>JARDYJ010000009.1:42212543-42232543 GCA_029215755.1 Spea hammondii
ACATGGAGCGATTCCAGAGGCTCCCACGGTGTGACATGGAGCGATTCCAGAGGCTCCTATGGTGTGACATGGAGCGATTCCAGAGGCTCCTATGTGTGACATGGAGCGATTACAGAGGCTCCTATGGTGTGACATGGAGCGATTCCAGAGGCTCCTATGTGTGACATGGAGCGATTCCAGAGGCTCCTATGGTGTGACGTGGAGCGATTCTAGAGGCTCCTATGGTGTGACGTGGAGTGTTTTCAGAGGCTCCTATGGTGTGACATGGAGTGTTTTCAGAGGCTCCCTGTATTGTGGAACGGAGCTCATCTGGAGGCTCCAGCGTGGGGGTTATTGTGGGCAGTTATGTATCTTTGTAGACACGGAGCAATCATTAAATTTTTCCTGGGTTTCACAGTTTAACGTGCAGTTTCACTGCTCACGAACCTACCAGATACGCCATGAACAAATGTCAATGAAGTATGTACCGGACAGGGGTAGAAATGCACAATTTATAACTAAATGCAGATATTATTAACGGTTACAAGTCCCCCTATCTCATTAAAAAAATGAAGCAGAATGTGCGAATGTTTCAAAGAGTTCTCTGGGCTATTCATCTATGGCAGTGAGCCTCAAGTGCTAAATACCTTGCTAAACGGCTAGGAGTTTGGCCCAATAAAAATAATTAAGAAATGAAACGGAAAGAGCAACATGTGCAGTATTTCAGAGTTAAATTGACAGAAAAGTATCGAAACATGTAGAAGTAGAATTATGGCCCACTCTACAACAATTTGCCGTCTCTTCTGAGATTATAACACAGGTCTACTAAAGAATAGATTAATCATGTCTGTATTGCCACAAACTTATCAATAGTCCAAAATCTTTTAGGATAATTATAAGGTGGGGTACCTGGTGGTCGGCCTATTGGAACCACTATTGAGTATCCATAAACCATCATAAAAGGAGGATCCGAGGTTTTCCATGATTCTAAGAATATAATGTGTAGAATCCGATAGGAATCTGTGGTGTACATCACAACAGACTTATGGATGGGAATCGCGAAGTTCCTACCCAGCCAACCCCCGAATGAATGTTTTCTGTGTTTAGTTAAAATACGACCATTTAATTTAGAAGTGTGATTCTCAAAGTGTGGAGGGCCCACCACCAATGGCCCCAGGTACTTTTAAGGTGCTCCCTGGGTTGACATCTATGCTTTTTTCACTGGGAACGTGCCAAAGACAAAAATTTGGTACAAGACTAAAACTTCAGCCTACCTTATCACAAATCCATTTGTTTCATTTTCCAATTGCAGGTGACACAAAGTAGAATGGGTAGCGCTTTTTGAAAACCACTTAGGACACTTTGTAACTAATTCCATCTTCTAAAGGCTGGCCAGAATTCTGACATGTAACGCGTATTCATCTACTACTCATATCATATACAAGCACTGCGTACTAGAATAAAACAATAAGGAAACATGATTTCTTAGTTTAGCACATAAAACGGGCAGGATATCTATCTGTTATCTATCTATCTATCTATCTATCTATCTGTTATCTATCTATCTATCTGTTATCTATCTATAAATTTACATTGTGAAGCCTATTACTTAATTTCTTTCTTACAGTGAAATGTCATTCTTACACTACATCAATCAAATTTTAATATAATTCATTATTAAATAAATATAATCCTCTTATCCTATGCAAGAAAACATCATAAAAAATTCAGAGGTCTTCATAGAATGAAGAACGTTCCCATATTTCCTCTATAAATACTACATTACTATGTGTCATTTAATTCTTCATGTGGTGGTAAGGGTTCCCTTTTGATTATTATGTTAATGATTCCATAAACAAAATCCTACCCCAGTTCATAAAATTACATTTTGCTTCTTTAAACCTCTTTGTTTTTAAAAAGGCCAAAACCTCCTATAGCACATAATCCGTACATCTGCGGTTTCTCCGTCTAGGGCAGGCACCATATGCTCTTAATTATTATAATAGCCTTAAAGAACTTGTTCATGGGGAAACACATATGATCCTTTTATTATTACCGGTTTGCAATTTAAACAGTTTTAACAGAAAACCTTTGGCAGCGAGGGAATGAAATGCACAAGTACCCGCAAACATGTTATTGACCTTTAAAAATCCCACCCACCGAGGTTGGAACACATTCTGCCTCCTTTGTCACATTTAAGTGGTCACCCGTGATGCTGTCCCCTTAGACAAATGCTGGGCATGGAGACTTCAAGGGCTTACCAAATATTTTGTGGACCCTACTGGTATTGTGGGTCAACAGGCAAGTGTTAGAGGCAGGGCTGTTTTACCAATGAGCTACTCAAAGTCCTGTATCTTTACCTACAGTGATGTACAGAGCTACATATATATATATATATATATATATATATATGTATATAGTGACTCCTCTGACACAAAGCTGTCAACGTCCAAGGAGGGGTAAGATTTTGGCATTAGGGTTTGCACAGGGATTCTGCCAGCATGGTTAGTCCATGGACACGCTCACTTCTACCCCATGATGTTCTCTGCATGTTGTGGGGCAATATGAATAAGAAATAAGCATAGAAATTAATTGATGGTGAGAGTGGGGGGAATTAGAGAGCCAATGCCCATGATTAGTAAAAAGAACAAAGGTGTTGACTGATCTGAGACCAACGTGGAAAAGAGTCCCATCGCTTTGAGCTCAGCTGGACGTGACACCAAGTCACAAAGAATGAGATTGAACAGAAGAAGGTGATATGGTGGAGAGACATTTAGGACACAGAGGTGGAAAAGTATGACCAGAAAAAAGGGAATAACTCAAACTCTACATCAAAGACATGGAATGCGATGTCGAGGGACAAGAGGGCAACATGCCAGCAAGTGAAACGATGGAGAAGCGGTGTGTGAGAACATGTGATCCTGGGATAAAAAGAACAAAAGACGTTAAAAGATATAGATAGATAGATAGATAGATATGTATGTATATATATGGAAAGGGGTGCGAAATGTTTTGTATCGGAATTCAGATGGATCATTTAACGTCAGTTCCATTTCGTGTCTCATTCTTCACAATGTTAATTGATGCTCAGCTTCAAGCTACTGAACCAACGTTCCTGTAACTGCTGAGAAGGGGCAAGGAGAGCAACACAAAAGGGGCTTTGTACTCGTGGAGAGCTGAAAGACACCTGTCGTCTACTACGACAAAACAATGTTTCTTTTTTTACATTAATTCCCTCCAATCAAGTAATTTATGTGTTAGCATGTGTTACCTGAGGTTTTATTAGTGGTCGTGGGTTAGAACAGCAGTTAAAAACACAGTAAAAGTTTAACTTCTGAGGAAAGAGACTCAGCAGCAAACACAGCGCCCAAAACATCCAGAAATACC
Source organism: Spea hammondii (assembly GCA_029215755.1). Classification (NCBI taxonomy): domain Eukaryota; kingdom Metazoa; phylum Chordata; class Amphibia; order Anura; family Pelobatidae; genus Spea; species Spea hammondii. The sequence goes on from JARDYJ010000009.1 coordinate 42,215,910, forward strand.
GATAGAACTTCTAAGGTTATTTCCAATTCAAGGTCATCCTTTCTGAGCTCAGGTGACCTTAACTAACGGTAACTAAGTGTTAAAAAAATGGCATGAATAGTACCTTTTCTGAAATAAATGAGTAGCGATATGATTATTGGGCCCCGACTGATGACACATACAAGATGCAAGTGGTAATAACTTTAATTATGAATCCCCAAAACAGGAAATGCAGGGAAATGGCCAACACCAAAGAGTACCAATCCAATTAGAGAAACGATGAGAGATTCACAGAATGAGACAGTATTAGACAGAATCAGTACTTCTTTAAGGACGAGGGAAACACAGAATAAAATTGCTGATATATTTTGTACAATTCTCAGTACCTTTTAAACCCAGGCTTAATAGTTTTGCCGTGTTACCGTTTGCGTGTTTCGTGTCATGTGGTCACAAGATAGAATCCTAGTCTATCAATTGACTAAATGTTCTCATCTCGATATCTGACTCAACAGACCCCTAAGGACCGTCCATCGGAGTGTTTAAAAAAAACCATCGGAGGTCTGTAATGGACTATGGGATAAAGTCTGAGGAGTCTTCAGAACGTGGCAAAAACATACATTCCGTGAACACATACAACGCGACTCCCCGAAAACAAGAAAAACGTTCATTTCAGAGGAACTGGAGGCAGAAACAACATAATACTTTTTTTTTTTTTCAATACAACATTTTTTTTCTATCAGACTACAAAAATATAAAGGCACATGTGAAAGAAAAAAATACTATTATCATGATAGGTTCCCCTTTGACACCAGGCAACTTCATTTGGATATGGGGGAAGAAGATCGAGAACCTGCAAGTCTGTCCAAAACAGGAGCAGATAAATAAGGAAATGAACACTCCATGTGGATATCAAATCACTTTAAACAATAAAAACACACACATACACGAGTAGTAGCTTACACATTAAAATGTACAGTTATGCTAGCCCATCGGGACGAAAGAAGCACAGACTGGCTTGCGAGCATGCAGAAGCCAAAAGTTCCAATGTGTATCCTTCTGGAAGAATGGACAGATCTCATTTGCCACCGATATGAAGACAATAATAGCGAAGTCTTTGACCCCAAGGATATGGCCAACTCTCCCAGGCCTGGCGCGGTCCACATGCTCCCTGCTGCTTGTCTGTGCAGATCATCACACGTAGGGAGACATCGCTGATAAGACACAATCTCAGTCTCGATGCGTTTTTATGTTAATGCACTTCCTCAGGAACCCACGAAAGCCCCTTCCCGACTATAAATACGCTCCTAGTGTGGCTACACGTGGCGCCAACAATTGTTCTGATAATGCAACAATAATGTACAATAAAATACAAATACATCAAAATATACAAATAGCGACACATTCATTTCAAAAAGGTAGAATATGAAAAGGAACTCTTCGGACCTTCGGAAAACTCAGTAGCCAGGAGACACTTAATACTGGTTTGCCCTGTCTCTATAACTGGGGTTTGTTATCTGTTCCCATGAAGTGAACCTGAGACCTATTTAAGCAAATCAAAGGTCTAATATTAGCAGGAAGTGCAAGGAACTCGATACTTTTATTTAAAGTTTAGTAAAACTCTGGTCCCGGTTACATTTTGATGTCGTATAATTAGATTATAAGTGCACAGTCAGCTACAACACCACGTGGACCCTTCTACTATACATTCCCTGAAAGGAATAACAGTTGTTCCTGTATCTACTCGTCAATGAATTTTGGTGGCTAATAACGAGCACCACCGCTTTTCTTTTTTTTCCTCTTCTGATAAATCAGTTCAAATTTGCAAGGATTTTTAGAAGCAGCTATAGGATCATCACAACAGAAATGGCATTTATTAATACTATCAGGTATTCTGAACTATTGTAACTATGTAACTAAGTAATAATGTCTAAATACATGATAAAATAGGCGCCTTACCCGCTGTCTACTCTATATAACCCATCAGCCAGTCGTGGTTTATGAAAAGACCCATTTGTTTTATTCCAGCTGTGCACTTTATTGCATAGTGAAATAACAATCAGTATTTTATTAACGGAATCCCCCCATTGTATTCCTTTTTTTTAATGTCTCAGAAATACTGACGTGGGGTTCTAACGTATTCTGTTAACAGCCTTTTCCAACAGTAAAAGAAATCTACGCTTACTCCCAACCCCGCGATTTAAGCAGGTCTTCTGTGCAGACCCTGACTATAAGGAATGTTGGTAAACAATCTTAAGAGATTCAAGTTAGTAGGGTTTAAATAATCATTATATTTTAATACATGGGTCTGAAGATCCCATTTTCACTATGTTAAAAATTGAATACTGTCTCTGTTTTAAGGCCTAAGAAAGACCATTTTTCAAATGATTCTAATATTAAGTCTCTAAGAAGAAGAACATCGTCGATGTACCTCTGCCACAGACCAATAGGAGACGGAGGTACATCAAAGAAACAAGCCAATCCCAAAGTCCAACACACAGATTAGCAAAACTAGGAGCCAACGTGGTCCACATGGCCGTCCAGGTCGTCTGTGAAAAGAAAATATAATCACAAAAAAATAATTATGTTGTAAAATGTTTAAAAAATATTTTTTTTTAAAAGAACATTTTGTTGAAGTGACATAGCCCTGTGGTAGACATCAGCACACGCTGCACTGACACAGATTCTGTCTGCCGGGGAAGACATGCTAAGCTGCACGGATGGTCAGCGGTGGGGTGAAGAACAGGATGAAGCATGTGAGAGGTTTGTAAACCTTGCTGCCAAACATATCCTGCTATTGTCTTCATATCAGTGGCAAGTGAGAGTCGTCCATTCTTCATTAAGGATAGATTTGGGACTTGCCGGCTTATGTCATCCAGTTTAATGGCTAATTCTGCGTTTCATGATGATATTATATGCAGGGCTCATTCACCTTTATTCTGTCGTGTGTGATTTGATATCCCTTGACTGTTACTATGTTACAGCAGATATACGATCATACCTGTATGGTGCTCTGTATTATATTAAATTTGTCCTTTGCTCTGGTAACAATCTACAGATCAACGACTGGAATATGTAATCGCTGCTGCACCCACCCTCATGATGTCATAATACTATCTGAAACGTTGTTGTGCTGCTGTCATTGGGTTTGAGAAGCTAAAGCTACATCATGATGGTTTTTGCTACATTTGCAAATTCAACACAAATACATTTTTATAAAAAAAATGCTTCTGTCAGAATATGAAAAAACAAAATGTGTCCTTTTATGTTGTGTTATAATAACCCAAAGCACATTATGCCGTAGCATAGGATAATGATTATTGGAAATACTGTAGGATTCCCCATCACACAGTCTATGTCATAAGATCTAAGATGAGCCTGTATTACATATACTTATAAATCCCAGGGTTTATCACGGTTGGCACTGTGATTAAAGCGGCCATGTGTCTTATTTGACAGGGGATGGAACCACTTGAAATAATGCACATGTGCCAACATAAAGGTTGAGGGCTATACTCTGTGGTGTATTTACCCCAGCCACCCACCTGCAGGGGGCATCCTGAATCCATTCAGCGGTGATGGTGTCTTTGAGGCGCTGCGCACCGGTATATGCTGTTATTATGGCTACTCAATCACTCTGCTGGTTTGTGTTATTGTTGTGTAAGTGCTGAACTCCACTAATAAGGCTAGAAATGTTGTTCTTTAATTATCATTATGCAATCAAAGAACGGAAACTATCATGTAGGTCTGGGTAGGGTGGTGGAGATGTATCTCGACCAAAGGTGCTGTGGAACCAGAGAGAAGATGGACCTCACAGCATCCTTAGTTTGCAGACAGTAACTCTGGATCCTCACTCACCTCCATGTCTAGGGTACGTACTTAGTTGAGTGAAGCTGTGCATCTTTGTTGTGGCTTTAGTGGAGCCTTATTGTAAGTGCAGAGTTCATATAATTTGTAATAACAGCTGTCCTAAACCATTCATAACTTTCACAGAAGTGTGCATGGATGAGATGGCCAGGCAGCAGGAGAAATGTGCAATGGAAGAAGCCGATGAGCAAGGAAAATGGGACAGAATAAAAAGAAGGGGTTACATACACTGGAGCAGAGAGGGAATGGAGGAAAGGAAGAGCGAGCTGATGGTGAAAAGACACGAAAAATGGTGAAGAACTGCGAGAGGTTAGGGAGATTATAGAGCATATAAAGATAGGCTCACATATTCACTATACACTACTCAGAGCAGACATTTGGCCAATTATTATTAAACCAGCATTATTATTATTATTATTATTATTAATATTATTATTATTATTATTAAGCCACAGCCACAAATATTGCCCACAATCACACATACTAAGCAGGAAAGATGCCTATATTGGCAGCGTTACAGCACTACTAGTGATACAAAAGCTTTTGCCATCAAATTAGTTGTAAGCTTATCTACAGCGGTATGTTTCAGATTCCAGCACATTAACATTAACTTAACATTAACAATTCATTAACTAGAACCGGTATGTTGTTCATTTATATTCGTGTATAAGAGCAAAATAAATAAATTATGTTAAAGTGGTATAGCAAACCAAATCTGTAGTATATTATTAAGTAAACATTTAGTATTCATTCTTAAATCTATTATTATTATTATTATTTACAGCATATCTCACAAAGCCTACAAGTATGGTGGAGGATAAAAAGATACAAATGAAGAAAACTTTGTAGCTGCTTGTCTAAAGTAGCTTTCAGAGTCACCTATTGACTTAGTTTTGTCTAAGAAGTATAATTTAATGTTATAAAGGTCTGCGTTTACTAACTTATTTATATTACTGCGGTCAGAAAGTAATATCAGCAATATTGCTAATAAACATTTTTGTGTTTAAAATGAAAATTGCCCCCCCAGAAAAATATAATGTATTTTGTTCTGTTGTTTGTGACGCCATAAACAAAAATGTGGGTAACCGGGTGAAACAGATGTTACAGGAGGAACTATAGCTAGATGAGGGTTAGCACCGGGGGTGACATTAGCGTTCTGCCCATTCATTCGTCATCTCTGAATAAAATAAATACATTTACCTTAAATTCAAAACTCTGAAAAAAATTAACTAATATTACTCTTATTACCCCAAAATACTATGCCATGACTTGGAAAAGGCCTGTTGAGATATCTAGGTCAAAAGACTAATCAGAATAAGCCAATATATTTTTAACGTACAATATTACCACCTTTGTTTTGTGCTTAGTGTGTGTTAAAGTTGTGGTGATTCACGACCCGCCGCTAAGCGATTAAATCACAGCTAAACCTCAGTGCGTATCTCCAGGTCAAAAAGAGATGGCAGAATGTCGTATGTGTAGATAAAACCCATACAAAAGAAAAATGTATTCTGCGGGGTCCATTTATCAAGTAACGCACAGAGCCAGGCTGCTTTCTTATGGACGCGCCATTTGGCAGATGTATTTGTCAATGCATTAGGAGTCAATGTATCAATGTAACATCTGCTCTCATCAGTAAGTGATTCTGATTGGTGTCAATAGAGGGAGTTAGGAGAGAATTAGCTGACGCACATAATCGAGTTAAAATGTTATCAGTATGTCCCTGGGCCAACGTGTCTCAACGTATTCTTTTGAAACGACAAAATCGCGTTGGACTTCGTGTTGTGCAAATCTCTACATCTGACTGTCATGAGCTGTGAGTGGGGAATGAATATCTGTGAATGTATAATGATTACCCCGCGGAATTGTGTACATTGATAAGCACCCCTTAGTTAAATGCTAACTCACCACATAGCTCGGGCCTCTTCATACATCCACTGTTTGCCGAGTTGCTTCCAAGTCCGTTAAAAGCTGCCATGCCATCGGAGCTGTAGGCTCTCAGGACGGAGAGCATGTTCACTTGCTTCTCCAAGACCTCGTGACCTGGTGCTTGATCAAGTTTCAGAGAACTTTGCGGGGATTCGTGAGACAAGGGAAGGTTTGAATGCCACGTCTTATCCATGATTTGTGACGATGGAGGAAGGATATCATCTGTGGGTTTAACAGAAGCTGGGTTAGGTATAGCGTCGTCTATATCGCTGCAATCTTTGTTCAGGTCAACTGGTATATTCATACTTTCTGGTTCTGTTTCTATATCTTCTTCGTTGTCTTCTTCTCTGCATGTTTCCATGTCTTCAGAAGAGGACTCATCCGAGAGATCATTGGTAGCGTCTGTATTTACGGAATCACACTGCAGAAGATGGGGTCCATCTTCAGACTGAGACTTTAAGTCAATGTCCATGCTGGAGCAAGAATTTTGTGTGTTTGTACCCCCTACCCCGGGGTAGACCCCAAACTGTTTGTAGAAGTCTGTGGAAAAATTATTAAATGAAGGATCCAGGTGGCTGGACCAAGAAGTGCTTTTCTGTTCAGGGGCAGTTTCTTTATTGTTTGCCTGCAGTGGGATTTTATCAGAAGACTGCAATGGACTTTTGGATGACATCATTTCTTTAGCGCAGTGTACAGAAGAGGAGGACGCGGCCGCTTTATTTGCAGCCGACAAAGATTCCCTTAATTGATCTTTCATCTGGGCTGTTGTTCCATGGACCCCATCTTTGCGTTTTGCTTTCCCAAGATGGTTGGTCTGCAGATGTAGAGCCATGAGCTCCATGGAGGAGGTGGTGAAAGAACAAAACAAACAGCCATGCCAGGCGATATTATCTTGGACTGTGACCGAAGAACCGGGAAGAGACGGAGCATCGGTCCTCACAGACAAGTCCAGTGGCTCGTACTGAGATTTCTCCATTTTCCTCTGAGGCGTTTTGCCTTCCCCTTTCTCTTCACAGCTGTCTGACCGAAGGGTTTTTATAGGAAGTGAGTCCAGTAAGGCTTTCTCCTTAATTTCTCTCTCTTTCTTTAAGGAGCTTAAAACGAAGCTGTCCATGAACGCTTGTAACGAGCCCTGGAAGTTCACGCCGTTCCCGACAACGTTTTGATACGCTCTACCGAATTCGGAAAAGTTTGGGCCTTTAGAAGAACCTTCTGCCTTCTTTAGCGCTTCTGAAGAAGGTTCAGAGCTGATGCCACTCGACTGACCCTGACGATCTCCGGAACTCAGCATCCCAGATGGCCACTGCTGGGAGACCGCGCCACTTCTAAAATCAATCCCAGGCAAGCCTTTAAAGGCTCCTCTCAGTATGTCAGGTCTCATGAAGAGAGAGTTTTTACCGGAAGATTCATCTTTGTGTTCCTGGCTCGGAGGGTGCCCGGAGAGCGGGCCAGAACCGTTTTGCCTCTCCCTGTGGTGGCGTTCCAAGTGATATTTCAGTGATGCGGACTGCGTGCCAGCATAATCACAATGCGGACATTTGTACGGCTTCTCGCCTTTAAATTAGAAAAAAAAAAGAACGACAAAGAAAGAGAAGATAGATAACAATTAGCTTGTGCAATGCTATTCTTAGATTGAGTATAATATTAAGCATATTATTCCAGCTACCTACCATGTATCTGCCATTTAAAATTCATTAACTATCAGTTGAATACCTCAGGTTACATTCTGTTACGAAACGAGAAGTATCCGCGTACTGATTGTCTCCTGACAATCTGAAAACGGCTCTTAGTCAAAGCCGGATACCTTGTTTCGAGTGAATTATATAAAAATAACATCTCTGATTACAGAAATGTAAAATAACAGTTTCGCTGTCAGTAATTATTAAGAGAATCGGTCGGAAAAAAAAAAAAAAAAAAAAAAAAAGGCCATGAATGAAATTGTGGGCTTCGATATTCCGAGGACACAATAGCTGGGAAATTTGCTTAAATTATACACATGGAAACCATTTTTAAGCCTAAAAATTTTATGGCACTGTTACGCAAGAGTGAAATGAATGATTTAAGTCGTGCTCTGCAGTAAATCATGGATATAATTAGCAAATGGCATACAGCGCAAGTAATTTATCATTATTTGCAGGGCACTATTCCAGAAGGATTCAGAGATCTGCAGACCTGCTGCATTGTTTCTAAATAAAGATCTATAAATGAAGATTCTCTGAAATATTAATGCCGTTACGTTACTTTAGCCGAGCATAAAAACATATAGGCTCAATTGAACATATTCAAAAAACGATTAGCGTAAGCCCTAATGAAGAAATGCAAAACGGGGTGAGATCCCCTTATTTTTGTGCAGTAATTATTTGTAACGGTTTTTTGCGGTGATTTCAGGCGACGGCGACGGTTTCCCCGGCTCTGCAAACACAATCAGTAAAAAAAAGTGCCAATAATGGTCATTTTTCTAAAAAAACGAACATCACTTTATAAGCAGCCCGGAAACCCTGGACAGGAGTCTCATCGTTTTATGAAAGTATTCTTTGGGATGGTGAAGAAAATGATAATAAGGGGCACGTTGCGAATAATCCCCGCGAGAGGCGGCACTCTGCCTGCGCAGCCCATTGTGTGAATATATATTGCACATAAGGGAAACTAACTGAAAACTAACACAACAAACCCAAACTTCATTTATCCGCTCAGGGCAGCGATCATTTATCTTTCCAAGTTTTTAATGGGAGTCCAAATGATTGCATTTTAAATAAGTTGACATTATCAAGAAGCCAGCGCTGATACTTTGCAAATGTCTTTGATTATTTTACAAATATGTTACGAAGAAGTCAATACATAATCAAGAACCAATGTTCAGCAGTACTGATCATGCCTTAAAACAAACAAAGTAAAGCGAGGTATACCATATGAGCCGTAAGATATGTTGAAAAGAGAAGACAGGCTCTTATGGGGGCGATATGCTCACCCTTTTTAAGGGTCCAGCATTACAAAAACTTTCAAGAAGGTTCAAATGTTCTGGCCCAAAATGTATTTTAGATCCCCTTTAGATCGATTGGTGAATTATTATCTGACTTTTGGTTTCTTTTGTGCTTCTCAGTCGGTATTCGCCTTAACCCAACGACAAAATAAATGATTATGAGAACTTCACCATGCCATCCAAAAACTACCCAAAAATAATCAGACTTTAGAGCTCACTTTCAGAAATTGTTGAAATCAGGATGCAAACAAACTATAATATGCTTATCCCTTCCTTCACGCCTGCATGGACCCCCACGCGTTAATGTGCAACACAAACAGAGGAGCCGCAAAGTCTTCAGCGTATCCCAGCGTATCTTCACACGTTGCCCCGTGTCCCAAAATCGGCCTCATCTTTGGGTTTTGACCAGGTCTGGGGAGGCAAACGGTGTATCCTCCGCTGCGATAATGTTACTTTGTAACCCTTAACCCTCCAGAAGCGGAAAGGAAGAAGACTCGGGGCCCCGGGGCTCCCCCGCGCCTCTCGCATGCCCGTTCTTCGTTTGCCTGAAGTTCTTCTAAATGGAAATTTGCTTGGATTGAAATCTACGGCCTTCGATATTTATTTAGACTTTGCAAATGTCTTTACTTTAAGTAACCGGGGAAGAGAAACATGCCGGCTGCCTCCCCGCTGAAGTTTCAGTACATTAATATAAATTGTATACTAATTCCCCCAAAGCATATATACGTCGTAAGCCCAGAGATCTTTCCACAGCTGCTTATTGCTAAACAGAGCCTTGTCCAGAAGGGGACAATCTGTGTCTCTAATTGCTGTCACTGAAGACGAGATTCATTATGTGACTTTCCCATTAAAATGTGAGCATTAATTTGTATAATGAAATATCACCCACTGCAGTGTTCATTAGCCATGCCCTGCTGTATACTTCACATTGTTAGCTACCTAGAAAACTGTACTTAATTTCACTAATGGATATTTCCCTACTTAGTGTTTGGTGGGAAATTTATACCGTAACATTACCTCTTAAACTTTTAGAGAAATGTAAATTCAATCAATTATTTCCAACAAAAAGTTTGGTACGTCATTAAGGCAGATATCACGAGCGGTGCAACGGTGAGGACAGAGTGATAAAAGTGGTTTTTTGGGGGAGAAAAACAAGGAAAATGCAAAAGGAACTATAGCTGCTCCAAGTTCGAACCAAAGGTAACGGTAAAAGAGAATCTTTAGGTTAAAGCCATAGATTGTCGGGTTCTGGTGCCGTATTATCTATATAGCGTGTAATTAAATAGTTACCTGTTTGGAAAGGGATTACGATCACAAGGAAAGTCTTATCCCCAAATAAATTTGCACGGCTTTTATCAAACTCTCCGCAATATTGATCTCCAATCAGGTTTTTTTTTGCTAATGAAACTAAACATACTTTGGGATTCTGGGTAAATGGAAATGTTCGGTGGTTTTACGACTTTGCAGCTCAACAAACTTTTCGGGGTAACTTAAAAAGTTACAAAGAAAGCCCCAGCTCTACCTGTAAAGAATGAAACCGAATCCCCAAACCATCTTCTGGTCACATCAGTTCAAGTGAGCGAGTCAGGGGCGGGGAAGGGTTAGCTGCACATTTTGGAAATTCCCACGATATTTACATTTGTGAATCTGTTTGGATAACGTTTCTCCGACCCCCTCTGTTGGAGACACAGACGCACCGGACACGCACAGCGTTGTGACAGTCACCGGACGGACGCATGTGGGAGCCGCACAAGGCCAGCGCTACCCGCCTCGTGACATTTCACAGAATATTGTAAATATCAAAGCCTCTGCCGCCTCTAAGAGCGTGTCCTGCGCGTGTTTACTCCTTACCTGTGTGTATCCTCAAATGCACCTTCAAATGATGTGAGGTCCGAAAGGTTTTCCCGCAGTACGGACAATCCTTCATGGCCAAGGCGATGTTTCTGTCTCTCAGCATTTGCTGCTGTCCTCCCAGACATCGGCCGTTGTCTTCCCCCATATCTGCAACACAGAGACATTCATTTCTATCGCCGCCTCAAACAGCCATGGAAAGCCAGCCTGCCTCCTTCACCCCTTCGCGCTATCGCAAGGCTGTCAATTCCTGTGATTCTTGGGAATCATTTCATCCTTTCAATCATTATTTTAAGCAGCATATGGTATCTTAATAGTGAACCGAGTTATACAAGGAAAAAGCCAGCTGTGGGAACAGATGCCTGTTATTCTTCTTCTCTACATACGACTTACCCAAAAGTTAGCAATTGTAACAGGTAGAATGCCGAGCTGACGAATGTATCATTCGTTTTCTTTTACGGAGAGGAAATCAATGAACGCCCCTCTGTAAGCTCTTCTGCCATTTTGGTTTGGGTCACATGGCTGCGCAGACACAGACCCACTGTTCACGGTAAAGAGCGATTACTTTGCTTCAATCAGCGGGATGTATATTCACTTTTGTATTTTACACAAGTGAGCGTCTGGTTTTATTATATATAAGAATAATAAATGGAGCAAAATGCCTTCTGGAGAGGAGCCCAGGGGAACATACCCCATTCTACCCATAAAGGTGGAGAAGAGAAAATCAGACAATAAATAGCTGTGAACGCACACACCAGTTCTAAGAACTTCAATGATCATTAATAGCTTCTAAAGGTTTAAACCCTAATAGGCGTTATCCCTCGGATCCTTCCAGACGTGCAGCGGCGAGGGATTTTATTCTTATCAATATTGACACAGATAGAAATTCAAAGAGATTCCCGTACAGACAGCACGAGCCCCGCTCATGGATGGCACACGTGGTCTCTGATGGTCCCGATGCCCCAGGGGAATATCCGTTTCCAGGTAGTCACATCCCAGGGTGACTACATGATCCGCATTGGGGGCACAGGGATGGCGTGTGATGGATACTAACTATAGAGATAGATGTTCTCACTCATCGATATGGCATACCCTGCACTCACACTCCATGGCCCCTGGGAATTTCTCCCGTGGGATGTATCAAGAATACTTAACGTGGGGTTAAAGTTACTCAATGAACTTTGTGTTACACAAAATGTGTCAGCTCTTCTTGGTGGAGAAACCCACTAAACAGGGAGCTTTATCCACATCCATCATGACTCTAAATCATTGTAGAGACCCTCGAAACGTTACATTGGTGTCATCTTAACTTTTAAGGGCCAAATAAACTCTTTAGAAGACATGACAACTCTTAGCGGGATAGACGGCTGAATATTACAGATGTCTACCTGCCTGGGGGGGGAGTGAAAATACACTGACTTGTTAAACAGGCACATAAAGCGGTATAATAAAAGGTGATTAAACTGTGATCTTCATCCTTGTACCGTTTTATCCATATAAATATGCATATTGTTTGCTAAAAACAGACTGATCGAGCTTCTCGTAAACCAACAAAGGCTGGAGTCCCACATGGAGCCGTGTGTGGCCAGAAGATGCTGGCTTCCAGATAGTCGGGACTATAAGCCTCTTAAAGAGCGGTGTTTCTTCTGATGCCTGTGAATAAAGGAACTGGGTATCTAGAACACAAAGGGCCCTGCGTGGCTTTCTTCTTCATGTTCCTGGCCCTAGCTGTGCGCGGCACATTTACACGGGGTCTATGCACGAAACAATATGAAACCATAAAGAATAAGTAAACTATCTGCGAGTTACCCTTCACATTCTCCGACTCCTTCTAAAGGATACATTTTTTAGAATGTTTGCTGTTTACGAACACGGCGACGCGACTCCCCGGAACTGGATGAAAAAATGACGCTCTAGTGGCTTTTGGGTATAAAATGACCTGCATGTTCCCGGGCTGGGTAGATTTTAAACAGAAAGGGGTAAAAGACTCTCCCATTCCTCTTTATACGACTGACAAAAGCACACGAAGGTTGGTCAGTAATCCCTATGGAACCCTATAGGTTCTGTTACTGGGAAATGGGGTTTGTTCTTCCCAACAAGAAAAGGTAGATTGACCAGAGCAGTGAAAGTTATTTCGGACGTTCCGACATCACGTACATTGTGTGTCCCGTCACCATCACGCTCCCTGCTGATCCTATTATCCCGTCACCCCCTTTCCCAGAATGCCCAGGGTACAAAGCGCAACAAAATATCAGACGGCGCGCGAGACACGCTCATAATTTGAGCCACGGCGGATCTATAACAACAAATTGCTTCGGTTATTATTCTAGGAAAGTCAATGATTAATTTCAGGTATTGAATTTATTTCAATATGGTTCATTATCTTCTCGCAGAAAATGCAGACAGTTTGTAATTGCTGTACCAAAAAGAAAAAAAAAAAGAAGCAAGTATTAATGAAGCATTCAGGTGCAGGGGTTTCTGGAGTCTTCTTTATGGCACGCTTATAGCCGAGTCGTCTGCTGGCCGCTCCTTGCCAATTCACCCTTCCGGCACTGAAGGGGTTAAAGCCGGTCCAAGTCCCCATTGACAATAATAAGGTGCATGTAATAGAGAGAGAGAGGAAATCGCCACTTAAGGGGATATAGAAAATCCTAATCCCCTCTTTATCCTTTAACCTGCACTTTCCTGCGCTGGAAATAAAGGGTGTATACAAAGTCTCAGGATTCTTTCTTTTTTTTGTGTCATTCTGCGTTTTGCTGACGGCGTCTCCAGCCGAGGCTCAGAGAGTAGCGGTTTTTGTGCACTTTTTAAAGATTAGCAAGATGGGAACATCAAGTAATTGGTGCGAAACACAAAACATTGTTTTAGAGAGAGAGTCCGGGGCTGAAGACTGAACGCCCTCGCAGGAATGTAAAAATAATATACGGTGTAATCGTCTTACTTCATAAACCTCCCGTCCGTTCCCCGTTTACACGTTTGGAAAGAGGTGCTGGAAATGGCAAAGTACACACAAAAATAAGCCGGGCTTAAATATCCCGTCACATGCAGGCTTTCCGGACACAACCTGCCAAAGCGTATTCATAAAAATGGCTCAAATAACCCGTCGGAGGGCCGAGGGCCGTCGCCTGCGGAGAATACGGGGTAGTTATGGCGCCTTCGATCCCGTCAGGACATTATTTAGCGATTTGGGCTTTTATTCGAAGGTAATATGAGGGTTCCAGGGTGTGCGGCCTGAATGGGCTCCTTCTGCGAGGCACGAACGGGAACGTTTACGTCTTATTTGGGGATTTGTTTCTTCGCACGTCGCCAGCGAGAGAGACAGAGAATGCCAATGCGTTAAAGCGGCTTTATAAGGAGGGAAATGTTCAATGGATCTGGAATAAAACTGCCTTATTTTCACTTTAAACATATGTGAAGTGATTGCATCACGGTGACATCATACAGCATCGGCCTGGCAGCAAAACGGGAAATGTGTTCATTTCTGTATAACTTTGTCGCTCGTAAAAATATTCTGAGCGGGGTTTTCTGCTTTCCGGAGCAGTCTTGCAGGGGTTAAAGTGCCGTATGTAATTCGCTGTAATAATTACGTTAAACGCAGTCTGTTTTTAAAATAATGGATCTGAATCTTACAGTAACTATATGATGCAAAGCGGGGGGGCTCAGGGTCCTTGGGGGTTGGCAATGTGTTTGTTTAATAGGGAGTCTGTTTTAAGGGCAGAAGAAGCCAAGTCTCCCTGCCGGAGATTATAAATGACTCTGCCAAAAGCGCGTGGGGCAACGAGAATGACGCTGACCAGGCGGGAGCGCAATCCCCATAATGCCCACTAATAGGGTTACTGGTGTATCGGAGAGGGCCACGGATTAAGTTAAAGGGCCGGTGCCCGCCTGGTGTGAGAAATGTCCATTGAGGAAAGATTAATGTGCTGGAACCCGCAGGAAGACTACACGCTTCCACGCTGCCAAGCTCAAGTGATTGGCAAATACCCCCCCGCGGTAAAAGAGTTAAGGTACTTAATGGACAAAGTGACAAGAATAACTGCGGCCCCCACAGAAGGAGGGAGCCGATTACCAGGAGATGGGAATTAATCGTGTAATGATGGCTGAGAGTGTTTAACCAGCTCTGATTACTCGAATTAAAGATGCATGGATGGCTGGACAGTTTTAGAATGTAGAACGAGCTTCTTGCTACCCTTAAACCTTCCCTGTCTATGAGGCCCTCGAGGGCCACGTCCCAACACTTTTCCAGAAGCCTCACTGTTCATCGTTAATAATGTAACGATAATGAAAATGCTCCCCGAAACGCGGCTGCTGCGGAAAGAGTTAAAGGGCAGGTTGCTTCCCCAAACTAGTGTGAGCTTATTGATTCTGCCCACCCGGGGCAGGTCATCTTCTAGACCAGCGGTCAGCGAGCTGTCAATCAAAGTCCTGCCTGTGATGATGGGGGCATGGGGTTCAGGAGATTCTGAACGCCTTCGGGTCGATACACTGGGACTGTGGGAGGTTAACTATTTAAACGCCAGCGCGGTGTGTGGATCACTAGGATGCCTCCTTGTCTCAGACCAGGTCGCGATCCCCTGGACGGCGGTGGGCTTCACGGAGACACCTTGTAACGCCATTGATCTGAGGAAGAGTCCCCAAAGAGCCTCGCTTTAACCAGCCGAGTGATCCCGGCTTTTAATATAGCCGTACCAATTATTGTAAAAGTCATCTACACCTTTATAACCACAAATATTGACAGTTTATTGCACGGCGCTTTCATGACATTTGAAGGTCACATCATACATAATACATACTCTTTTAGAAAAGTGTCTGGGACCCAAATACATGATCGGCAATTACTTCTGCTATTTGTGCTGTATCGATTTCAATCTTATTCAAAGCGGAGAGCAAGAGGTGTCATATTAAACGTAAACCATTAACATACTAACAAAATACTCTTCAAATAATTACACCCGCAACGTGCAGTCGCTACACAGAATGCACCGGCAAGCATTATTTGCATTTTGTTTGGAGGAGAATTCTAAAATATTTAAAAAATAAAGAAAGAAAGAAAGAAAGAAAGAAAGAAATTGTAGTTTTTGTAATTTCCTAATTTGGGGGGAATTCAGTTGTTTGCCTTTGGGGACAATAAAGAATATCATATTCTAGAAAATCCAGTGCTTTACTAGATTGGGGGCCTCTTGTGGTTAGAGCAAGGAGGTTTTACTTTACTGAGACGGTGGTAGATAAGTGGAACAGCCTCCCAGTAGAAGTGGTAGAGGGTAATACAGTGAGGGAATGTAAACATGCATGGGATAAACATACGGCTCCTGAATCAAAGACGAGACCAACGACTGATTAAGGTTCGAGTCTTTACAGGAGAAACCGGAGACTAGATGGCCAATGGCGGCCGATCTGCCGACAGGTTCTGGGTTCGTATTTTATGATTCTGAGTCTGTATTTATTTTTGATAAATATAGTAAAAAAAAGAGCAATTCCTATACAAACTGACTCCCGCTATTGGGTCCGTCCCTATTCCCCGTCACCTTTTCCACCCGTCGGGCGAACGTTTGTTATTCGTAAGGATTCCAGATATCCTTCCCCAGATACTGCACACAAACCCTGTTCCCGAATCGTCTGGTTTGAGCGGGAAGCTCCGAGGCTCGCGCGCGGTTCTGCCCCGCATGATGCGTAAATCTTCAGCTGGCACCGCACCTGTCATCCCGCTATATATTACCCGCGCGTGGCACGGACTCCGCTCCTTCTCGGCTCTGTACATACACACAGAACATAAATTTGGGTTTGATGTTTACTGCTTGACTTGCACGGTATCCAACAACACATATGCGCTTCATAAAATAAATATTCTGATGAATTTATTATTGGATGTTGAAGGTTTTATCTTTTTTCGGGGGCATAAAACGCACAATCTGTTAAAAACAAACCGTATTTCGGTTGCATCTCGCTGTATTTTTAACTGGTAATTGTACATACATATTTCCAGTTTTATTGTTTAAATCCTTTTTCTCCAAATTGAGTCGTTAACATACAAGCA
>JARDYJ010000009.1:43437543-43767543 GCA_029215755.1 Spea hammondii
ACATACAGGGGAACAGATTCTATCTCCTATAGTTACATATACATTGTGCACATACAGGGGAAGTGTATGCCTCCTATAGCACTGCATAAACAATAGATACATGTAGGGGAACAGAGCATACAGCCAATAGCACTGCATATAGAATGTATACAGCCTATAGCACTAAATATAGAATGTATGCACACAGGAATAGAGTAAACTGCCTATAGAGCTGCATATAGAATGTATACATACAGGAGAATAGAAAATGCTGCCTATAACACTGCATATAGATTGTGTACGTAGTGGTGAAGAGTGTCGCCTATAGTGCTGCATAGAGGGGAACAGAGTATACCGCCTATAGCACTGCGTGTGCAATGTATACATACAGGGGGAATAAAGCATGCTGCCTATAGCGCTGCATATAGAATGTATACATACAGGGGAACAGAGTATGCTGCCAGTAGCACTACATATGGTGTATACATACATGGAACCATGTATTCATATGGGGAGAGCGGAACCTCTTACTTGTAGAGCTCCCAATATTCTTCATACACTCAGCGGAGCTCTTCCTACAAAGTACTGCCTATAGAGTATAAATATAGGGGAGCAGATCGTATTACATAAAGCACCGCATTTAGCACGTATACATAGTAGGGAGTTGAACATTCTACGACCTACAGAGTGTTTACATGCATGAGAAACGTATACAACCTATACAGTGTGTACACATGGGGCTGGTCGTATCACCTATGGCACCCAGTATATACACTGAGGGGGAACTGATCGTATTCCTTATAGCCCTACCTATAGCCTTTATGCTTACAAAGGGAAACTGAACCTACTACGCTGAGGGGTACTGATGGAAGTGCATATACCAAGGCCGGTAGAACTCGCGTGGATATGGAATTAGGTAGCGAGGCTGGGGGGTGGGCTCGTCCCCCAGCGTGGGGAAAGGCTGTGTCTGTGTGGAGGCGACCACAGGTAGGGATAAATCCTCTCCATATGCCCTGTAGGCAGAATCACACGCCTGTGAGGGGCACAATTGCATACCTACCCATATGTTTTGTAAGGGGGGGTGATGTGCGCATATAGCAGTCACGTTACCGTCATAGGATCTGTTAACTTATTTAAAGGCTGAATCTATTTAAGTTATAGCGCCCGTGCAGCAGGTTGCCGTCTTCTGCTCCTCTATTGGCCGTGTACGGTCCGCAGGCCTGTGACTGGAGGCTTTGTCCTTGCTGTGTGTGTTGGGAGTCTGTCTCGTTCTGGGAAACTTTTCTTGAGTGTCGCATTGAGCCCATCTCTGAGGAACATCGTTACTGCTTTGTGTGGTGAATCTGATCCGTTCTGCTGGACGAGATGCTGGTTGAATCTCAGCTGGGTCTTTGTTTAACCTCTTAATTGTGACGGGCTTGAAGGAGGTGTGTTAAGTGGTGATGTTTGACTTTGGGTCCTTTCTAGCACTGAATGTTAGGTTGGCCTTTGCGCGGCCCCTCGGGTTGGCCTTTGCGCGGCCCCTCGGGTTGGCCTTTGCGCGGCCCCTCGGGTTGGCCTTTGCGCGGCCCCTCGGGTTGGCCTTTGCGCGGCCCCTCTGGTTGGCCTTTGCGCATCCACAAAAGGTGCTGCAGCAGATCACATCGCGTTCACGGATGGCTTCCCTGATGAAAGGGCCGGCTATGGGCCTTGTGGGGCATAGGGGTGCCGTGCCCGCCCGCTGCTGCCACACAGTGTGGGGGATGATTGTGAGATCCTCGGTGGATCTGTAGTATTCCTTGTCTGAATCGGTGTTAGTATTCTTCCATCCGGCTCGTTGTGTGCACTTTGTCTGCGTTGGGACTCTTGTTGATTTAGCTTTGGAAGCCGATAAGGTTGATGGGAAGAAGAAAGGGATCGCTGAACACGGAGAGCTGGGTAAGTAAAGCATTGTTTGCGCAGCGCTACAACACAATGGCTGTCAGAGCATGAAAATAGGGCTTTTTAACCCCTGCTTTCCCCCGATTATAAGCATGCAGATTTAAATGCCAGGCGTTTGTGAAGGCCGCCGTGAACGTGTTCTGACATGCCCAGGAACTCGGCGTCCCGGCTACTAAATTCTTTCAAGCAGGGTGGATTGTTAGCCACAGCTACTGGACGATAAGGGAAGTGTTCCTGTAATCTGCACGCCCCTTTCCGCATTTATTAAAGGAACTCCGAACCGTGTGTCGCATCCGGGGCCGGTGCGGAGTACAGAAAGCAGTTACGCTGCAGTCATGTGATGCACGTTTGGGTCGGAGAGCCTTAGAAGCTGGCGATTGCCAGAAAGGCTACCGTGATCTGAGCCCCCGGGCTGTCCGGCGTGTGGCCTGCAGGTGCGGTGTAGCACGGTGGACGCCCTGCCAGGCGGATTCCTCGCGCGGTTGGCAGAGATATAATTAGTGCGTGGGCTCCAGCCTAGAAATAGCTTTACGCTCTGTCTGGGAAGCTGCGTTACTGGCATAGCTTTATATTCGCTTCATGGGTTGGGTTATCTCCTCTGTCCCTCGTAGTTTGGGGGTTTTATTAGGTTTCGGGTCACCGTTTAATGGCTGAAGCCAGCTGATTTTTTTCCTGATCTGAATAACTGGTTCGGTGTTGAAGCCGTGCTTGGCTGGTAATTTACTAACATGAATGTGAGATGCCAGATTAACCATTATATGTCTTCCTTGCAGGCTGATAACGAAATATCATCGGACTGCAACCATGTGAGTATTTCCCCTCCGCTACCGCATGCGTAAAGCATTGCTGGGTCTAAATGACCCAGTTTACGTTGTGAAAGATTTGGTTTATTTAATTTTGTTTTTTTTAGCTGCTCTGGAATTACAAGCTGAATTTGACAAAGGACATAAAATTCGAGTCTGTGGCGAAGGAGATCTGCAAGTCCACGCTGTCTTCGGTAAGTGCCGTGTACGTGGTGACAGCTGGTGGGATAGCTGTACGAATAAACTGAATGCTCCCGTCTTAGTTGCGCATGTCCCGGCGCGTGTAGCGTCTTCCTGTTATTCTGTACGCTCCCGCCGTTCACGTATCCCGCTTGTGTTTCTGCAGATGAAGGAATGTGCTGATGAGACCCCTGGGAAGGGGTACGTGGTTTCCTGTTTGGTGGATCATCGCGGTAATATCACGGAGTACCAGTGCCAACAATACATCACCAAAATGACAGCCATTATTTACAGCGACTACCGGCTCATCTGTGGCTTTATGGAAGACTGCAATGCTGAAATCAACACACTGAAATGTGGCAACATCCGGCCTGGGGAAAAGGTGCGGACATGTTTGAGGGGGCTCCGCAGTGGTGGGCTTCACAGCATCAGCAGTATATGACCTGCTGCTTCCTAAGGGTCTTTGGGGCATTTGGCACGCCAGGTGCCTCCTGTATCTGTTCATGACGATGTTTGTGTGTTCCGGTTTAAGTGAGGCTTGGTTTAGTGAGCTCTGCTGCCGACGGATTTTTGTCTTTTATGCTAACGTTTGTGCTGCGTGATGCTTGTGCATGTATTTCATGCCCCGTTACATGCTGTCTCCTTTTTAACCCCTGTGTCTCTTTGCAGGACCCTCACTCCCAGGGCGAGGTAGTGTCCTGTTTGGAAAAGGCAATCATTAAAGAAGCGGAGGATGCAGACACCGTTGTGCACATCTCAGATAGGTGCAAGCAGGCCATTTTGCGTGTGGCTGAGCTGTCCTCTGACGATTTCCATCTGGACCGCCATCTTTACTTTGCGTGCAGAGATGACAGGGAGCGTTTCTGTGAGACTGTAAGTCCTGGTGTATTTTCTATATAATCAGGGCCTCCTAGGCTATGAATGATACGCAGCGTAGTAAGATTGTTGGGTTTAGGTAGGATTGTGACAAATGACTATTCTTGGGTGTTGCATTGAGGAGTAAAGTGGAATGCTGTATTTGAGCACGGGGTTTGTGTGTTTTCTTTGTTCTAGAGAGGTGCTTTTTAGTATAGTTACTATGCAGCTTGTCTGGTGCAAGCCCACGAGCCTGCTGCTGAAGCACTTTGCTGTCTGACGTTGAGAAACTCTTTATTTAGAACTTGCTGAGCGCATGTGTGGACAATAAGACATGCTTTCCCAGCAGCAAGATCTGTCTTCTGCTCACCTCTTCTTTTCTTTTGGCATCCAACAGGTTCAAGCTGGAGAAGGCAGAGTCTACAAATGTCTGTTCAACCACAAGTTTGAAGAATCCATGAGCGAGAGGGTAAGGAAGAGATGGCAATGCCTGATGGGTCCTCTGTTCTTTAGAGTCCCTTTATAGCCATGCCCATGATGCCTCGCTGTGCCAAGACTCGGTGTCCTCTTAATACCAAAAGTTTTGAGGGCTCTTTATGTAGACGGCAATGTTTATCCTTAATATAAGAGAAGGCGGACTAGATGGGCTCACCGGCTCTAATCTGCTGTCAGTTGAACATTCTTGCCTTTTCCCCAGTGCCGCGATGCCCTCACCACGAGACAGAAGCTGATAGCGCAGGACTACAAGGTCAGTTATTCCCTGGCAAAGTCGTGCAAGGCTGACCTGAAGAAATACCGGTGTAACGTGGAGAATCACCCTCGCTCCAGAGAGGCTCGTCTGTCTTACCTGCTTCTGTGTCTCGAGTCTGTGGTGCACAGAGGTGGGTTACCTTTTGGACACGACTCGTTACCGCATTTAGCTCTTAGTTTCTGTCCAGTTAAACTACCTTTTATAAGGGATGTTTATTGCAGGAAACGCATTTTCATGTGTAGTTACCCGATGTAACCATCTTCTGTGTTCTAAGTAATTGTTTCGTTGCTGTGTTCACGATCCGTATAATGTTTTCTGGCTTTTATTCCATCCACCAGGCCGCGCAGTAAGCAGCGAGTGTCAGGGGGAGATGCTGGATTACCGGCGCATGCTCATGGAAGATTTTTCTCTGAGCCCTGAGATCATCCTGAGCTGCAGAGGAGAGATTGAGCATCACTGCTCTGGGCTCCATCGGAAGGGCCGGACCCTGCACTGCCTCATGAAAGTGGTGCGCGGGGAGAAGGGCAACATAGCAGAGAAGTGTCAGCAAGCGGTAAGCGTTAGAACAGGCGTAGCTCCCGAGTGTTTTGCATTGTCGAGCCATGCCATCTGTTTTGACGCAAGTGAGGAACTTTACTCCTTCATTGTCCGTTCCCCTGTGCCCTGAGATCTCCATGTCTCGCAAGCTGTTAAAATGCCAGTTATTGGCACATACAACAGTCTAATTCTGACGTTTCATTTCCTTTGGCAGCTCCAAACCTTGGTGCAAGAGACAGACCCGGGTTCTGATTACCGAATAGACAGAGCTCTGAATGAGGCCTGTGAATCTGTGATCCAGACAGCTTGCAAGCACATTCGCTCTGGAGACCCAATGTGAGTATCAGGGCCTTATGGAGGAATAACTTTTAGATGCGTTTGTCGGTGTTCAAGTCCGGATAACGGACACTGTCTATTAGGCTACACCTGTTATAACTTGCATGCGAGCTGCTTTGGCGCGGCCCGTGTGGCTTTCCCTCCTGTGTCTATGGATGGCCCTTGCATTGTTGTGCTGCTGGGCTTGGTTTTGGCCGCTCTGCTGTGACACGTCACCATGCTTTCTCTAGGATTTTGTCTTGTCTCATGGAGCACCTGTACACAGAGAAGATGGTAGAGGAATGTGAAGATCGCCTGCTGGAGCTGCAGTACTTTATCTCCCGAGACTGGAAGTGAGTTCACCTTCCTTCCAGTTAGATTAGCTGGGTTGCGGTTTTTGTTTTGGTCACGGTTTTAGCTCTTCTGCCGGTACGTTCGCCTCACTCCTTTCTTTGTTTTGTAGACTAGATCCCATTCTGTATCGGAAGTGTCAGGGTGATGCTTCTCGCCTGTGCTTCGCTCATAGCTGGAACGATACCAGCGAGACCATGCCGGCCGGTGCAGTGTTCTCCTGTCTGTACAGACATGCCTATCGCACAGAAGAGCAGGGCAGGAGGGTGAGGACTTCAAAATCCTGTTCCAAAAAATAAAAGCTGCTTTAGTAAATGAAACGTTTCAGGCTCTTACACAACATGCGCAGATACGTGTTGTAAGTGGTCCATCATGTCCAGTTTGCCTTATTTCAGTTGTCTCGAGAGTGCCGTGCCGAGGTCCTGCGTATTTTGCATCAGCGAGCTCTGGATATGAAGCTGGATCCAGCCATGCAGGCCAAGTGCATGAGTGATCTGGGGAAGTGGTGCAATGAGAAGACGGAGGCCGGTCAGGTGAGCCTGTAGAACAGTATCATTTTAGCACATACATGCTTTAACATGCTGGCGACGTCGTATATTGAGCATCAGATTAGCAGGTTTATTGTGTCCTGAGCTCTTGCGTGTCTGTCCCAAGCATCAAGTCCACATCCGTGTCCCATGCTGGACCTTGAATGATGTCTTCTGTCCGCAGGAGCTGGAGTGTCTGCAGGATCACTTGGAGGACCTTGATGTTGAGTGTCGAGATGTTGTGGGTAATCTGACAGAGCTAGAATCGGAGGTCAGTAATGAGGATTCACAGCCTGGCTTTGTGTGATCACTTCTATTTTGCTGTACCTTCTAAAGACTCGCGTTGCTTTTTCTTTTTATTCTAGGATATTCAGATTGAAGCCCTACTCATGAGAGCTTGTGAACCCATCATCCAGAACTTCTGCCACGTAAGTGTATTTCTGCTGGACTTAAGAAGCCTGTAGCCCGTCACACAGAATGAGCACTTATAAACCAAAGATGAGAGCTAGCGGCTCACTAAGTGCTGTGAATTCTCGCCTGTGCTCCATCTAATTACCTTAAAATGTGTTGCTCTACATAGTGACCACTACTTGTGCATATTTAACTGGCATTCTTCATGCCTTTTTTAGGAGGTGGCTGATAATCAGATAGACTCTGGGGATCTGATGGAGTGCCTCATACAGAACAAGCACCAGAAGGAAATGAATGAGAAGTGTGCTGTGGGTGTCACTCACTTCCAGCTGGTAAGACATGCGCGTCTGTTCACCCATCATTCCCCCTGTATCGCTTCCTGCATGCCCCTCCGTGTCGCCTGTCCTGCCACGCAGGTAAAATGCCCACTCTGTCGGAATACTCCATGTAAGAGGCACATAGAGACCTGTTGGTGAGTCTTCAGTGTCTCGTGTGGCTTTTCGTTCAGTTGTGTTTTCGTTCTCAGGTCCAAATGAAAGATTTCCGATTTTCCTACAAGTTTAAGATGGCCTGTAAAGAGGATGTCCTGAAACTGTGTCCCAATATCAAAAAGAAGTGAGTCTTAAATACTTCCCTTGGTCTAAGTTCCATTGGGTGTAAAATGCATCAGATTCTCTCTGATCTGATGTTTCTCCTACGCGTTTTCCTTCCCACCATTTACCTGATTTGTGTGTTTCTTGCAGGGTGGACGTTGTTATATGTCTCAGCACTACCGTCCGTAACGACACTCTGCAGGAGGTGAAGGAACATCGCGTTTCACTCAAGTGCCGCAAGCAGCTGAGGGTTGAGGAGCTGGAGATGGTGGGTGTTATGTGCAGGGGTCTCATCTGCTAGAAAGCGCCCTTTCTTCATTATTCTCCCGTGGCGAATGGTCTGCCATGGCAGTTTACATGCCAACATAAGATGCGTCACTGCTTTAAACATTTCCTTCCAAGGGCTTTCTAACATTAGGCAATTTGCATTATTATTGGGGTAATGGTGGAGGTGACTCGGAAATCCTCCCTGCTGGCAGTGGAGATATGAAACGATGCGCTGGGTCAGCCCAGGTTGCGGTTATATCTTCTGGTGCGTTAGATGTGATCTGGTTTATTACAGAGCGAAGACATTCGATTGGAGCCAGAGTTGTACGAAGCCTGCAAGAATGACATCAAAAGTGTCTGTCCCAGCATCCCATATGGAAATGCCCAGGTAGGGTGACAGACTGGGTGGTAACCTGTGGTGGTTTGGGTCCAGTGCTAGGGGGCGGCTTTTCCATTCACTCTCAGCCCCGATATCAGGAGTCCTGAATATCCAGTGACTTACTGTTTTGGGGAAAACCACTTTGGACTGAAATGAATGTCAAATATCGGCTTTCACGTGGTAGGTGTGACCCTGTGTGTGCCGATGTCTCGGTTCTAGATCATTGAATGTCTGAAAGAGAGCAAGAAGCAGCTGTCGGCACGATGCCACCAAAAAGTCTTCAAGCTCCAAGAGACAGAAATGATGGATCCTGAGCTAGACTATACCCTCATGAGAGTCTGCAAGCAGATGATTAAGGTAGGCATGGCTTTTCGTGGCTTCCCACATGACCCCTCTAGTTTTTGGCTTCTAACTCTGTTCTTTGGCAGCATTAGTCCCATCAGCACATGTTAGTCTCCTTGCGTGACTCGGCCATGCGCGGTATCAGTGTCTGCATGTAAAGGGGTCCATATTTTCCCTTTGCAGAGGTTCTGCGGTGACACCGACCCTAAGGGCCTCCTGCAGTGTCTGAAACAGAACAAGAACTCTGAGACCATGGATCCCAAGTGCAAACAGATGATCACCAAGCGGCAGATAACACAGAATACAGGTCGGCATTCGCGGCTTGTCCTGCGTACTCGTGCTCCTTTTTCTCATGTGCTGTAACCCCAATTGGCGCTTTCTGCCCTTACTTTAGATTATCGCCTCAATCCTGTGCTGCGCAAGTCCTGCAAAGCAGACATCCCCAAATTCTGCCAATCCATTCTAAACAATGCCAAAGATGACACAGAACTGGAGGGCCAAGTTATTTCCTGCCTGAAAGTGAAGTATGCCGACCAGGTGAGGGCTCTGCGGGGGTCGGAGCAGTCGTAGGCTCGCTGTCGGATATGCATACGATGCTTTCCTGTCCTCTCCCCGCCAATGCATAGACAGTTCCTAGCCTAGCCCCTCCATAGTTGGAATTGGGCTATATGGTGCCCTACGTAGGGTTCTCGGTATGGAGTCTTGCCGGGCAGTCTCTGTGTTCTTGCCGTCTCATTTATTTGTTTTGTTTTTCACCACCCCAGCGCTTGTCTCCTAATTGCGAGGACCAGATCCGGGTAATTATTCAAGAGACGGCTCTGGATTACCGCCTCGATCCCCAGCTGCAGATACAATGCTCTGAAGAGGTAAGCTGCTGCCGCTCTGATCCGCAAGGCGTTTGCACTTTGTTACCCTGACACTTAAGTGACTGGCTTTCCTGCAGATCAATGAGCTATGTGGCGAGGAAGCGGCTGCGCAGGAGCCCACAGGCCAGGTGGAAGAGTGCTTGAAAATGAACCTACTGAAAATCAAATCCGGCGGCTGCAAAAAGGTAGGAAACCTGACTCTCGGGTTTTCCATACAGGATTTCTGAAACATGTAATTACATGTTAGTTGTAATTACCGTTTGGCGTGATTTAGTTAGGTGTTCTCATGAGTCCTTAATGTTATACTAATTACATGCGCTATTTATACTACTCGGTATCTTAAAATACTGCACCAGCTCTTTTGTGCTTGCGCGTCGGGTTTCCGTTGCTCAGCCATTATTTTTCCCGTGCAGGAGGTGTTGAACATGCTGAAGGAAAGCAAAGCAGACATTTTTGTGGACCCCGTCCTGCACACAGCCTGCGCTCTGGATATAAAGCACCACTGCGCCGCCATTCCCCCTGGCAAAGGACGACGTGAGTAGAGACCTCCCTGACATCTTTCTGACCCCCCCATGTTATCACTGCCGCCCTTATGTGATGTCGGCCGGCAGTTTAGTTTTTTGTTGGCCTCAGTAGGAGGCTGTGGTAAGTGACGATGGAATGTTTGTCCTGTAGAGATGTCTTGCTTGATTGAAGCATTACAAGATAAAGTGGTCCGCCTGCAGCCAGAGTGCAAGAAACGGTTACAGGATCGGCTTGATATGTGGAGTTACGCGGCCAAGGTAAGGAGTTCATCCCGGCCAGGCCTTGTCCGGTAACGTGGCCGATAATTCCTGGAACATGTGAGTTTGACCTGGGTATAAACACTTGTTACAAGGAGACACCATATAGTTATAACGGTTAATAAATGTCCCACCCGCAGTGCTGCAGCCATCCTCCGGTAATGGAGCCGATGCGTGCTCCTGTTTTGGAGCCGTTAAATCTCCTAGAAATTCTCTGTATTGGAGACAGCTGGCACGCGTTGCTTGGTCCAACGTGTAATTGGTGACTTCTACTTGGCAGACCTGACATTGACTTTTCCGTAACGGCTGCGTTTGGGGTTTATAGGTGTTAATGATCCAGTAGTCTGCGTTTCTGCGTGTTGGATGGTTCTGCTGGTTGTCTGAACACGTTGGTCTATGTTCTTTTGCAGGTGGCACCAGCAGAAGGCTTCTCGGACCTGGCCATGCAAGTGATTAGCTCTCCGTCCAAAAACTACATCCTGTCCATCCTTTTGGTTGGGGTTTGCGTGCTGTTCTTTGGGGGCCTTTTCTGTGGGCGCATCACCAAGAGAGTGGCACGTGAGATAAAGGACAGGTAGAGCCCAGAGACCCTCCTTCACCCCTGATCAAGAGCTTTGAGAAGCGGGGGCACGGGGGGAGGGAGGGCAGGCCTGTCACCATGTGTACAGCTCTCCCATGTATTCCAGTCCCACCTTCCTCCTCCCCACTCCTCCCACCAGAGTGCCATTTGGAGGGAGCAATGGAGGATTTTGGGTTTCCCCCCCCCACACACACACCCTCTTCCCCAATCCACCTGTTCCATGTCTGCTGCATCAACCAGTCATTCAGCCTTTCTCCCCTGTCCATTCCTCTAGAACGTGGTCTCGCTGGCTAACCCTGCCGCCTCTAGTGGCTGACCCCCCTACTCCATACCATGTTGCTCTTTTTCTTTTAGGTTTTATTTTGGGAGGGTAAACGTGGGGAATTTGCTTAAGCATTTTAACTTCATGCCACCCAGAGCTGGAATCCGTGCCTCGGGGACGGCCGCTCTGCCTAATCTCCGAGGGGTATGTGCGGATTTAGGAATCGTGTGCGGTCTGAGCCGGGATGTCTGCGCAGAGGGATCGCCTGGCTCCCTGCCCGCCAAAACCCTGCAAAACTCAGACTGTGTGCTCCGTCTCCCAGCGTGCTTCACAGATAAGATGTACTCGGAAACCACGTAAGATGTCTGAAAGGAGTCCTTAGCTGTATGCGGGGATTTTTTAACGGTGCAACCTGCCCTTTAGTTTTGTGACGCTATGTAAGCTATAAAAGCATTAAACATGTCCCATCGCTCCCATAGGAGAGAGCATCCTTTCCATTGCTTGTCTTCCATGTTTAAATATTATCTTCGGGTTGCACCCTTAAAGCTCGGTCTCTTGGTGTCCTGTTCTGCCTCTTCATGACTACGTTAAGAAACACATCTGGTATTTATCTTGCTGCCGGGATGGATGACGCTGCCCTTCGGACGTGCTTTAAAGAGACTGCCTTATTTAATGACAGGAGCCCCGCACACTTCTTCCCGCAGCCACCTCTTTACCCTGCTCCGCTCTGTCGGCTGCCGAGAGGATGTTCTCCGAACCCTGCCGATCTCTCGCTTTTCCCTGGGGGGGGGACAGGGACCTCTTGAATGTGAATGTTTTTTGGACTCTCGGACGATGAGTAGCGAGTTTATTCTCCAGCAGACCCCTTGACCGGTTACGATGTAGTTATACAGAAGGTTTTGTTACGAGGCTGTAGTAGTTCTGTAGCGATGTGCAGCCATATACTTCCTTTTAATTGGCGTTATTGAACCGTAACGCGCCCCCCGGGCAGATCCCTTACAGACTGGCTAGTTGGTACTAACTTATTCCCATGCACTGCTGTATTTCCAGTCCACTCAATGGTCCTGGTGGCCAGAAGGCGCGTAGAATTGCCCCGAGCCGTGTGGAATTAACCTGTGCTGTTTAGGCGACCGGTAAAAAAATGTTTTTTCAACGTATTCCTAACACAATAAATCTCTCTAGAAACGGCTTAGTATTTTTTTATATATATACAGATTGCGTAGTCCCAGGGGCTTTCTGGTCCTGTGCAAGGTGTGGGCCAGTAACTGGAGACGGGGGGCCACTGACCTGATAGGTAGCGGAGGGGGACGCTCCCAGCCGGTCTCTGCGGACACGGTACTTGCTTGGCGCTTTCACTTATTTATTGCGTTATTTTGCCGTTAGTGCCCCCTGCGGGTTACAGCCCGTGAGGGCTGCTTTTTGGTGGGGAACGCGTTGTCTCGTGTATGGATCTTTAGTGTAATCGGAACTGCGCCCCCCCCCCCAGCGCGCTCTTACGACAGGTTTAATCCGACGGTTGCTTTGCATCCGAGGATCAAACACAGCCACATGTTTGCCTTTGTTCTAGAGCCTTGCCTGCTACGGGAGACTGTACCCATAAGGACCCTATAGGTACCTATAAGGACAGCACTTCACTCAAGCCAACAAAGTTTAGACTGACACCATTCCCTTCTGACCTCGATCCGATCGTTCCCCCCCCCCGTCTAACCTCTCCCGCTAACCCCCTTCTAATCTAACCAAACAGCCAGGACTGCAAAATAAAGCAACGCGTTGGGTGAAACTGCAAGCTACCTGCCCCGTTAACCCTTTCCTGCTGTGAGCTAAGTTTAACCCCTTCAGTGTGAGGTGTACTTCGTTGTCGGCCGTGTCCTGCGATACACTGGAGTGTAGGCCTACCCCGGGCAGGGAAAATGGCTTTGTTTCCATTCTATCCCCCGTTCCTCCATGCTTTTTTTTTTTTTTTTTGTAAATGGTTTGGTTTCACCTCTGTGTATAGAATCGAACGCTCTCTCCTGTCCAGGCCGTGTCATAAGAAATGTTACCCCTGTAATAAACATATTGTGCTTTTTTTCTGTACAGATAAAACGGGAAGGTTTAATAAAAAAAACAAAACTATTGCTCTTGTGCTTTTGCTTGTTTACGTGGAATTCTGCCTCTGCCACGGGGTAGGTGCCAGATTTGGGGCTTCTGGATGAAGAGCTGGAGTACGCTGTCTGCTGAAAGCCTCTGGACCTGGCAAACCGGGCTTCTGCCTGTGTTAAGGTTTGTACGAAGCCCTGCATACAAATGCTCGTTGGTTTGTGTAGGGCTAGCATATAGCGCAGCACTGTACATGTGCCCTGTTTCAGATGCCCATATTTCTTTATGGCAAGCCATTTTTTTTTTAGATGTTCTATTGGGCTCCTGCTAGTGACGTGGGCTGCTACCCCTTGTGATGGGCATTATCATTATGGGCTATGTCCTGATGCCCTTTATCCAGACTGCCATGGTGGAGGGGGAGGTTGGCGTGTACCGCATAACGTGGCCCTTCTGCACTGTGTTTTTGGATACCGTATGGCATGTTGTGTACTGGTGCTGGTTGCCTCTGTGCCGTGGCATCATCTGGCTCTGGATTTTATATGCTGAGGCATGGGTTCTAAGGAGGTGGTTGTGGGGTGGTAAGATATACCTTGCGCCTCCTTATCCCCGTATAGTTCGTTTTACCCTACGATATCACATAAAAGCACGACACGTGTGAGCCTGGAGGCTAGAACTATAAGCCCGCTACTGCCCTAAAGGCGGGGCCACCAAAACACGCTCTTCCGGCACGACGTCACCGATAACTGGTATATGCCTCCTCCAACATGGCGTCTGCCTCCTTTTATCTTCCGATTGGTTACTGTAAGCCGAGCCCTCCCCTCGCCGCAAACGCGATTGGCTTGATGATGACCATGTGCGCAACCCAAACACAGGGAAGGGCGGGGCGCCAACGCACCTTCTGATTGGCTGAGTTAGTAGGCTGCGCGCTGACGTAACGGGTCCGGCGCGCCCTGCACAGGTCACGGCGACAAGTGAGAGAAGCAGAAGGGACCGGAAGCCGAGAGGTCAGAGGTCACCTATCGGGGGGCACCACCTCCGGGATCGGCTACAATAGGGTCAGTCACCCGCGGGACTTTCCATAATGGAGTCAGACAGCTCTAGGGCGCGTCATATACTGTGTGTAATAATATTATGTCACCTCTGCGACAAAGTCTAATGACAGCCTGACACTTCTAGCATTGTCTTGCACATCTAGGACTGTCTCGGTGATAGAGGTCTGGCACCTCTAGGACTGTTGGGTAATAATTTAAAAGAGTAGAAGTAAGCAGTGTCAGGATGCTCGGGATCTGTATAGCGTGGAGGGTAATAAACTTCGCACTGGGCTCTACTCTCCGTCACAATGTATGTTATGATATATCATATACGTTATATATACGTTATATGTACGGTAAACGTCACGTGCGCGCTCATCGGGCTCTGCTGTCGTTATACTCTATTAAGTCTTATCGCCGTAGCAAGTCGCAGAACTTTCCCGTCAGCAGGAACCTTCGGTTGCTATGGTTATAGGACCACCTTTATATCTCTGTGTCCGTTGGCTCGTAGTGACGTCACTCTCACCTTCCCAGCACTTTACCTTGGAGGGTCTCGCGGAGTCATCGGCTGCATGAGGCGGAGGTGGCTCGTGTTATGTGGCCCCCGGACCCCGTCTGTCCTCGGGGGGGGCCGCCGTTGTTGAAGGGGGCTGCTGCTTGGCTCGGTTTGGGGCCATCAGCAAGGACCTTGTGGAAGATTCTAAGCCCTGCGTCTTTCTCACTTTCAGCACTTCTGGCCCTTGGCACAATGCACGCCCGTTTGCTGTCGGACCTCTGCGGCCCTCTGCGGAGACATGGTTGGCGCTGCGTTTGCCCCCCTCAACGTGCATCATCCACAGAGGTGCAGCCGCTGCCGCCTCGCGCCCAGGTGGTCATCTGCGGAGGAGGGATAATGGGTGCGTCCGTGGCTTATCACTTGGCCAAGATGGGCTGGCAAGACGTCCTGTTACTGGAGCAAGGAAGGTGAGCCTAATATTGCTTCGATCCGAGATGGGTGAGCCTAGCACGAGTCAGTAGTGGGCGAAAAACGGGCCGAGTACTCTTATCCTACTGCTATGTAATGATCAGAATGGGGCTACGCTCCACGATGGCCCGGTGTGACCCAATGGATTTGCCGCATGCCATTGGAAGGTGAGGATCTGATGTCATTGTGATGGTGTTTTATGACCCTGTGATGCGATGAGGGAGCAGCAGCCTGTCCGTTTCTGGGGGCTGCTGTCCAGGATCGCTGGGAATGTAATGTTCCCGATACCACCATACGTTATGAACGGCAGATCCCTGTGAGTTAGCCCTGCATAATGTATAGGTAACGAGGAGCACTTTGTAAGCCCTGCCTGGTGATTGAGCTATGCATTGGGAAGGGCTAGTGCGGCTCTTCCTGCAGGTGAAGCTCTGTGGGGTTTGCCCTTGATAATGCATGGTGATATCAGGGACGTTAGCCCGTATGCACGTGTTGTTGCCGTTAGGCACTCTGGGGACCTTGTTGGTTGCTTGCCATTTGGTTTCTTTTGCTTGCAGGTTGGGTGCCGGCTCCACGCGGTTTTGTGCCGGCATGGTGAGCACCGTAAAGCACATATCTATTGAGACGGAGATGGCCGACTATTCCAATAAACTTTATCAACAGTTAGAACAAGAGACGGGGGTCCCAACAGGTGAGTCGATGCCCCCTCCCCCTTAGTAATACAGAGAACAGGTTACTGGCACTGCCTCCGGGTGTCAAATGAACACGTGTGAGGGAATCGTGCGAGGGCGAAGCTTCGCTTTCATGGAACGGTTCCCGTGACCCGCTTCCTAACAGATTCAGCCCCGGCTTTCTGTTAACCCCTTGAGTGCTAGAGAAACACAAAAGCCTTGGGTCATGCGGCAGGCAATGAAAATGTTTCCCTGACTATCTCTCCCACAGGCTACACGAGGAGTGGGTCCATCTCACTGGCCCAGACGCAGGACCGACTCGTATCGCTGAAGCGCATGGTGTCTAGGTTGAGGTGAGGTAGGGCTTTGGTGGGCTCTGTGTCGTTGGGGTATCAGGGCGTTTAGTTGCCATAAACGAGCACTGCGTGATGCCTTTGCCCCCCCCCCCCTCCCAAAAATCTGTCCAATAGGATGAAGGGGATTCCCTGTGAGATCATTACGCCGAAGCAGGTGGGTGAGCTTCACCCCCTGATAAACATACATGACCTGGTCGGGGCCATGTATGTTCCCGAAGATGCCGTGGTGTCCACAGCCGACGTGACCCTCGCGCTCGTAGCCTCCGCACAGAGTAAAGGTGAGCGAATTTGTCAGTTGGCCAAAAAAAATGCCAAATATTATTTCTTTTTTAGAAGTAGTTTTTATTGGAGATTTTTTTCTTAAATGTGACATTCTTCCTATCAGGGGTTCAGGTGCATGAACATACCAGCGTCAACCATGTGCTGGTGGAGAAGGGGCACGTGTTTGGCGTGGACACGGATCGGGGGCAGGTGGACTGCGAGTATTTTGTGAACTGCGCCGGGCAGGTGAGAGGGGGCCGGGTGCCCAGTAA
The DNA here is from genome assembly GCA_029215755.1 of Spea hammondii. Taxonomy (NCBI): domain Eukaryota; kingdom Metazoa; phylum Chordata; class Amphibia; order Anura; family Pelobatidae; genus Spea; species Spea hammondii. Next base: position 43,453,875 of record JARDYJ010000009.1, read on the forward strand.
CAGAATGCTAATTTCTTAATTATTATTTGTTCAGCCATTTTTGTTTTAACTAATTATAAGCCTCCTAATGACGCAGGATTTGGGGCTTTGGTCCCGTGTGACGTGTGTGAGTTACTCTCTGCACGCTGTTGTCTGGCTGCATGTACACCATTAATGTATGTTCTGGACACGGGATCCCGCGAGATGTCCCGCCAGTCAGCAGTGTTCTTGGTTTCTTTGCAGTGGGCTTATGAGCTGGGTCAGTCCAACGAGGAGCCGGTCAGCATTCCTCTGCATGCCTGCGAACACTTCTACCTCCAGACCCGTCCGCTGCGGCCCCTGCTACAGGACAGCACACCCAGTACGTGCCCCAAGTACCCCGCTCTCCCGCAGTAACTGAGCGTTGTCTCTTCGTTGACATGTTATTATATGTTCTATACGTCATGTCGTACTTTTCACAGCTGTGGTGGATCCTGATGGGAGAATTTATATCCGGAGCTGGCAAGGAGGGATCCTATCTGGTGGCTTTGAGAAGAATCCCAAACCCATCTTCACTGAAGGCCGCAATCAGCTAGAGATTCAGAACTTGCAAGAGGACTGGGACCACTTTGGTATTGATTTCTAATGTGCAGAATATGATTGGGATGCTCAGGGCCGGAGAGTAAATGACCCTAAAAAAATATGTCATGGGTGGCGGGAAGTGAAGCCGCAGTCCTGGTCGGAAGTGCTGGAGCGTCGGGGAGGGGGCCGATCGCTGAGATATTGAATGTGACCTACGCGTGGCAGAACATGGGGTCGTGCCTTCTGCTGTCAGAGCTGATCTTGGGTTCCTCTCTAGAGCCTCTGCTGACTGCGTTGTTGCGCCGGATGCCGTCTCTGGAAGCCCTGGAGATCCTGCGTCTGGTGAACTGCCCGGAGTCTTTTACCCCAGACATGCGCTGCGTGATGGGGGAGAGTCCCAACCTGCTGCGGTACTTCACCCTCGCGGGCATGAATTCCCAGGGCTGCTCTCTGGGAGGGGGAGCTGGCAAGTGAGTACCTGTTACCCGCCGTACCAACTGCGCGCCTTCCAGACGGACCTCTTCTCTGTATCTACGGCGTATAGGAGGAGCCCCAAATACTGACACGTGTTTCTTGTGATATCTGTGCGTTTCCAGTAACGGGAGTTAAAGGGTAAGAAAGCGTAAGTGGACGTTAAATGCTCCCTCTGCTCTTCCTGTCCAGGTTCCTTGCGGAGTGGATGGTGCATGGCTACCCTCAAGACAACGTGTGGCCCTTGGACATAAAGCGTTTCGGAGCCCTACAGAGCAGCCGGACGTTCCTGAGACACCGAGTCATGGAGGTTATGCGTAAGCGAGACTGTTGGTGATGAGGCGATCGTTGGTTGTTGTTTTATTTGTTCTTTGGGGGGGGGGGGGAAGTTGGTTACTATGATGAGCCCGGGAAGTGCGTGTGCTCAGGGCATAGAAAGGATCCAGACGTGGCTGAAATAGCAAGCTAATACACACATCACATGATTTTATATGTCGATAAGCGGCTTTGTGGGGGTCTTTGGGTATCATGATGATAAGGGCACGAAGTCTTCTTTCTCGTAGTCTGCATGCAGTGTTTGTGCTCCTCATACCTTTTGATGTTTGTAGTTGTCTGAATGTTGCACGATATTTTGCCATAAAGGTCCCTCTCCATTACCTTTTAACCCTTGCAGCCCTGATCTACGACCTGAAGGTACCACGCTGGGACTTCCAGACGGGTCGGCAGCTGCGCACCTCGCCCCTTTATGACCGCCTCGATACCCAAGGCGCCCGGTGGATGGAGAAACATGGCTTCGAGAGGGCAAAGTACTTCGTGCCCCCTGGTAAAGGTTAGTTACAATCTACGAGGGTTTACATGGGAACGTGAACAAGCACAAAGTGCACGGTTAGCTCCGGTGCCAACGCGCCATACTTACTGGATCCTCTCACCCTTAGACCTTCTGGCGCTTGATCAGAGCAAGACGTTCTACAAGCCCGACTGGTTTGACATTGTGGGGTCGGAGGTGAAGTGCTGTAAGGAGGCTGTCTGCGTTATCGACATGTCATCCTTCACAAAGTTTGAGATCAGCGTGAGTCCGGATCTCCCCTTTCATCCCTCCGTGTTTGCACCCCTGGCCCCCTCCGGCCGGTCCCTTGCCTGCCCCCGTTCTCAGGGTATGTTCTGTCTCTCGCAGTCTCCTGGAGACCAGGCTCTAGACACCCTGCAGTACCTTTTCTCCAATGACCTGGATGTGCCGGTGGGACACATCGTTCACACGGGAATGCTGAACGAAAGGGGAGGCTATGAGAACGACTGCAGTATCGTCCGGCTCAACAAACGCCGGTACGCTCGCCCACTCGCTTTCTGCGGCGTTAGACGTGTTGAGCCCACTCAGCCCCTGTCCTGCGGGTGACCTCTACTTTTTCTTGCAGCTTCTTCATGATCTCCCCCACAGATCAGCAGGTCCACTGCTGGTCCTGGCTGCGGCAGAACATGCCCGGTGACAGCGATCTGGTATTGGAGGACGTCACCTGGAAGTATACGGGTATGTGTGGGGGAGAGAGGTCTGTAGCGAGGTGGGAGTTAGTGCCGGGGTGCATCGTGTGCTGTTTCTTTCCCTGCAGCTCTAAACCTGATCGGGCCGCGGGCCGTGGATGTGCTGTCGGAGTTATCTTACGCCCCTATGACGCCAGAACACTTCCCATCTTTATTCTGCAAGGTGAGTCATTCTATTTGGAGCGGTGCTTATTCCTCCTCATTCCCCTGCAGTCTGGTGTGTGAGTATATAGATATATATACATATATATATATATATATATATATATATATATATATATATATATATATATATATATATATATATATACACATACATTTCCCCTTGCTTTAGCCCTTAACCCCTTCCATTGCAGGAGATGAGTGTGGGCTACGCCAATGGGATCCGAGTGATGAGTATGACCCACACAGGAGAGCCGGGCTTCACCTTGTACATTCCCATTGAGGTGAGTCAAGCTGCTGCCCCTGCGCTGCATTAATAATAATCTTACAGCTCGGTGCAGAGTCTCTGGGTGACGGCTGACTTTGCGCTCTATAGATGGTTTGGTAAAGCGTAACTTGCGTGTCTTTTACTGGAATGGTTTGGCCCTTTGGTTGTGTGTTTCGCTGCCGGGAGCGTATCAGTACATGCGCAATGTCCTCGGCCAACCTGGGGGCTTCCCGACGCTTTCTTGTACTTCTTCACCTTTAGTACGCGCTGCACGTCTACAATGAGCTGATGAATGTGGGGCAGAAGTACGGCATCCGCAACGCAGGCTACTACGCGCTGAGGAGTCTGCGCATCGAGAAGTTCTTTGCCTTCTGGGGTCAGGACCTGGATGCCTTCACCACCCCTCTGGAGTGCGGGAGGGAATTTCGGGTGAAACTAGACAAGGTACAATGGACTCCTTGGCCTGTCCAAGATGAGTGGTGCATGTTCACGGTCATGGGAAGCACGGCTAGAAGCCATACATGTATGCATATGCTCATATCAGAGCCAGATGTATGGAATAGCCTGTATAACTGCCCCCTCTTTACTGCCAGGGCTACGACTTCATAGGCCGGGAAGCCTTGCTGCGGCAGCGCGAGGACGGAGTGCTCAAGCGGTTCACCATGTTCATACTAGAGGACCATGACACGGACCTGGACCTCTGGCCCTGGTGGGGAGAGCCAATTTACCGCAACGGGGAGCATGTGGGCAAGACCAGCAGCAGCGCCTACAGCTACACCCTGGGCAGACACGTGTGCCTGGGCTTTGTCCACAGCCAGCAGCCGGTCACCCCGGACTTCATCAACCGGGGAGATTACGAGATAGAGATCGCCGGCCAGCGGTTCCAGGCCAAAGCCAAGCTGTACCCCTTCAGCTCCCTGTTTACCCAGCGCCGCCGCAAGGAGGATCTGGAGTTGGGGTATTAAGGAGTTGGAGGAGGAAATGGGCAGAACTCTGGCACTTACGGGACATCAGGAGGGGATGTGCTGTCAGAGGGGGCATTGGGGGCTCCCGGTCACCGGGATCGTGCCCATTGGATGCATGGATTGAAAAACCCCAAAATCAAATGGGAAAGTGCAATGAATGTAAGAAGGGCTACGTTTACTAAGAGCCTCAAACTCTAATAACTCTTATAGTCCGCTTTTCATGGTTTAGTAGACACAGTCCTGACGTTTGCCCAGAACAGTAAAGCGTTTATGCATTTTATACTCGGGGAGCAAGTCCTTTGTGGCAGAGCGAAGCTGCGCAGGGGCGCAGACACCTGGGGCTTCTAACCCCTCGTAGAACATAAGATTTGCCAAACCCCGTTACCCGAGACCCCCTCGGACCCTCTTCTCTCTGCTGCTTAGGAATGGGTTTTCGTGTCTCTGTAGGTAGGGACCCCGGGGGCCACAGGGAGGGCTCTAGCCCCCAAAGCAGACGGGCGACATAGTCCAGCATACAGTGCAGTATTACAGCATTTAGGGCACGAGGTCCCCGAGGTACCCCACGTGGGGGTGTCCCTGCTGCCAACTACACAGCGCAGGAGTGTTTTATACAATCCTTTTTATTGTTACTGTATATAAATAACAATAAAATAACTCCAAAGGCTTTTTGTCTTGTAATGCTGCGCAGCCCAAATGGTTGTGGATCTCAGGACTGGGGACTATGCGACAGGGCAGAGCTTACCGTTTATCTGGCGGGGGTCTGTGATGAGATGATGGTGGTCTTTAGGTAGTAAGGTCCCTTATGTTTTGGGGTATGTTCTACGGGGGGGGGCGCGCCGGTCTCTGTAAATGGCGGCTTGTGTCGGGTTAATCTGAGGTCTGTTATTTCTGGAGAGGAGACGCATGCAGCGCCGCATCCCGTGCACCCGACAACAAATCGCCCTCTCCTCCCTGTTCATCCAACAAGCCCATCTTTGTGTGGGTCTCGGAGCCTGGCTGCACACGGTGATCTCCAACGCAGCCAGCCGCCGGCGACTCAGTAACCCTTCCTGGGCTTGGGGCTAGCAGCGCATGCACAGAAGTCATAGCAGCGCAATATTCAGTTTTCCCAGCAACTATTATTACTCAGCGGTCCGTGCAGAGCCAGACCACAAGGCTTGATGAGCCGTGCAAACGAGAGAAAGCTGGGACGGTCACCGCGAGCTTCCGTCCAGAAGCCCAGCGAGCGGACAGGTTGAAGCTGCTGCGGCTCCTCTTTATGCACCGGAGGTTTTGGCCGCGGCATCACCGGATCACCCAGCTTTCTCAGCGGCTCTCGGCCCCCCGCCCGGCCAGCGGGTACTCGTTACCTTCATGATTTGCTGCAGCAGAGATTCCTGTAAACATCGTACAGGCCGGCCCCAGCGTCTGTACAGAGTAAACATGTTTATTTACCAGACTGCCAGCCGTTTATTCAAAGCAGAACAAATTAGCACAGAAATGCGACGCCGAGACGCATTCCTTCGCTGCGGTTCTACGGATTCAGCCAAATCGCTTACCGGGCCCCCCGAACGCCTTAACCTACCCGGGGCGCGCACTCGGACCTTCGGCCCCCCGCGGGCCGTGCCCGCTTCGCTCAGAACGGGTATTGGGATACGAAGATGGTGAGAGAAAAGACGTGTCTGCCCAGCGCTCCGTGGGGGGACATCTCTGCCATTTCCACGTCCAGCTGCAGCTCTGCGGGGCCACTGAGCGAGCGCTCCAGGACCAGCTCTCCGCGGTGGCCGCCGGCTGGCCGCACCAGTAATCCCCGCTGACTTCTGCCCCTGACGATGGAGAAGCGCTGGCTGCTGCCCAACGACTTCTGGGCGCTCATGGTGAACAAGACCCTCGGGACGGGAAGCTGCGACTGCAACGCGAGGTAGTGGAAGGAGATGGAATGGGGGGCGTCCGTGCAGCTGCTGCTCCCCATGGGACACGGGGTCCGCTCGCACTTTCTGCATGGAGAGACGAGAGGAAACGGTAACGGCGCGAGGGGCCGAGCGGGAGCCGTCTCGGGAAACACGCACGGGTGGCAGGGGCGGCACTCACCGGGCCGACGTCTTGATGTAGCTCGTGTTCTGCCGGGGTCTGGGGCACTCCGGGTCGACGCAAACAAACCCCCCAAACAGGTTAACGCATTTCTCCGGCCCGGCGCAAGGAGGCTGCTCCGCCAGACACTCGTCTACGTCTGCAAAAGAGTGCGGCGGCGTGAGTGCGGGGACCGCCGGGGGCTTCAGAGCGCGGCGTGCGGGCCGGAGACTCACCTTTACAGCTATTCTGCTCCGGCTCCGGGACATAGCCCTGCGGACACACGCATCGGTACGAGCCCGGGGTATTCACGCACTCGTGGACGCAGATTCTGGAACCGGCCCGGCGGCTCTGGAACAGACTGCATTCATCCACGTCTGGGGGACAGAGCGAGGGGGTTACGGGGGGGACAGAGCGAGAGGGCGTTACGGGGGGGGCAGAGTGAGGGCGTTACGGTGGCAGAGCGAAAGGGGGTTACGGGGGGGCAGAACAAGGCGGTTACAGGGGGGACAGAGGGAGGGGGGTTACGGGGGGGCAGAACGAGGGAGTTACAGGGGGGGCAGAGCGAGAGGGGGATACGGGGGGGACAGAGTGAGAGGGGGTTACGGGGGGACAGAGGGAGGGGGGTTAGTAGGGGCAGAGAGCGGCTGACGAGAACGTGTCTGTGTAATGCGGTTTATATCATGTATTTGAATGCCGCGGTGCCTCACGCATCATGTGTTATGATGTCATTCTCACCCTGGCACAGGGCGCCGGGCTGGATCAGGTAGCCGGGATCGCAGGTACAGCGCTGGACACCGGGGAGCGAGGAGCATTTCGCCGGGCGAAGGGAAGAGCTGTTTGTTGCGGGAGACGGTTCTGCTGCCGCCGCTGCTGGAAGAGAGAGACGTTCTCGTCACACGCCGTGGCCCCCGGGGCATTATGATAACGGCCCCCGTCACAGCTGGAGGAGGGGACGGCCAGTCCCGGTTTATCACTAAATGAGGAGACCCGCCGGCCGGCTCCATCCGTGTGCCGTCTAAAACTGAGATGCAATATAATGACATCAAACCTGGCGCTGATGTCATCACGGGCAGCGGGGCGCGTAAAACGCATCACCTCCCCAGAAGCGCGCTGCGGGAAGGACGGCGTACCTGCGCAGGCGGCCGGCTCCCCGCTCCACGTCCGGTTGCCCAGGCAGGTCCGTGTCTCGGAGCCCAGAAGCTGGAAGCCGGGGTCACACGCGACGTGGATCTCATGCCCAGCTTTTGTTTTTCCTCCCAGTATGCGCCCGTGACGGGGGGGCTTTACACGAGGACAGCTCTCTGCAATGAAATAACCACATTCCGGGGTAAGTAGATTACTGGCCCCAGTAACTATGACATCACGGGGGCAGAGACGATTCATTGTTGGTAACAGAAGCTCCGGCTGTATCTGGAGGGGCATCTACCTGCGCGGGGGGCTGCCGCTCCCTACCTGCGGGGTCTCCTTTGGTCAGGAGGTCTCTCAGCCGAGTGAGTCTCCGGTTCAGGGTTTTCAGCCCCCGCTGGTTGGACGTTTCGTGCTCCGTGAGAAGTTTCTGAAGCTGCCGCAGGGTTTTCAGAGCCTCTCTCTGCTCCAAACAGCTCTGCGGATACAAACGCAACCTCACCCGAGTGCCACTCACCTCCTGCCACTTATTCCGAGCGCCACTCACCTCCTGCCCCTCACTCCGCGTGCCACTCTTCTCCTGCCCCTCACTCCGAGTGCCACTCTTCTCCTGCCCCTCACTCCGAGTGCCACTCTTCTCCTGCCCCTCACTCCGAGTGCCACTCTTCTCCTGCCCCTCACCCGAGTGCCACTCACCTCCTGCCACTTACTCCGAGTGCCACTCTTCTCCTGTCCCTCACCCCGAGTCCCACTTACCTCCTACTCTTCACACCAAGTCTCACTCACCTCCTGACCCAAAGCGACATCCATCAGCTGAAGGGAGAGGCTCAGCAGGAGTAATGTCTGCAGCATTGTGAGAGCGCCCCTGAAATAAAGCCCCCGGACGGTGAGTGCGTGTGCTTGTGTAAGTGTGAGAGAGTGTATGTGAGTGTGAGTGTTACAGCTCCACTAATGTCTCAAACCACGCAGCCTCTGCTCTCCGAGACAGGGTTCTCTGTAACCCCGAGTTGGGAATTTTACAACAAATTCCATTTTTTAACTCATTTAAAAATTTTCCCACTAAGAAAGTAAATAAAATCGGATCTCACCAATCCGCTCCGCGCCGTGTGTCCCGAGCCAATCGCACGCAGTCCCTGCAGCGCAGGCGGCCAGAGGCTGAGATGTCGCTTGGTGCGCGTCCTGATCTGATGTGACTACGATACCCGTCCCAACCTCCACGCGGGGGCCGATCCCTCCGTACCCTCCCCGACCAGGCGGAGTCAGGGGAAGCAGGCACCCCAGGCGGGGCTACGGGCACCGCTCCCCCCCCCCCTCCATACAGGAAAAAAACATCGCCCCCCCCATACAGGATAAAACCACCACTCACCCCCTCCATACAGAAGAAAACCACCACTCACCCCCTCCATACAGGAGAAAACCACCACTTACCCCCCCCCCCATACAGGAAAAAAACATCGCCACCCCCCCATACAGGAGAAAACCACCGCTCCCCCCCCCCATACAGAAGAAAACCACCCCTCTCCCCCTCCATACCGGATAAAACCACCACTCCCCCCCCATACAGGAGAAAACCACCACTCACCCCCCCATACAGGAGAAAACCACCACTCACCCCCTCCATACAGGAGAAAAACATCGCCCCCCCCCCCCCCATACAGGAGAAAACCACCCCTCTCCCCCTCCATACCGGATAAAACCACCGCTCCCCCCCTCCATACAGGAGAAAACCACCACTCACCCCCCCCCCCCATACAGGAGAAAACCACCACTCACCCCCCCCCCATACAGGAGAAAACCACCACTCACCCCCCCCCCCATACAGGAGAAAACCACCACTCACCCGGCATGAGGGAAAGGTTATTCACATCCCTGTTTCACGTACAGTAATGTCTGCAGCATAGTGAGAGCTCCCCTGAAATAAAGCCCCCGGACAGTGAGTGCGTGTGCTTGTTTAAGTGTGAGTGAGTGTTATAGCTCCACTAATGTCGCAAACCATGCAGCCTCTGCTTTCTGTACGTGAAAGGTTATTCACGTATCACCTGCTGTGGCTGTGGCGTTGAGCTGTGGTCATGCGCAGCGCATGACCACAGCTCAACGCCACAGCCACAGCAGGTGATATGTATCACTCCGTGACAGACCATTAAAGCAGAAATATCACGCAGCGAGTCAGCCGGCGCCATGTTTCAGAGGGGGCCGCTGTGGGGTCATACAGTCCCTTTCCTCCTCTCTGGGGCCACAGTGCCAGTCCGCGGGCAGGTACAGTGTTGCCCCCTGCAGCGCATGTCATGTATGACCTCGCAGAAGTTACCCCGTGACGCCTGCCACATACTGCAGGGGGCAGCACATCCCGCCATCCCCTTCTCATCCCATTCTCTGACCCTCTTCCTCAGTGGGGCCACATGTTCCCTACCGGGGCGACATCTCCTGCCCCCTCCTACTCTTCTCAGGGGCCACATTCCCTGCCCCGCCCCTCCTCACTGGCTAGTCAGAAGCATGGACCGCGACCATCGCAAATCCCCTGGTAGGGGTCACATCACCACCCCCTAGTGGGGCCCCATCACGTGACCCGGCCTTGCCGTACTTGACGTTGCATCAGCCGGCGTTTCCCACACTGCCTCCTCGTTTCTGACTGACAACCGTACCGACCAACCAGACACTGGGACTTGGCCCCGCGGGCCAATCGCTCAGCCGGTGGGTGGGACATATACCCATCTGCAGCTTGCGCTTAGCGCGTGTGTTACGGTAGAGACTCGAGGCAGTTGCGGCAGTGGGGTAGGTTATTGGCAGGTGGCTGCGGTACTGGAGTTTGCAGGGTGTGCGAGGGGTCTGTTCTGCGTTAGATACCCTAGGTGGGGCATTAGGGCTGTCACTGCGTTATGGGGGTAATTCTTAGATACCCCGTGTGGGGGCATTACTGTATTGGATACCATAGAGGAAAGGAGGGGTCGCTGTGGTGTAAGAGACCCCGGCTAGTGCAGTAGGGGTCCCGTTGTGTTGGGTAAGATAGCCCTGGGGGTGGTAGAATCTCTGTAGTCTGGTAATATTATTATGTAGCACCATCATATTCCACAGCGCTGCACAATTAACCCCGGGCCCACACCTGCTCCTTTCTGCCCCCCAAAGGTCACGGAGTCACCATGAACACAGCGATGACGGCTCGCGAGGTCCGGCAGAAGTTCATCGACTTCTTTAAGGATAACGGCCACTCGTACGTCCACTCATCCGCCACCGTGCCGCTGGACGACCCCACACTGCTCTTCGCCAACGCAGGCATGAATCAGGTGAGTGCGCTTTACCCGGCGGCTGAGTGCCTGGCGCTTTACCCGGCGGCTGAGTGCCTGGCGCTTTACCCGGCGGCTGAGTGCCTGGCGCTTTACCCGGCGGCGGCAGATAAGCGAGCGATAGGCCGTCGTGGTCAGCTCTGCTTACTCGGCGCAGGCATGCACCATGGTGGTTCCGGGGCTGCGTTATCTGGAAGTGAAATGGCCGCTCTCCTCTCTCTCCTCAGTTTAAGCCGATCTTTCTCAATACGATCGATCCGTCTCACCCCATGGCAAAGCTCACCCGCGCAGCCAACACGCAGAAGTGCATCCGCGCAGGAGGCAAACACAACGATCTCGACGACGTGGGCAAGGATGTCTACCATCACACCTTCTTCGAGATGCTTGGGTCCTGGTCCTTCGGAGATTACTTCAAGGTGAGGCGGGCTGGCAGTTGTGGCTGTTTGGGGGATGCTGCGCATGTTCGGCAGTTTAATGAGCCGAGGTTTGTTGTTGAGCAGGAGTTGGCGTGTAAGCTGGCGCTGGATCTACTCACCAAGGAGTTCGGCATTGATATCGAGCGACTGTACGTCACCTACTTCGGGGGAAACGAGGCGGCTGGACTGGATCCTGACTTGGAGTGTAAAGGGATTTGGCTGAGCCTGGGGTATGTGCCAGACGTGTGTGGTGTGTGTGTGCGCGTTGCGTGTGCGTGTTAATGCGATGCTCTTCCGCTATGTCTCTGACCCCCAGAAGGGCCCGCGTTGGCCGGTTATAGTTGCCGGTCCCCCCGTCCACCCACAACATTTTCTTTCAGGCTTCCAGAGAGCCGCATTCTACCAGGAAGCATGAAGGATAATTTCTGGGAGATGGGGGACACCGGCCCTTGTGGCCCCTGCAGCGAAATACACTTCGACCGTATCGGAGGCCGAGATGCTGCCCATCTGGTGAATATGGACGACCCCGACGTGCTGGAGATCTGGAACCTGGTGTTCATCCAGTATAACCGGTAAGGAGAGGCGGCCGAGCCCCGGCTTTACCCGCGTCAGTGCCCGGTGACGTGATTACGGTCTCTGCCCGGACGGCGGCCGCCCCGGTAACGTTTCTCCTCGTTGGCTTCTAGAGAATCTGACGGAAGCCTGAAACCTCTGCCTAAGAAGAGCATCGACACGGGGATGGGGCTGGAGAGGCTGGTGTCCGTCCTGCAGAACAAGATGTCCAACTACGACACGGACCTGTTCGTTCCGTACTTTGAAGCCATTCAGAAGGTAGCGTGTTGATGGTGTGTTTCAGGACGGGTTTGCTGGTGGGCAGCGAGCGTTTGCTGGTGGGCAGCGAGCGTTTGCTGGTGGGCAGCGAGCGTTTGCTGGTGGGCAGCGAGCGTTTGCTGGTGGGCAGGGAGCGTCTGCTGGTGGGCAGCGTGCGTCTGCTGGTGGGCAGGGAGCGTCTGCTGGTTGGCAGGGAGCGTCTGCTGGTGGGCAGGGAGCGTTTGTTGGTGGGCAGGGGAGCGTTTGCTGGTGGGCAGGGAGCGTTTGCTGGTGGGCAGGGAGCGTTTGCTGGTGGGCAGGGAGCGTTTGCTGGTGGGCAGGGAGCGTCTGCTGGTGGGCAGCGAGTGTTTGCTGGTTGGCAGGGAGCGTTTGCTGGTGGGCAGCGAGCGTTTGCTGGTGGGCAGCGAGCGTTTGCTGGTGGGCAGCGAGCGTCTGCTGGTGGGCAGCGAGCGTCTGCTGGTGGGCAGCGAGCGTCTGCTGGTGGGCAGGGGAGCGTCTGCTGGTGGGCAGGGAGCGTCTGCTGGTGGGCAGGGAGCGTCTGCCGGTGGGCAGGGGAGCGTCTGCCGGTGGGCAGGGGAGCGTTTGCCGGTGGGCAGGGGAGCGTTTGCCGGTGGGCAGGGGAGCGTTTGCCGGTGGGCAGGGGAGCGTTTGCCGGTGGGCAGGGGAGCGTTTGCCGGTGGGCAGGGGAGCGTTTGCCGGTGGGCAGGGGAGCGTTTGCCGGTGGGCAGGGAGCGTTTGCCGGTGGGCAGGGGAGCGTCTGCTGGTGGGCAGGGGAGCGTCTGCTGGTGGGCAGGGAGCGTCTGCTGGTGGGCAGGGAGCGTCTGCTGGTGGGCAGGGAGCGTTTGCCGGTGGGCAGGGGAGCGTTTGCCGGTGGGCAGGGGAGCGTTTGCCGGTGGGCAGGGGAGCGTTTGCCGGTGGGCAGGGGAGCGTTTGCCGGTGGGCAGGGGAGCGTTTGCTGGTGGGCAGGGGAGCGTTTGCTGGTGGGCAGGGAGCGTTTGCTGGTGGGCAGGGAGCGTTTGCTGGTGGGCAGGGAGCGTTTGCTGGTGGGCAGGGAGCGTTTGCTGGTGGGCAGGGAGCGTTTGCTGGTGGGCAGGGGAGCGTTTGCTGGTGGGCAGGGAGCGTTTGCTGGTGGGCAGGGAGCGTTTGCTGGTGGGCAGGGGAGCGTTTGCTGGTGGGCAGGGAGCGTTTGCTGGTGGGCAGGGAGCGTTTGCTGGTGGGGTGGAGGGAGGCCGGTCGGGAGGACCTTTGCTCCCCGTCGGGATTGCTGAACGATTGGCGGAGAGCCCAGGGTTTTAAGGTCATTCGTCTCGGGGAAGAGGAGGGCGCCTCCTGCTGGTAAATCCCGTGCTTTGCCTCCTTAAACAGGGCACCGGCGCCCGGCCCTATTCTGGAAAGGTTGGCGCAGACGATGTAGATGGCATTGATATGGCGTACAGAGTGCTGGCAGACCATGCCCGGACCATCACCGTGGCGCTTGCTGACGGAGGGAGGCCAGACAACACGGGGCGAGGGTAAGAGCGGCTTCGCCGTACGTGCCCCGCGCGGGGCCGTCGGGAGCGGTTGCCTGGCACTAATGGCTGCGTTTGTAGGTATGTGCTTCGGCGGATTCTTCGGCGGGCGGTGAGGTACGCGCACGAGAAGCTCAACGCAGCCAAGGGCTTTTTCTCCACGCTGGTCGATGTGGTGGTCGAGTCGCTGGTAAGTTGTCGTCACGCTGTATTGTATGTACACTCGTATGTTGTGAGTTTGGTGGCGTGTTTGTTGCAGCATCGAGCTCTTGGTTGCACCGTTTAGTCGGCCGGCATCTGCGTGTCCCGCGGGTTCTGGGATTTCGTACCATAAGGGTTGTTTGGGTTTGTAATGTTTGGCATTTATTGGGGTCTCTCCTGCGTAGGGGGATGCTTTCCCTGAGCTAAAGAAAGACCCAGATATGGTGAAGGATATTATCAACGACGAGGAGAATCAGTTCCTGAAAACCTTAAACAGGGGGCGCCGCATCCTCGACCGCAAGATCCACAGCCTGGGAGACAACAAGATCATTCCTGGTGAGGGAATGTGTTATAAGGGATCCTTCCGAGTGAGGGAAACGGATCACCAGATCTCATGGACTGGGGGGGGGCGTGTTACCAGATCACATTGTGTGTGTGGGGGGTGTTACCAGATCACATTGAGTGTGTGTGTTACCAGATCACATTGAGTGTGTGTGTTACCAGATCACATTGAGTGTGTGTGTGTGTGGGGGGGTGTTACCAGATCACATTGAGTGAGTGTGTGTGTGTGTGGGGGGGTGTTACCAGATCACATTAAGTGTGTGTGTTACCAGATCACATTAAGTGTGTGTGTTACCAGATCACATTGAGTGTGTGTGTGTGGGGGGGGGGTGTTACCAGATCACATTGAGTGTGTGTGTGTGGGGGGGGTGTTACCAGATCACATTGTGTGTGTGTGTTACCAGATCACATTGAGTGTGTGTGTTACCAGATCACATTGAGTGTGTGTGTGTGTGGGGGGGGGTGTTACCAGATCACATTGAGTGAGTGTGTGTGTGGGGGGGGGGGGTGTTACCAGATCACATTGAGTGTGTGTGTTACCAGATCACATTGAGTGTGTGTGTGTGGGGGGGGTGTTACCAGATCACATTGAGTGTGTGTGTGTGGGGGGGGTGTTACCAGATCACATTGTGTGTGTGTGTGTGTGTGGTGTTACCAGATCACAGTGTGTGTGTGTGTGTGTGTGTGGTGTTACCAGATCACAGTGTGTGTGTGTGTGTGTGTGGTGTTACCAGATCACAGTGTGTGTGTGTGTGTGTGTGTGGTGTTACCAGATCACAGTGTGTGTGTGTGTGTGGTGTTACCAGATGTTACCCTTTGGCCCTGATGTAGTTGTAGGCTTGGGTAGGAAGTGGTCCTCTTCACTGTGAAGCTTCTCCCTGCAGGTGACACCGCGTGGCTGCTGTATGACACCTATGGGTTCCCGGTGGATCTGACCGGTCTCATTGCTGAAGAGCGGGGTCTTCGTGTCGATATGGACAGCTTTGAAGAGGAAAGAAAAGCGGCTCAGGTCGGAATCTCCTGTTCTCTGCAGATGTTTAATACCAGCAGGGGGTGAAAGTTATTGTCCCGGGGGGTTAATGATCAGGCTGCTTATCGTAACGCATTCTGATTATGACTGCCTCCTCCTGGTGCGTTTTCGTGCGGCCGCTGTTACCCCACCCCACCCCTTCTGCCCCATCCGGACAGGAGATTGAGCACCCTAGAGTGCTGCCGGGGAGATAAGCCTCGTCAGAATATACCCCGCACGCTGCCCACGGGTTAGATGGAGCATCTTTGTTTCTCTTTTCTGGGAACGCGGTTATGGGTTCGTTTCCCCCGCTTTCCTCCAATCGCATCCGTAGCTTCACGCCCCGCTCGCTTTCTCTCCGCTCCGCAGCTGAAGTCTCAGGGGAAGGGCTCTGGAGACGAGGACCTTCTAATGCTCGACATCTATGCGATCGAGGAGCTGCGCGCTCGAGGTTTAGAGTCAACGGATGACTCTGCAAAGTACCAGTACACGTCCAACACGGATGGAGTTTATGGTGAGAACGCGTGATGCATGTATGTTACATCCTCTTATTCCTCCTGATATCCCGAGGCCATGAGGGGCAGAAACCCCGATCATTCTACATGCTGAGGGGTTGAATAACTCCTTGTGACTCCGGGGCGGTAGGAGGGTCCCGTTAAAGATCTGTTTTTGGGGGCTTCATGCAGTTTGGATGAGTCTTTGGAGTAGTCTTTCCTCTGGCGGATACTGGGTGAGGTTGGGCTGATGCGCAGACATTGTTTTATTTTCTTGTAGGATTTGAACGTTTGGTGGCAACGGTGAAAGCGATACGCAGGGAGAAGACCTTCGTGGAGGAAGCCACCACGGGGCAGGAGTGCGGGCTGGTGCTGGACAAGACCTGCTTTTATGCGGAGCAAGGCGGGCAGACGTACGACGAGGGATACATGGTCCGAGAAGATGACAGCAGTGAGGATGTGAGTCTCCCCTTGAGTCTAGAACGTGTTCCGTTTCCTGGCAGTCTCTCCCTGAGCCTATTCTTTACCCCAAATGCGTCTTAAATGTTACAGAAATCCGAGTTCACGGTGAGAAACACGCAGGTCCGCGGAGGGTACGTGCTACACGTCGGCACCCTGTACGGCAGCCTGAGAGTTGGAGACAAAGTGCACCTGTATGTGGATGAGGTGAGTGTCGAGGGCTTCAAATGGCGAGACCACCCGGGATCTGATGTACTTACACTGAAGGGAGGACGAGGCTGATGGAAGCGTCTCCTCGCGGTGGGTTTTGCAGAAGTCCGCACGTTGGGTTAACGCTGACAGCCCTCTGTCCTTCTTCTAGTCGAGGCGCCGTCCTGTGATGAGCAATCACACAGCCACCCACATTCTGAACTTCGCTCTGCGCTCCGTCCTCGGGGAGGCCGATCAGAGGGGCTCCTTAGTTGCCCCCGACAGACTAAGATTTGACTTCACAGCTAAGGGTGCGATGAGCACCCAGGAGATCCGCAAAACGGAGGAGATAGCAAACCAGTTAATTCAGGAGAACAAGGTGAGCGCACGGCCCTCTCCGGCCCTGGCCTGCGAGCCCATCTACCCTTTGCGGTCACTGATCGGTGTGTTTGTGTGCAGGTTGTGTACTCCTTGGACTGCCCGCTTGCCGAGGCCAAGGCTATCCAGGGCCTGCGTGCCGTGTTTGACGAGACGTATCCTGACCCTGTACGCGTCGTGTCGGTGGGAATCCCTGTGGAGACTCTGATTGCCGACCCCTCCGGTCCTGCCGGTTCTGTGACATCGGTGGAGTTCTGCGGAGGAACGTGAGTGAACCCTATATATATATATATATATATATATATATAATATATTTTATATTACTCCTATACCGAGCGTAGCGAGCCGGTACCTCTCGGCTGCCGCTGACTTTTAACCATTCGTGGCGCTGTCACTCTCCAGACACCTGCAGAATTCCGGCCACGCCGGTACGTTTGTCATCGTCACAGAAGAGGCCATTGCCAAAGGGATCCGTAGGATTGTGGCTGTCACCGGGGCCGAGGCGGTTAAGGTGAGTATTTCCGCACGCTACAGGAGCCCCGCTACGATCGCTCTGGGAATGGCTACCCGCTAACCCCGATCCTGTATCGCAGGCTGTGCGCAAACAGGAGGCTCTGAAGGCTGCGCTCTCCACATTGGAGGGCAAAGTGAAGCAGCAGACTTCCCCCAACAAGGACGTGCAGAAAGAAATAGCAGATCTCAGCGAGGTACAGGCGCGGGGGATGTACCGGTGATGGGCCGGTGCGTGCTCTTATTAACGGGGGCTTCTTCTTTCAGACTCTGGCCACAGCCGTCATCTCTCAGTGGCAAAAGGATGAGCTCAGAGAGCAGCTAAAAACCTTGAAGAAAGCCATGGACGATCTGGACCGTGCCAGCAAAGCCGATATTCAGAAACGGGTAAGTGATATCACGGAGTTTTCTGGATATATATACAGGGTTGTATTTATTACTCATACGCAGTAAATTCACAGACCTAATAATAATAATATTTTATGTGGTTGTGTTTGATTTTGTCAGGTCTTGGAAAAGACCAAACAGCTGATTGAAAACAACCCCAACCAGCCGCTGCTTGTCCTAGAGATGGAGAGTGGAGCTTCTGCCAAGGTACTGCGCAGACACGAGCCACCGCGGGGCTGCTTGATTGGAAGGGTCACCCCGAGCGTGGCTGCAGCACCAGTCTCCAGAGCTGCCTCGCAGCACTTTGCATGTCGGGTTTCATCTCCAAGACGTCTTCTGATCTATCGCTCTTCTTTTTGTTTTTTTTAAACAGGCTGTGAACGAATCCCTGAAACTCCTGAAGTCTCAGTCGCCAAACACTGCAGCCATTATCTTTACTGTAGATAACGATGCCGGGAAGATTACGTGTTTGTGTCAGGTGCCTCAGGTAATAGGCTCATCTCTTTGAATTCTCATGTCTTTTCTGAGTTCTACTAAAAGGCATTTATTAGACTTATGGGCTTGCCAAGCAGCGAGCTTTCTGGGGCTTCTTTAACGTGCGTTGTGTCGATTTGCAGGGAGCGGCAGATAAGGGTCTCAAGGCCAGCGAATGGGTGCAGCAGGTATGTGAATTGATGGATGGAAAAGGAGGAGGGAAGGACACGTCTGCTCAGGCCACGGGAAAGAATGTAGGCTGTCTCTCCGAGGTGCTGAGGCTGGCTGAAGACTTTGCTAAACTTAAACTGTCTATGAAGAACTGAATGTCAGATACTCATCTCCACATCAACCCCACTCACCACCTCCAGTAATATAAAGCAGGGCTTCCGTCCAGCAGTGAAGGGGTTGATTCCGTGGATCTCTTGTTTCACGCATGGTAGTCAAATGCTGCTTTGGCAGACCAGATTCTTCCAATACATGGAGTGTGACTACTTCCACTGGTTTACACCAGATTACACGCGTCTCTAGAAATGTGACGGATACATTGAGCCGAATCCATCCCTCCTATTGGGACATTGCAAAAATCAGCCCCATCCCCGCTCGAACCCGGCTCCCTCTGTTAAAATCTGTACCGCCGTCGCTGTTCGGGCTCAGTGCTAACATTCTAAGTATTGTATGTTGTAGAAAATCATTCATGTAAAATAAAAATCATGCAATGTCACGGTGTCTTCTGTGTTACTGAGTGCATGGTCACGCGGGACTCCTTAATAAAGAGGTACTCTGAGTAATGGCAGGGGCGATCCTGAGCTTAACTCTGCTACCTCTGCATCCAGCTGCAGGAGACCTCGCTAGAGAAGTGACCTTTCTCCATGGCAGGTAATATGGGCAGGGCTCTCCACCAAATGTATGGGTTTGTCTCAGTCTGTCATTTCCAGTCTTGTATACAAGGGGTCAGACATGCATTGTAAGAAACGCTGCGTATGGTGTTTGCGCTATATAAATGCAAGATGGTGATGATAAAAACCGACATCAGGACCCTTCATGTCACCTG
Organism: Spea hammondii; assembly: GCA_029215755.1. NCBI lineage: Eukaryota > Metazoa > Chordata > Amphibia > Anura > Pelobatidae > Spea > Spea hammondii. The sequence continues at coordinate 43,472,527 of JARDYJ010000009.1, forward strand.
CAGTGGCGTTTATTGCATTAGTTGCAGATGCATTTTATTAACCAGCAGCTCGGTGGAATGATCATCCATCCCCACCAGGGGGGCAGCAATGAACATAGGAATACATATATATTCATCGGAGTCTGATTTACCCCATGATGTTGTTTCCATAATCTGTATGCTGCATGAAGAACACATTCACTATTTCGTTTACCAGCTGCTTCACTCGGTGCAATGATCATCCATCCCCACCAGAGGGCAGCAAGGCCCAAATATATCATATAATTTTGTCATGAAAATGCTGACCCCTGCTGGTCACTGGTGTGCATGACGGTTCTATTAACAATATTAAATTGGAATTTGTTATACTTTGGCGCCGTCCTGTGGACATACTATGTAAATACATGTCAGCTTAAATGGTGCGAAGTTAGGACCCCTGCTGGTCACTGGTGTGCATGACGGTTCCATTAACAATATTAAATTGGATTTTGTTATACTTTGGCGCCGTCTTGTGGACATACTATGTAATTGCATGTCAGATTAATTGGTGTGAAGTTAGGATTTGTTATCCTTTGGCATCATCATGTGAACTGAGCGTGAGTGAAGTACATGTCAGATATAATATTACACCATATACTGCATGACAGCCTATGAATACATATATGTTTAATGGAGTCTGATTTGCCCAGTGCCATCATTGTTTCTATAATCTGTATGCTGCATGAAGAACACACTCACTATTTATTTAATTTACCAGCAGCTTCTCTCGGTGCAATAATCATCCATCCCCACCAGAGGGCAGCAAGGCCCAAATATATCATATAATTGTATGTCATGAAAATGCTGACCCCTGCTGGTCACTGGTGCGCATGACAGTTCCATTAGAAATATTAAGTTGGAATTTGTTATACTTTGGCGCCGTCCTGTGGACATACTATGTAATTACATGTCAGGTTAAATGGTGTGAAGTTAGGATTTGTTATCCTTTGGGATCATCATGTGAACTGAGCGTGAGTGAAGTACATGTCAGATATAATATTACACCATATACTGCATGACAACCTATGAATACATATATGTTTAATGGAGTCTGATCTACCCCGTGCCATCATTGTTTCTATAATCTGTATGCTGCATGAAGAACACACTCACTATTTCATTTACCAGAAGCTTCTCTCGGTGCAATAATCATCCATCCCCACCAGAGGGCAGCAAGGCCCAAATATATCATATAATTGTATGTCATGAAAATGCTGACCCCTGCTGGTCACTGGTGCGCATGACAGTTCCATTAGAAATATTAAGTTGGAATTTGTTATACTTTGGCGCCGTCCTGTGGACATACTATGTAATTACATGTCAGCTTAAATGGTACGAAGTTAGGACCTCTGCTGGTCACTGGTGTGCATGACAGTACCATTAACAATATTAAATTGGAATTTTTTATACTTTGGCGCCGTCGTGTGGATATACTATGTAAATACATGTCAGGTTAAATGGTGTGAAGTTAGGATTTGTTATCCTTTGGCATCATCATGTGAACTGAGCGTGAGTGAAGTACATGTCAGATATAATATTACACCATATACTGCATGACAACCTATGAATACATATATGTTTAATGGAGTCTGATCTACCCCGTGCCATCATTGTTTCTATAATCTGTATGCTGCATGAAGAACACACTCACTATTTCATTTACCAGAAGCTTCTCTCGGTGCAATAATCATCCATCCCCACCAGAGGGCAGCAAGGCCCAAATATATCATATAATTGTATGTCATGAAAATGCTGACCCCTGCTGGTCACTGGTGCGCATGACAGTTCCATTAGAAATATTAAGTTGGAATTTGTTATACTTTGGCGCCGTCCTGTGGACATACTATGTAATTACATGTCAGCTTAAATGGTACGAAGTTAGGACCTCTGCTGGTCACTGGTGTGCATGACAGTACCATTAACAATATTAAATTGGAATTTTTTATACTTTGGCGCCGTCGTGTGGATATACTATGTAAATACATGTCAGGTTAAATGGTGTGAAGTTAGGATTTGTTATCCTTTGGCATCATCATGTGAACTGAGCGTGAGTGAAGTACATGTCAGATATAATATTACACCATATACTGCATGACAACCTATGAATACATATATGTTTAATGGAGTCTGATCTACCCCGTGCCATCATTGTTTCTATAATCTATATGCTCCATGAAGAACACTCACTATTTAATTTACCAGAAGCTTCTCTCGGTGCAATAATCATCCATCCCCACCAGAGGGCAGCAAGGTCCAAATATATCATGTAATTGTATGTCATGAAAATGCTGACCCCTGCTGGTCACTGGTGCGCATGACAGTTCCATTAGAAATATTAAGTTGGAATTTTTTATACTTTGGCGCCGTCCTGTGGACATACTATGTAATTACATGTCATCTTAAATGGTACGAAGTTAGGACCCCTGCTGGTCACTGGTGTGCATGACGGTACCATTAACAATCTTAAATCGGAATTTGTTATACTTTGGCGCCGTCGTGTGGACATACTATGTAATTACATGTCAGGTTAAATGGTGTGAAGTTAGGATTTGTTATCCTTTGGCATCATCATGTGAACTGAGTGTGAGTGAAGTACATGTCAGATATAATATTACACCATATACTGCATGACAGCCTATGAATACATATATGTTTAATGGAGTCTGATTTGCCCAGTGCCATCATTGTTTCTATAATCTGTATGCTGCATGAAGAACACACTCACTATTTATTTAATTTACCAGCAGCTTCTCTCGGTGCAATAATCATCCATCCCCACCAGAGGGCAGCAAGGCCCAAATATATCATATAATTGTATGTCATGAAAATGCTGACCCCTGCTGGTCACTGGTGCGCATGACAGTTCCATTAGAAATATTAAGTTGGAATTTGTTATACTTTGGCGCCGTCCTGTGGACATACTATGTAATTACATGTCAGGTTAAATGGTGTGAAGTTAGGATTTGTTATCCTTTGGGATCATCATGTGAACTGAGCGTGAGTGAAGTACATGTCAGATATAATATTACACCATATACTGCATGACAACCTATGAATACATATATGTTTAATGGAGTCTGATCTACCCCGTGCCATCATTGTTTCTATAATCTGTATGCTGCATGAAGAACACACTCACTATTTCATTTACCAGAAGCTTCTCTCGGTGCAATAATCATCCATTCCCACCAGAGGGCAGCAAGGCCCAAATATATCATATAATTGTATGTCATGAAAATGCTGACCCCTGCTTGTCACTGGTGTGCATGACAGTTCCATTCAAAATATTAAGCTGGAATTTGTTATACTTTGGCGCCGTCCTGTGGACATACTATGTAAATACATGTCAGCTTAAATGGTGCGAAGTTAGGACCCCTGCTGGTCACTGGTGTGCATGACGGTTCCATTAACAATATTAAATTGGAATTTGTTATACTTTGGCGCCGTCTTGTGGACATACTATGTAATTGCATGTCAGATTAATTGGTGTGAAGTTAGGATTTGTTATCCTTTGGCATCATCATGTGAACTGAGCGTGAGTGAAGTACATGTCAGATATAATAATACACCATATACTGCATGACAGCCTATGAATACATATATGTTTAATGGAGTCTGATTTGCCCAGTGCCCTCATTGTTTCTATAATCTGTATGCTGCATGAAGAACACACTCACTATTTATTTAATTTACCAGCAGCTTCTCTCGGTGCAATAATCATCCATCCCCACCAGAGGGCAGCAAGGCCCAAATATATCATATAATTGTATGTCATGAAAATGCTGACCCCTGCTGGTCACTGGTGTGCATGACGGTACCATTAACAATATTAAATTGGAATTTGTTATACTTTGGCGCCGTCGTGTGGACATACTATGTAATTACATGTCAGGTTAAATGGTGTGAAGTTAGGATTTGTTATCCTTTGGCATCATCATGTGAACTGAGTGTGAGTGAAGTACATGTCAGATATATTACACCATATACTGCATGACAACCTATGAATACATATATGTTTAATGGAGTCTGATTTGCCCAGTGCCATCATTGTTTCTATAATCTGTATGCTGCATGAAGAACACTCACTATTTATTTAATTTACCAGCAGCTTCTCTCGGTGCAATAATCATCCATCCCCACCAGAGGGCAGCAAGGCCCAAATATATCATATATAACTGTATGTCATGGTGTGCATGGCGGGTCCATTAACAATATTAAGTTGCAATTTGTTATACTTTGGCGCCGTTGTGTGGACATAATAGGTAATAACATGTCAGGTTACATGGTGTGAAGTTGGGATTTGTTATCCTTTGGCAGTATGATGTGGACTGAGCGTGAGTGAAGTACATGTCAGATATAATATTACACCATATACTGCATGACAACCTATGAATACATATATTTAGTCTGATTTACCCAGTGACGTCATTGTTTTCATATTCAGTATGCTGCATGAACACAATTAATGTTTATTTTATTTACCAGCAGCTTCTTTCAGTGCAATAATCATCTATCCCCAAATATATCAATCATATATAATTGTATGTCATAAAAACCCCTACTGGTCACTTGTGCGCATGACACTTCCATTATTATGCGCAATGAATATATCTGGCCACCAGAGGGAAGCAACGCCCACTTATACAATACATAATCATCTGAATGGTTTCTTCTGGCCACTCCATTTACTGCCTCTCGATGGTTTTCCCGGGCCGCTCTATTCTTTGGATTACGCTAGTCTTGATGGTTTTAGTTGGCCACTCTATCCGAATACTTTACCCTCTCGGTGGTATCACAGAGCCTTTCTATCCCCTAGAACCTGCTAGTCTTGATGGTTTCTGCTGACCGCTCTGTCCCAATTATTCATATTCTCTTGATTGTTTTAGTGGGCCGTTCTACCCCATGGCTTCCACAAGTCTTGCTCTACCCAACGTCTCTATAGTTTTCTCTCTCTAGAGTGTCTCCGTATCATTCCTGCCAGTTTCGGTGGTTTTTCCGGTCACATCGACATGCCGGGTGATAGTCGCCGTGTCCAGGGCCCCGGGGAATCGCAGTCTCCCCTGATGTTCGCCTCCCCAGCCCCAGCCTTGGGCCGAACAGGTAGAGGCCCCGCAGAACCTCGGCCGGTGTTCGCTCGGGCTGGCCTGCTCAGCCAGGCTTCGGGCTCGGGGTATGTAGAGGCCGGGGGCACCAAAGTGTTATGTGCCGTGTGGGGGCCCTTGAGTGCCAGCGGGGAGGGCCGCGTACAGTGCGAGCTGCGCTGGGCCCCGTTCTCGCGCTGTGGCCCCCGTGGCCCCGGGCCCTGCCCTCGCCAGGCTGGGCTGTTGCTTGCTGAGAGCGTGCGGGCGGCTGTGCGGCTTTCCCAGAGGGCCGGCCTGGCTCTGTGGGCTCTGGTGTTGGAAGACCGAGGCTCCGCGTTTCCGGCTGCCCTCTCTGCCGCCTCCTTGGCCCTGGCCGACGCCGGCATCCCGCTGTATGACTTGGCGGTTGGCAGTGGCCTGAGCCGCAGCTCCGAGGGTGAACTGCTGCTGGACCCCCAGGAGGACGAGGAGGGGTTCGGGAAGGGCAGCATGTGCCTTGGGCTTCTACCGGCTCTCAACCAGGTGGGACATTCCGATATATAGCACCCTGACTGTCACGTTGTCATAGAGACGATCTACTGCACCCTGACTGTCACGTATACCGGCACACAGCTCCCTGGCTGTCACGTGGTGCCAGAGACCGGCACGCAGCACTTTGACGCTGTGTACGTGGTCCACTCAATTTGTGTTCTGTGCCTCCTGCAGGTCTCGGGACTCCTGTGCAGTGGAGAGTGGGAAGGAGACAGTTCTGTCGAAGCCATCAAGCTCGGTATGGAGGGCTGCCAGAGACTTTACCCGGTGCTACAGCAGAGCCTGATCAAGGCCACCAAAAGGAAAGTGCCAGCACCGCAGCCGGAATCCGGATAAGATGTGCAGGGCGAGCTGTGATTCTGGAAGCGCCAGCCATGGTTGGGGTTATCACTGTGCCAGCCCGTGCAAGGGGGCTACAGGTGGCACCTTGGACATGAGCTGCGGGAGGAATCCCAGAAGTGCGTAAAGTGTCTCGGACGCATGCCGCAGTCATACTTTGTAACATGAAATACAGAATGCTTTGTGAAAAGTTACTGCTTTGTTTTCTTTGTATCGGGGGATGAATGGGGTCTGCACCTGGCAACCTGCTGCCTGTCTGCTACATGGGCGAAAGATACAAGCTGCTCGTGATGTTTCTTTGGTGCAAATATGTGTAAGGACTGGTAACAAGTGACTTGGTATGGGATCCGCAGACATACAAAGGGGTCAGTTCTGTCCTGTACACTGAAAGGACACAAGCGTCACCTGTAGTGAGGGACCCCGTCTTTTGTTGTCTGTGCTCCTGCATGTTTCCGGTCACTTTCCCTTTACACATTTGATAAGAAGGGGTTTGCGTGTAAGTTGTGTATAGCGAAGCACGGGGTGGGGTACTTATGCCTACAGGGTAAGGCCCTATGATACATGACAAACATATCCAGGGGTGTATTGCAACGTCTCCTGTTTTAAGCCGGTGCACATTTTGGGTTAAAGGAAGGGGCGACTGGGGTAAAATAAGCCCTGGTAGATGATGCACCCCTTCATTTAAGGAGGGTTCTCAGTGATGTAATAGACCCAGGTGCGTTATACGTGCCCTGTGTAATAACCACACGACCTACCCACTGACTCCACCCCAGTCCCAAGTGACCCAATCATTCTGTCCATTCCCCATGTGACCCAGTGACTCCGCCCAGCACTGGACACTCAGCAGCAGTGGCAGACAGGTACCATCAAGCTCTACCTGTGTTTGATCGCGTGACTCGTAATCACATGGTCCTGCAATGTCAGCAAAGCTGCTCTTTTACAGAGGTCTGACTTCTGGTGAGTGTCAGGTTATATAGTATTTAATATATGTGATGGTGGGCAGGGCTGTATTTATTAGGTGTGATGGTGGGCAGGGCTGTATTAGGTGACATGGTGGGTAGGGCTGTGTAAGATACCCTTTCACGGCACGTCCTCCTTTATGGGTCATTCACAGAACACAGACGGCAACAAGTAAAGCTTTTCTTTATTCCTTCAAACAGAGCCGGGCCAGACAGGCCGGTGATAATAATCCATCAAAGTGCACAGATAATACTGATAATCCCACTACAACAGGGGCCAAGAAAAGACGTTATACTCCCCATGATGTCAGGTGATAGGGATAGTGTGATCTATTATACCTCCCCCCCATGATGTTGGGCAATAAGCCAGATATGGCATAGTCGACTCCCACCAAAATAAATGGCAAAAACCCATTTAGGGCATAATTTATTATGTACTAACCCTCACCCCAAAAAGGCTTAAAGATGTCTGAAAATACCCCCCAAAATAAGAGCAAACATAACGCTAATACTAAATTCAGAATATAAAGAGCTCTCGCACCGGACAGGGAACCAGGTACTTAGCACAGTGCCCAACATGTGCATCCCAGTACTTCCACACATGCACCCCACAACACAAAATGACACAAAACTATAGACGGGTCCATGCAGACAGCCCTGGCATTCTGGGCCCAGGGGTGATTGGCTCCCTGGGCTGTACTGAGTGCTTGCCCAGCACTTCCCTTCAAAGGCAGCAGGGGTCACCGGCTACATTGATTAGTTAATTGCCGTTCTGCCCAGGTTTGAAATACCCGCCCGCCTGGAAGTATAAGGGTTAAATGACCAGCCATTGCAGCAGACATGCAGGGTTCTCCAGCGCATGGATATGACTGGCTGAGCAACACTGTGGTCGGCGAGATCAGACTGAATGCACCAGCTTTTATATTCACCCAGATTGTCAGTAAAGTCCGACTCGTTAGCCGGGAACTGATTGGACAGAGAAGAAAAAATGAATTAAACCAAAAGGATATTGTGCCGAGGAAAAAAAAATGAATAGGTCAGCGTCCCTGAAAGTTGATTGGCTGAGATAACAGCAGCGCTCCAAGGCCAAGCGCATCTGATTGGACAGGAGAGGGACAATAAAACTGATACAGATTTGGCATTAGAAGCCATTTGGTTTTAGACAGGGAGATTCCAACTGGCTGGTCGCTTCTCTTAATACGAGTTCACTGATCCCCCTGGCTGGGTCTGTTTGGCATCGGGATCAGTGCCGAGACTATGCGATGCCGCGATTGGCCAACAACACACAAAATGGCACCTTCTGTAACAAGCTCACTGATCTGCAAGCAGTCTGTGAAGGGATGTCCACGGGCAGACGGAACGCAGCGGTCCTCATGTACTGCGAAACACGTTCATTTTACCTTCTCGGACAAGAGTGTCAATGATTTGCGCCTCAAAGTCTGCGTCGTGAACCCCGGTCTTGCGGAACTCGCCGGCATAGCGGTTATTTTCCCAGTAGTGGTGCCAGTTCCCCCGGCTGTCTGCGCCAAAGCCGAAAACATTCACCTATGTAAGAAAACGGAAGAGGAGACGCGAGGTTAAATAAATCAAGGCCCAGCGGTCACAGGGTGGGAGTGGGAGTCTCGAGGCCATAATAAGCTGTCTGCAGCCCCCGTTCAATTAAAGACCTTCTTTTGATGATTGCGGGATACAGTTAAACCCTTTCAGTGCCAGGCAGTGTGCAGTGCATTGTACTCCAGCTTGAGATTTAGGGGCAGCTGGTCTCCGGTGTGTAAACTCTGGTTTTCTATGATGTGTGCCTTGCCATTGCCCCGTCCCCAGTGCTCCCGGGAGCTCATTACGCCCTCTCTACCTTCACCCTATAGGCCCCCTTTAGCATCAGCAGTCACCTCGTCACAGACGTGTAGCGCAAAGAATAGCACCAGCATGCCGGTGGAGGGGTAGCGGCCATGGTGTTCCGTCCAGCGGTCGTGAATGTACTTGAAGAAAGCGGGGTTATAGATCTGGACCTGGAGAGGAGGAAGACAGAGACAAGATCCTTCCTTATTGCACCGGCTCAGATGTAATAACGGAGAGCCGACCAATTCCTACAAATAACTAAAGAAGTTGCTCAGACAGCGTATTAATCGTTACATCCCAGTCATACCCGGTGTTAAAAGGACTGCCCCAAACAGCCCCACTAACGATGGCTGCACATTAAAGTACAAGCAACATGTCCCACAAGTGCCCCCAAACAGCCTGCCTGTGCCCCTGCCCAAACACATCTATGCCAACACACACTTATACATACATGCTCACACGCAAACGCTTACACATACACACTCATGCTCACACTGACACATTCATGTTCTTATTCTAAGATATATTCATATGTACTCCCTCTCGCACCCCTTTACCTCACCCTTTTTTCCCGTCACAGTTGGGAATTGTTTGGGGGCTGCTATTGAAATCAATCGGAGCTCTTATTGCGCATGCGCCTGGGCTCTCGCTGGGAGGGTATTTTCCGTAAGTCTCTTTGTTAGCTAAGTCTAGACCCCACTTGCCCCCCGTTTATCTCACCTTGTCCTTGTCTACACGCAGGAAAGCCTTCACAGGGGCGTAGGTGCTGAGTGGGAGAAGAGAGAACGTTACACAGGTAACCACAACAAGGGGCCCCTATCCCACAGCTATGATGCTTAGGGCCACACTAGGACAGCCTGCTGTAGCCGTTCATTGTCCCCGACACTATCATTGCGATATAGTTATGGCGGTTTGTGTATCTGGATCCTATAATATTATACGGGCGACGTCTTCCCTTCCTTCTTACCAAACACGTATGTCCTCGTATAATTTACTACATGGATCTGGCCCCCACTACTTACAAGCGGATCTGCCCTGTGGACAGGGCACTCGTGATCCACAGCAGATCCAGAGCTTTGAATGGTACCAGCACAAAGCTGACGTTGGCAGGGAGGTTTTTGGCACTTTCTGGGTACATGAAATGATGAGTGGTTTGGGCTCCGACATCGACCTCGTATCCCAGTGTGGGGGCCTGGTTCATCCTGCGTGGAAATAAGATGTGGAACGGGTGTAGTGGCAGCTATAGCGTGGGACCTGTTCTTCAGCAAAGTACAACGTTTTCCGTTAAACTGCTCAGCAGCTCCACAGCCGCCATCGTTTCAACCGTTAGTCTGTAGACTTCATGTATCGCTTTATGAAACTGCCTGACAGACGTACAACCCGCAGCGCCTGCCTGACAGACGTACAACCCGCAGCGCCTGCCTGACAGAAGTACAGCCCGCAGCGCCTGCCTGACAGACGTACAGCCCGCAGCGCCTACCTGACAGACGTACAGCCCGCAGCGCCTGCCTGACAGACGTACAGCCCGCAGCGCCTGCCTGACAGAAGTACAGCCCGCAGCGCCTGCCTGACAGAAGTACAGCCCGCAGCGCCTGCCTGACAGACGTACAGCCCGCAGCGCCTGCCTGACAGACGTACAGCCCGCAGCGCCTCCCTGACAGACGTACAGCCCGCAGCGCCTGCCTGACAGACATACAGCCCGCAGCGCCTGCCTGACAGACGTACAGCCCGCAGCGCCTGCCTGACAGACGTACAGCCCGCAGCGCCTGCCTGACAGACGTACAGCCCGCAGCGCCTGCCTGACAGACGTACAGCCCGCAGCGCCTTTCTGACAGACGTACAGCCCGCAGCGCCTGCCTGACAGACGTACAGCCCGCAGCGCCTTTCTGACAGACGTACAGCCCGCAGCGCCTGTCTGACAGACGTACAGCCCGCAGCGCCTGCCTGACAGACGTACAGCCCGCAGCGCCTGTCTGACAGACGTACAGCCCGCAGCGCCTGTCTGACAGACGTACAACCCCAGCTGGATCCCAGGTGTCCACAGAGGCAAATTTTACACTTGCATGCGAGTCACAGCCCTTTCCTAGTTTAAAGGTGTTTCTTTCCGCTCATGCGCGGTCACAGAAATAGCAGTGCGCCATTAGAAGTGGTCTTTTCAGGAGGTAGTAAATAGAGTGTCACTATGAGTAAGGTAAACCGTCCCTAGGGGCACCAATCCCTACAAGCTGCTGCGGCTGTGCTGCCCCTTACCCACGGCCACCAGCTCTCCTACCTCATGATGAAGTTGTGGCTGTCAATTTCCTTTCCGTAGCCGGATCCTCGGAGATTGCCCGAATTCCCCACCACGGCGCAGCGGCGGCAGGTCAGGGGGTCTTGCTGCAGGTACGGGTTCTGACCCGGGATGATTTGGAATAACTGGGACAGGATCTCCAGGGTGTTATGAGACCTGAACTGGGGCTGAAGCATCTGGAGACAAATAACATGCGGAGAAGGTCATGGAACATGGCTGCAAACAGCAAACTCCAAAGCGGATGGTCCCGCTGAACCCTCCTTTGGTGCGTGGCCCTGACTGAAGGGGCTGAAGCAGTGATTTAGTAGACATGTATGAAGGCTCCTATACCTAGTGATTTATAGTAAAATGTATTGAAGCTCTACGTTCCCTACCTCCGTGGCACTATATATAGGGGGTTTCTGGCCACAGGAGGTCCCCGCTTAGAACCCTCCATGGTGTATGATAAAGAGGAGAAAGGAGAGCGCAGCCACTGCCAGCGGACACTCACCATCCACCAGCGCTGGACTTCTGGAGACAGCTCTTGGTTTTCCTGGGTCCACACAGGAGAGATAGCAGGATCGTAGTGACCGTCGAACCACGCCGAGTGCCCTGGCTGCCGAAGGCAGTGGCGGCACGAGCAGTTTTTTGGCAGTAGCGGCAGTGGTCTGTTCCTAGCCCCGGCATATCCTGGCACGAGACGGACTGGGTGCCCCTCTGAGGACACCCAGCCCGTTAACTCCGAATAGGCTGGAGTGTCTGTGCTGTTTTGCGAGTAAGTGAAGAGCAGGGACATGATAAAGAGAAGGACCGAGGTGCTGAAGAGCCATACTCGCAAGCTGCACCTCATCCTGATATCAGCCATGAAGGAGTCCTTATGAAGGGACCCGGACAGTGTGTCCCACCTGCCCCCAGCACAGGCATCAACCGAGGTGCTGCTATAAACCCGATCCCAGAAAAGCCGACATCTGGGATAGATACTCCACTGCTGCAAAGTGGACCTTGGAGGTCAGCAGCTGGATGGCCTTCACTCAAACGACACGGCAGATGATGCCCTCAGCCAAGCATCCTTCTCTGTTCCATAAGGGTCTTGTTACATTAGCCAAGATTTTCCGCCGGTGTCAGTTAAATGGCTACTGAGCCCAAGCGCTGCAGAGACGGGTCACTTGGTCTCCATCAGGCTGCGTCCACCAGTCATTCTGAGGCCACCTGGAAGAAAAAGGGGAGCTGATCAGGGTGACATTGTAATCAATGGCAGCCAAAGAAAGGAGTCCCGACCCAACATCATGAGACGTCGCCTAACGCCTGCTCCCTGCAGTCACGCTATGGGTCACATGTAAGGGATGAAAGACATTAAAGGAGGGACCTGCAGTGTTTGCTGTACACTGACCAGGCTGGAAGACTGCCTCCGCCTGTGATAAGAAGGTCACGTGACACTTAAATCTACCCCCCACCCCGCAGAACAGTAATACTGCTTAGCTGATCCGTGCAGCCTCAGATGCCTCCTGAACATCTGCCCAAGTGTAGCAGGACATGCGCAGCAAACATGCTTCCACAGGCTGCAGGACATGCAAGGGTCACGTGTACAGCTTACACATGGCTGTTTCATGATAAAGACCACCATATCATCAGTGTTTGAAACAATATTATAACAATGTATGCCATTCCTTTGTTCAATAAACAGAATTGATTACGTGGACAGCTTACACACCAGAGAAGCCTCAGCCTCTATACTTCGCACAACGTGCGCGGCTCCATGTGCTCTAATTCACTAGGGAGAACAGGACATGAGTAACATGGGAGATTACTGGAATAATATGCAAAAAGAGAGTAGGGAAGGGTAGGGTGCATGGTGTGCCATTAGCAAAAAGGCTAGGGAGCAAGGCACAGGAGTAGCAAGAATGGTAGTGGCGCATGGTGTGGCAGTAGCGGGAATGGTAGGGCACACCATTAGTTCGGCATTAGAGGGAAGGGTAGGACTCCTTCCTAACACCAATGTGCTCACAAACTAAAGGCGTCACCACCTACATCACCATTTTCAGTGAGGGATGCACTGCATGCAGTGAGGGATGCTGCATGTACTGGAGGTGGTGAGGGGAGGGATGCTGCATGCACTGGAGGCAGTGAGGGATGCTGCATGTACTGGAGGTGGTGAGGGGAGGGATGCTGCATGCACTGGAGGCAGTGAGGGATGCTGCATGCACTGGAGGTGGTGAGGGGAGGGGTGCTGCATGCACTGGAGGCAGTGAGGGATGCTGCATGCACTGGAGGCAGTGAGGGATGCTGCATGCACTGGAGGCAGTGAGGGATGCTGCATGTACTGGAGGCAGTGAGGGATGCTGCATGCACTGGAGGCAGTGAGGGATGCTGCATGCACTGGAGGCAGTGAGGGATGCTGCATGCACTGGAGGCAGTGAGGGATGCTGCATGTACTCGAGGTGGTGAGGGGAGGGGTGCTGCATGCACTGGAGGTGGTGAGGGATGCTGCATGTACTGGAGGTGGTGAGGGGAGGGATGCTGCATGCACCGGAGGCAGTGAGGGGAGGATGCTGCATGCACTGGACGCAGTGAGGGGGGATGCTGCATGCACTGGAGGTGGGGAGGGATGCTGCATGCACTGGAGGGGTGAGGGATGCTGCATGCACTGGAGGCAGTGAGTGGAGGGACGCACATTATCATAGAACGGATTGGAAATGCGGTATAAATGGAAGGCCAGTGACCGTGCAGCGCAGCTTTCTCCCGCCGCACAAATGCATTCAGCTGGAGCGTGTTGACACCCCGCCAGGGCCGCCCCCCCCTGCTGGGAGGTTGGGGGGGCCCATGGCAGGGATAAAATGACGGGATAGGCGTACCTGGGACAGGCCTTTGTCGAAGTCCCGTGTAATCCACCCGTCTCCGTCCAGCCTCCCCTATACAATGCCGGGGACCCCCTCGCCCAGCCCCTAGAAACAGCACATCAGAGATTTCAAACAGCAGTGGGCTGCGGAGCGCAGGGGGTTCTGGGTAATGTAGTTCTCTCTGCAGCCTGTGGTGGCCTCACCAGGCGCTGCTGCTGCTGCTTGTCAACTACAACTCCCATGATACAAAAAGGTTAGACAGAGGCTAGACTATGCGCAGGGGATACTGGGGTTTGGAGTCCACGAGGTGCGGTATCAGGGAGTTGCGCCTGACTGTGCACCGGTAAAAACTACACGTCCCAGAAGTCCTCGAGTCGAGCGGCTGGTGGTATAACGGGACCCGGGCTGTGTCTGTGGCATCAGAGGCACATTGGGGGTATTTCCCTGCCTGGCGTACCTCATTCACTCTACATTCCACGCCGAAACATTCATCGGTGGAGATTATCTGTCATTCTGGTGCAAGTTGGAAAAGTAGTCTTACCACCGTAGCAACCATAGAAATGTACCTTCTAGTTGGACCATTTCAGTGGTTGCCATGGTGATAAGACCACATAAAATTTTGAATCAGAATCACTTATGATGAATAAAATCCCTAACGTACTGCGTCCCAGTTCTGCTTTTATTGCCCCCGACTGTCATCAGGCTGGAGCCGGGCATCTCTGTTTCACGCGACAGTCACAGCGCATACAGTCTGGGGCACTAAGCTGACACAATGTCTACTTCCTCTATAGGCCTAAAGCAGCCCTGTTACACTATGATGCCATCACTACCTCCTGCTGGGCAGAGGAACAGAGGGGATCTTGGCAGTTGATTTTGAGTTTTTGGGGCAACTAGTTAGCTGGGAGCTTTAAATCACTGCCCCATGAGATAGAGCCAAGTGCCCAATAGCCCTGCATGTGGTATACAGAAGGGCATTTCCTTCCCTACATATAGGCAGACTGAGCCCCAGATGTATGGCTGTTACCCCCCTCCCCGATGTATGGCTGTCCTCACCCCCCAGATATATGGCTGTCATCACCCCCCAGATGTATGACTGTTATCACCCCCCAGATGTATGACTGTTATCACCCCCCAGATGTATGGCTGTCCTCACCCCCCAGATGTATGACTGTTATCACCCCCCAGATGTATGGCTGTTATCACCCCCCAGTAGATGGGGACACATTTTATTGGGCCAATAGAAATCTCTTCTTAAAATGGATAACGATTAACTGCCTGAAAGTGATAGGGGTTGCATTACAGAGCAGGTTTAGAATATTTTGTTTATGGTTCCCCATAACATTCGCCACGTTCAGTGCTCGGAGCTTAACTACAACTCCCAGAATGCTCTGGGCGGTCACTTGATCTTCTCTCCCTCCCACCCTTTACTTGTGACACTAACTGGAGAGGTGATTGTGGGGGCTCTGGGGTTGCTCGGCAGTCATTAGGGTGGCAGCTGTCTGTTGGGGGCAGCCTGGGGTGTGATCTCACCCTGCACAGTGTTATGGGGATCAGGCTGCACCCTGATCGCTTTACCTGCCCTGTACTTCCTGGTGAACAGGATGTAGGGCAGCAGGGAGAGGGGTTGGGTGCAGATCTATGGGGATATGGGACAGATCTATGTGACAGCAGGCAGAGGGGTTGGGGCAGATCTATGGAGCAGCAGGGAGAGGAGATGGAGGAAGATCTATGGGGCAGCAGGGAGAGGAGATGGAGGAAGATCTATGGGGCAGCAGGGAGAGGAGATGGAGGAAGATCTATGGGGCAGCAGGGAGAGGGGGTGTGGGACAGATATATGGGGCAGCACAAAGAGTGTCTGAAGGGCCTCCTTAACCCAACTGGTATGCAGTAGTCTCTGTTTTGATAGGTTTACATGATGTACCTGGACCATCTGCCCCAACCCATGTGTTAACCTGTGGTTATGCATAAGAGTACTAATGGCTGCCTCTGTGGTGTGCACGCAGCTGTTCTGTGACCCTCCAACACCTTGCATCCCCCCCCCTCTCTGCACAGGATCCTGCAGAATCTGCTGGTCATGGTGGGTTCTGATGAGGCGGATTGGACCTTGGTGGTTCTGACCTGTCAGTACAAGGACAGTGTCCATGCCCTCCAGAGAGGTGAGTGCAAGTGTATCACAAGAGGCCAAAAACACGGTAAATCTCTTTACCCCTGTATGTGCCATGTCTGCTTATAGAACTGGAGGTAAGGAAGAAGCGTGGTCATCTGCCCCCTGACACCATCCTACTGACTGTGGAAGACCCTCAGGCACACGTGGGAAGTGGAGGAGCCACTCTTAATGCATTGCTGGTGGCAGCAGAACATCTGAGTGCCCGGGCTGGGTACACAGTACGTAATCAGAGTCTTACAGTGTCTTACAGCCCCCTGTCTCCTGCCCCCTCGTAGTAGCCTCTCTGTCCCCTGCCTGCTCTATGCGGTCGCCCCCTCTCTCAATCGATGTTTGTTTCAGTGCATGACAATGACTTTGGTAACATTTGGTTGCCCGCAAACTTTGGTCGTTGGACACTTCTGCTGAGGTTTGCTTGGCTGTTTCACTGCAGGTGGTGTCTGCCGATGTGCTGAAGGACGCGCGGCTTCTCATTGTGCACATGGTAAGTGGACGAATGCTGGAAATTACCAAGGTCAGTAAGATGACCAGAACATTACGTGGCCAACATAAGGCCTGAGCACTTGTGATTGGACGAGAGCCGTCATAGCTTGTTGGCTTCTGCTGCAGGGGAGAGACTTCGTGTTTGATGACTGCGGCCGTGGTTTCACTGTCCTGCCCGTAGAGGACCCCCTGGCACCGGTGGAGTCCCTGACCTGCAACCTGGACAGTCTGCTGAACACACTGAGACAGCAAGTGAGCGCACATTACATGAATGGTGACATGCAGTGAAAGCACATACACGGGGCAGAGATAACAACACAGTAAGGTCACAGAATTGGTGAAGAATGGGAACAGACAGAACCGGGAACCCAGTCCATAGTAAGCAGAGTGGTCTGGCAGCTGGGACCACCCTGTGTACAGGATACACAATACGTTAGGCCTGCCTGTAATCCGCACCAACTAAACACTAGACATAAAGAAACATTGATGATTAGGAGTCAGGCATTTTGGGAAGATGCATTTTTCTGTCTTAGTCCCAAACATCAGATTGTCAGCTCTGTTGGTCGCTGGGCTGCTTTGCGCACCGTGGCAGTTTTGTGGAAATCCTCCTTTTCTTGCAGCTGTGTCCTGGTTCCCCGCCCGGCGTGTGGATCTGTAGCACGGATATGGTTCTCACTTTGCCATCAAGCCCTCGTGAGTAATGTCCTTCCAGCTCCAGAGTGGGTCCAACCTGTCCTTAGATATTTGATGTTCATTTGTCTCTGTAGACCGAGGTTAGGTCAGGCCAGTCTGTTACTGCATGCGCAAGCTTTTACTATGAATCAGAGCCGGACTGTCTAGATACCGAGAGATTTCCTGGTAGGCCACGTCCCCTGTGGCTGGTCTTGAGGTCAGACATCCAATTATGTGTGTGGCCACGGCTGCCAATGATGTCAAATCTTATATTCGCACTCTCATGGCGCATCTTCCGGTCAGCGCCGCGCTGGAGATGACGTTATCGTGGGATGCACAGAGCAAGACCGCACCGCAGAATAAAATGTTCAAATTGGTTTGTGGAATCTTAGAGATTTGAACCAGCAACCTGCGCATGGTAGGTGGTTCATCTAACCTTTACGCCACCGGACAGCTGGACATTCTCGTTGTCTGTCTCCATGGACATGTGCCTGCCTGCTTGCCTGCTTCTGACTCGCATATACTCGTATGCACCCACTCTAAAACCTTACATGTACACACAGCGACTATATTGTGGCACATATATGCATACATACACACAGCCACACTATAAACGTACACATACATAACAACTGTACATTTACATAAAGGAGTCACGGTAGTTTGAACCTGTGACCCTGCTTACGGTAGGTAGTACACCAAACATTTCACAACCCATTACACAATGTCACGAGCGATATTAGTTTTTCCATGTATCTTATTTCTGGCCAGGTGCAGTATGGTAGCCACGCTGTACAGTCACTGGGCAGTAATGGACGTGTCTTACGCTCCGTAGGAATAAATTGGACGCAGTTCAGAGGAGCCTGTGTCATCTCCGTGCCGGGGACACCAGAATACGCAAAGAACCATGGAGTGTACATGATGGATGAACAGGTTGGACGACAGAACTAGTAAAGAGACATGTTAACTTTTTCCGGTAGACGTGAAGTGTAAGGTGGTGGCCTTTCCTGCAGGGGCTGGTGAGGGATATCATATATTGTGGCTCCGAAGAGAGGATTCAGCAGTGCGTTCTGCGAGATGGACGAGTCCCTCTGGTAAGAATATTGTGCCCATGGGAAGCGTATCCTCCAGGCTTCCTGCCACCCTGTGGCTGCCCATGTCCCTGCCAACCGCCCAGCCGTGTGTCTGCCGGCTCCCATGCTGTGTCCGTCTGCCACTGGTTCTCTGTCTGTCTTAGGTTTCTGGCATAGTTTTCCTTTGCTCCGAGACCTCAGACCGTTTTCTTAGCACTCTCGCTTTGCCTCCTCTGGACGGCTGCACCTACCAAGGCCTGGACTCGGGGGCTGAACCGCTAGAGGTAAGCAGGTAGCCCTTACCCCTGTAGTGTTCATGTGCAGAGGGCCTGGTCAGGGCAGTTAGGTGAGCAGGCTTTTAGATGAAACAGATACTCTCCATGCAGTCGTGTAACAGGAGGCGAGGAGACCATTAGATATGCATGTTTCTGCCCACCTGGCCCCGGGCCATGTAATTGTCAGCGCTGAGGCTGTGTAATGATTGGCTGATGTGCGCCTCTCAGATGTCCCTGTTTCTGGACGTCCTTATGAGCATGGCCCAGGATGTTAAGGAGGACGATCTCATGGAAAGGACACCCACGGGCACGTCCCACGCGCAGGCTGGCCGGATCCGCATCGCTCGTTCTGTCCTCTGGAGGGAACTGCATGATCTCCCACTACGTGTAGGTAAGAGAAGATCCAAACTCATGCAACGCAGCGAACCTTCTACCGTTAAAAAATCATGCACAGTTTAGCTAATGTGCGCCTAATCTGATTGTACAGTTTGCTTCTTACACTCGTGTCTGTTAATTAATTATAGTAGATGAGCCGTCCGAGCCGTTTGCAGCACTTACATGAAATGTGCCAAAATAAATTAACGCCTTCATAATCAGATACGTTAGAAACACAATTAGCAAACATTCTTTCAATTTACCCAAGTACTTCTAGTACCCGTGGGAGCCACTTACGGCTCTGCCCATGTGAACTCTTTATCCTGTCTCCTCAGCCTATATACCTGATGGGAGTTACGAGTATCTGACCCTGGACCCCAAGGAGCACATGGGAAATCTGATCAGGGCAGCATCACGTGGACCCCCTCACTGCAGCAAGATGGCGCATTCCTTTGCAACGGTGAGAAGTTGGATGTATTGGCTATAGGATAATGCAGAGGGAGTAGGTTCTAACATAGTAAAGATGGCTCCGCGCAGACACAAGACAGTATTATCGTGTACTATGACCGCTCTTCACGTGGCCACAGAGCTCTAGTGTTACCCCTAGCGGATTGGGGACGGGAGGCAGATTGAGTGACTAACCTGTCTCATGCTGTGCTCGGTACAGCACCCCCTGCTGGTAGAGGATGGAAGCTCCGTGGTTAACAGCCGGCTGAGCGGAGAGGTGTCCGTGAGCTCTGGGAGTGTTATACAAAACTGCCACCTTCTGGTATGTATTCAGCTCATCGCAGGTAAGGTGCCCACCAATAAATGCTATATGTAAAGCCTAACCTGCTCTGCTTCTTCACGTGCCTGCTGTAGGGTCCTCTGCGTGTGGGCAGCGGATGTCTGCTCACCGCTATCGATGAAGCAGGCGCGTGTGCACTGCGAGGCTCCCAGCTTAGTAATGTCATCCTGCAAGCACACCCTATACGTGTTCAGAAGCTCTCGCTGACAGTGTACACCTTGCTGGGGACTGACGACCAACTGCAGGTAGGGTAACCCTGTCCGTGGGCCGTGATGAGTACCTTGCGATCTGAGGGTCTCCTGTAATTTTGGACCTGCATAATTGATTCTTCACGTGGGAGCTACAATTCCTCCTCTGGTCCCGGATTAGTGAATATGCCCCACATGCTGGTGTCAGTGTGTTTGTTAGTAACAGTACTTGGCTAATACCCCCAGAACCCAAAGACAGTTCCGCCTGCCTGCAGCACCCCTCTTCCATTGTCCAGTTTACTCTGTGTAATGTTTGTCCATCCCGCAGAGTCCAGCCAATAGCGCTTCTGCCACGTACCTTAACCTGCCGTGGGATGCGTTCTTCCAGCGAACCGGGATCTGGTATGTACCATGAAAGCCCGATATAAAAGCACTAGACCCATCCGATTCGTTCTTAGCCTGTAATGTATGTATAGTGTAATGTATAGAGTATTACTGCTCATGCCTTCACCTGGAGTGTCCTGTTTATCACACGGGGGGCACATTTACTTCCGAACCGCTGCCTTGCATTCTGTGGTTTATGTCTTACGTGTTGCCATGTTCTAATCACAGTGAAAACGACCTGTGGGGTTCTGGCACTCCCTCTCAAGAACACAATTTATTAAGTGCTCCCCTTTTTCCTGTCCTTCACCCTTCCGACACGCTTGGCATTGGAGATGTGCTATGGTTCTTGGGGTCAGAGGCTGGGCGCAGAGAGATGGAAGGATGTCTGAAGCGCTGGCGCACTTCGTGGCGCATGTCCTGGGAACAGTTATGGCAGCACCGTGATCAGGAGAGGGCTCTGCGTAATCGCCAGGAGGTATTTTTCAGCCAAGCGCAGGCAAAACTGCAAAGGGTCTTGCTGGAACGAGAGGAAAGGAGTCTGCTGCCCATAATCCAGGCTGCTGTCCAGGAGGGGAGCCATGAGCTGCTACTGACCACACTAGATCACGGTAAGAGGATGCCTGCCCTGTTACACCTACCCTCCTGCTGCAATAGTTACTAACTACCCGCTGATGTATTGAGAGTCCTGCCACACGCCTGTGGAGATATCAGGGACCACTGGCTCCCCCTTCTAATCGGCAGATATGAGGAGCCCATGATATTTGGAGACCTATTGGCTGATAATAGAGATATCAGGAGCCAATGGCCTCTCCACGCCTGCAGCCCAGCGCAGGTTTGTATGTTGACGGCACGGTTCCATCCCTTGACAGTGGCGGCGATGGCAGAGGACCCAGGAATCGCTGCCAGGGCATTTGCCTGTATTGCTGACCTCTTGGGGTGTATGGCGGGAGGCGACGGTGGATTGAGGAGTGGACCGGCTGCTAACAAGGCCTGGACTGCTGGCTATCAGCTGCTGGAGAAGGGAAACATTGCCGAAGGCGTTAAAGAAATGGCGGCAGAGCGTGACAAGTGGCTGAGCAGGTAATAAGCGCCTGGACCGTCTGATCGAGAACCTATTCCAGGTGTGTTATTGGTGAAAGATCTGTGTCGGAAGCAGGGAACTGGTAAATCCGTGCCAACTGAACTGGTAAATCCGTGCCAACTGAACTGGTAAATCCGTGCCAACAGGAGGCAATGGCTCTGTTCGTCTGTAGTAAGTTGTACGGGGCTGCCCGTTAGAGCAGAGATGAGCGGCTGCCAGGGAGGTAGCGTTGTGTCTCTGCTTCCTAGGTCTGACACCCCGCTAACCTTTATGTTCCAGAGCTGCCCATCTGCTTCGCGCTGCGCGACACTACGAAGGAGCAGAGCAGATCTTGGTCCGCCGAGCAGTCATGTCTTCTTTCCGGTTTGTTCGTATCGGCCAGAAGGCTCTGCCGCCCCAGGGCCGGTGGGTGTGCGCGGAGTGCCCTGCTCGCATTGATATATCGGGTGAGCGTGGACTGGCTCTCGCTGCGTTCTTGCGCTTCTCATAGATCCAGTAGGGGGGAGACTTCTCCTCCTTATAATGTACGAGCCGTAGCGTGTGTTCGTTTAGATTGAATCTGCGTCTTGCGCTTTACTTTGTGTTAATCTGTAGGTGGCTGGAGTGACACCCCACCGATAACATATGAGCACGGTGGAGCGGTGGTGAACGTGGCCGTACTGGTGGATGGTCAGCGGCCCATTGGCGCTCGGGCGAGGAGAATTCGTGAAGCTAAGATTCGTTTGTGCAGTGACAGTGGTCCAAGAGGGTCGCAGCTTCACACCCAGCTCACGTGTCAGACTCTCGCTGACCTACAGGACTACAACCAGCCCCAGGCTCCAGGTACTGCCTGCTCCCGGGGGACACAGAGCTCATTGTGGGGTTCTAGAGCATTTCATGGGTTCTTTTTTTAATTTCTCACCAGGAGCCCTGCTTAAAGCTGCCTTCATCTGCTCTGGGACGGTGAGCCTGACGTCAGAGAAATCCTTGCAGGAGCAGCTGCTGGGTGGATATGGGGGAGGATTTGAGCTGCACACGTGGTCCTTCCTCCCTCACGGGTCTGGCTTAGGTAAGCTTTGTCCGTGAAGTACCAAGAACGTGAAGCTAGATAAGAACTTGTGGCCCGTTGACCTGAAGCAGGACATGGTAGAGGGGGGCGACAGACTGAAGGCTCACCTCTCCATACTGTGTTAGGTACGAGCAGCATCCTGGCCGGAGCGGTGATCGCTGTGCTGTACGAGGCGTCAGGAAGGTCCGCAGACGCAGAGTCTCTGATCCATGCGGTGCTGTACCTGGAGCAGGTCCTGACAACGGGTAAGTGCGGGGTGAGGGAGGAATAACTCGCTGAGCAGATACGCGCTTCTAGTCTCTTATGACCGTTTACTTGTGGGGCCCTTGTTTTGTTGCAGCGATTTCCCACTTTACCCAATGTCCGTTTTTCAGCTTTTGCCCGTTAGTAGGATAAGTCCAGATGATCTCAGTGTGTCCAGGGTGATGCTGCAATAAGTGTATGGTGTAATCCCCATCCCGCACACGCACTTCCCATGTTATTATCGGACGGAAGGCACGGAGCTTACAATCTAAAGCTTTCAGCGTTTCCCTCCATCTGCCTGCAGGGGGCGGCTGGCAGGACCAGGTGGGAGGGCTGATTCCAGGAGTGAAGATTGGACGCTCGGCCCCTGAGCTGCCCCTGCGAGTTCGGGTAGAGGAGGTCGTCCTTCCTGATGGGTTTCTGCAGACTCTGAATAGACACCTTCTCCTGGTGTACACGGGGAAAACACGCCTGGCGCGTAACCTTCTGCAGGTACATCTGGGATTGTGTCATACATAGCAGCACGTCCCGGAGCTGAGCTTAAAGGAATGAAGAATAATGGGTTTCTCTCTCAGGGCTCTGCCCGCTGCTTTTTTTTTTTCTTACCTAAGAGGTTCTGCAGCAGTGGTGAGTCATAGGGTAGCAGTAGAGAGACTATAGACCGTAGAGTTTCTGTGGTGGAGGTGGCTTTCATGGTCCTGAATGCTGCTATTTCTTTGGGGTATTTTGCAGCAGTGCAGGACACAGCGGTCTCTATCTCCTTGATACGGAGAAGGGGTTAGAATTTTCCAGTGCCTGTCCATGGGTCACATTGTGGGCTTCTGTCCATCTACATGGGAAAAAGCTGAGCCCCCTCCATACTGCGTTTTGAGTAATGTCCTCGTCCAGTTCTTTCTGCCCTTGCTGGGCTTTTGCAGAGACCGATCCCACGGTAATGCATTCCCTGCACCTCAAGCCTCATCTACGTCTCTGCCGGCAACTGTTTTTATTCCAGGATTATTCTGCTTTTAGGATGTGCTGCGCAACTGGTACGCACGCCTTCCGGCCATCGTTCAGAACGCAGACTCGCTAGTGAGCAACGCCGAGCGGTGTGCGGAGGCCTTCCGGACCGGTGAGATTCCCTGCGAACGAGCGACCCCTACAGCCATGACCGAGGCCCCTGGGGTTCATTCTCATTAGCAGGGTTGGGATGGTGAATTGTCCCGGTGTGATTAGTAGACTCCTGAGACGTCTGTAGCTGGGTGTTTGGTCCTAGTTATTGGTAGGCAGTCTGTTCCTTTAATAGTGCAGACATATTTAACTCTCTCCTCTCAGGGGACATGCTGCAGCTGGGAAGCTGTCTGAACCAGTACTGGCTGCAGAAGAAAGGCATGTCGCCCGGCTGTGAGCCTCTCGCGGTACGCAGGATAATGGACCTTCTGGAGCCCTACGTGTACGGGCAGAGCCTCGCCGGGGCCGGAGGAGGAGGCTTCCTCTATATCCTCACAAAGCAACCAGACCAGAAGGACGTCCTTCAGCGGCTGCTGGAGAACACACAGGTAGCAAGTTCCACCCCGTATTAAAGCCATTGCCAGAAGGAGATTCTTTCCGTACATGTAACCCATGTGCTGCGTGACTTTGTTAATATGTAAAATCCTGTATTCTTTAAAAAGCCAGGATCTGCATCTGTGCAGGTGATCTCTGATGGCAGGATCCAGAAAATCCTCCTCGCTATGACAAGCGATGGCGTCGCTCCTGCCCCATCTGGGTGCATAAACTGCGCCATCCCCAGATATGTGCCATCTCGATCAGTACCTGCTCCCGGTGCCCTGAGCTGCCTGTATTGCACAGGATTGTATAGGGTACTGATCACTTTGACGTTATTTCGTTACGGTCATTGAACAGATAATAGTTCATTAGGCTCCAATAAAGAGGTGGCTGACTTGGCGTTAGGTTTAACCGGGATGGAGCTGGCTGATGCTTCCGCGGACGCACGGGCTTCATTCCCGGATTGCGTTACGAATGGAATCGCTGAGCGCGTAAACGCCAAATGGTAACACACTCTGTGTTCCAGGGACTGGAAAGATGCAGCCTGCATTCTGTGCAGCTTGACACGGCGCGCTTTACGGTGCGTCTGGAAGAAGAGAGCCAAGCACATGGGAATGTGCGACAACAACCGCATCTATAAAGAGACCCCCTACAAGTCGCTGACGATCGGTGTAGGGGCTCTGCAAAGAGATCAGCCGAATGCTGGTGATGGGTATGCTGCAATCGTGTATATATTTTGTAATAATTTGGACAAATAAACAAATTTTGAAGGCAAAAGGTTTTATTTGAATTGTTGTATAGTCGGGGAGCACGGGGTACACCACTTCCTCAGACAATAATAATCATAGAAATTGATTGATGCGGGAAGCAGGCACAAGGCAGCTCTCTGGCTGTTGTGAAACATCTCCCATGATGCATTTCCTTTCGGCTGAGAGCTGCATGAGTTGGCGATCTGTCTGTACAGAAAAGTACTTGGCTATATATGTTAACTGACCTCCCCTCGCTATCGGCACGTTCTTCACCCAGCGATCGGCCAGTGAGAATACGGGACTTCCAATAAAGCCTTTAATTAGAACAGTTTACAGATCTTTGAGAGCGCTGTACAAAGCCCATGTAAACGTGAGTCCCAGGCTGTGACCCTGTCGCACACCGACCTCACAGCCTGGCCATAGTGCATGGAACAAGTTAACGTACCCGGCGGCCTCCCAAAATCCGACTTACAGCCGCAAGCGTTTAATATCTTCACTACGGAAGTCTATCCGTAACGCCAGCACTTGCCTGACCTCAGCTGGAGTCAGACGCCATGTCAGGGGCCCAGAGTTAGGGCCCCAGTAGTCAAGGATTTCTGTCACCTGCAGAGAGAACAGGGTTAATAAAGATAATGACTAACAGTGTCTCTCTACCTCCCGTCTCACCTCTACTGGAAGGCTACTCCATAGATCAACACCTACTCTGTAAATTCAGACATAACTTTTGTCTGTGAATAGCATGGGGACCATGTGCTTACTGTCTCCGTCTTTCAGAGAGAAGCGAGTCCCTTTTGATACTCATTAAATCCCTTAACACATCAGTATAGTTCTCGCCGTTCATAAACAGTAAAAAGAGTGAAGCTGCCGATGACAGACGCATTCAGCCCCTAAGGCTTGATACGCTCCCATTCTTACCCGCTCCAGATTCAGAATAGTTGCCATTTGAGAAAGTCTGGCAAATTTGTCCCTGATGGTCCATGTGGTCACCGTGGTAAGGTAAGCAATAAGTGAGCGCAGCTCCTTGTCAAACTGGAGCCCACCCAGCTAAGAATGAGAAAGATCACCGTAAGACACGGGTACTTCTGTATCAAAAACTGATCAATAACTGAAGCAGGCACACTTATGGCCCAGTTACCACCGGCCCGGTCACTTACCCTGCTGAACGTTGACTTTAAGACCACTTTCTCCAGCTCTGTGGCAATGAGGCTGGTCAGCAGACTAGTGAGGTTCTCATAGATAACTGGGGACAGGCCTGCCTGTAGAGACATCAGGAAGAGTAGCAGTCACTTACAGGCCTGCTCTACAGTGAAACAGTCTGCAACTGTCTTACGATGCAGTCTGTACTTGCCTTAAACTCAGCCTTAAGCTCTTCCATGTTGGTTATAAACTGCTGCACCCAAGGGTCATTGGCTTCATAGTCATTGAACTCCTCCTAGCGCAGACAGTGAGGTGGAATGGATTTTAGTCACTGACCTTACAGCTGTAATCACCATGCTTAGAACCAATGACATGGCAGCCTTACCTCCTCAATGTTATGTGACACAGACAGGAAGAGGTTAATCCAGGGCTTGACTTGTGGCTTAACGGCGGTGTTGTTTAGCTCCCCAAGACCTTCCTGTCACAGATGAGAGACACGGCAATGGATCGCAAGCTCCTTCCATCCACTGACAGACGGTAGGGGAGAAAGCCTTACCTGCAGGAGGTCTTTAAACTTGTTGGACACGGACGCCATGTCAGCAAGGCAGCTGTCAATCTTGCCCTTCGCTTGTTCTCCACCAAGATCTTGACTGAACAACTTGTGGCAATCATTCTGTGAACAGAACAGCGGGGGCGATCAGTTACACACCGACTACAAACATGGCTTTAGCCTTCTAGCAAAATGGTGTAAGTGGGTCAAACTAACAACACTAGAAAGCTGCATTAAATAATGACGTTATTATAGAAGCGAGGGTTACAGATAATGAATCTATTCCCAAACGTTACTTCCCAGATGCGATTCCATGTCCAGACTACCCTTTCAAAAAGCCTTCTACGAGCAGAGGTATGGTCTGTCGTAAAGCTCTATTCATTAGTGTGTATATGTCTGTACAGCGGCGTTTCACCCCGTTACTCACTCCTCTTACCTCTAGATTCTTCTTCAGTGTCATGATATTCTCACTGCAAACCTCCACGTTGTTCAGAGAGACCTAAAGTCCATGGAAAAAGAGATTACACATACCGCACGCATCATCTCTCCCGATCACGTCAAATACTCTCCACCAGATCAACTCGATGGCCACTTCAACAGGATTTGTGAATAAAATCTCACTTTTTACATCAGATGCTAGAACTTATTACATCGTCGGAGCTCTAGGGAGTTGTTAACCAATATGATTAAGTCTTGCGTGTGTATAGCGCAGCGAAGAACAAGTTACTCAATAATATGGAATACAGGTTCTGCATCGGCACCCTGGAGAATGGATAAGCAGCTGTCTGCCGCAGAGACCGGGTCAAAAAAGGAAGTCAGCATTCATATTTATGATGGGGTAGAAATATTATCTTCTCCCGAAGCGCCTCGCATAAAGGTTCATACAAGACACCATTATACAGCCCCCCCTCGGCATTTTTCCTATTTTCTTGCATTACAACCTGGAATTTCGATGGATCTTTATTTGGATTTCATGTAAGGGACACATTAGTGAAAATGAAATGAACAATTCATTCTAAAAGTAGTGCATGAATATAGTATGTATTAACCCCTTTTCTATGAAGCCCCTGAATAGGATCTTGTGCAATCATTTGCCTTCAGAAGTCACATAATTAGTTAAAGTCCACCTGTGTGCAATCTAAGTGTCACATGATTGGTCACATGACCTGAGTATATATACACCTGTTTTGAAAGGCCCCAGAGTTTGCAACACCACTGAGCAGGGGCCCCTGCAAGCAAGCAGCACCATGAAGACCAAGGAGCTCTCCAAACAGGTCAGGGATGAGTTATAAGCAAATATCTGAAACTTTGGACCGTAAAATCCATTACTAAGAGATGGAAAGAATATGGCACCTCAACTCGCTGATCAGGCAAGGAGGGCATTAATCAGAGAGGCAGCAGAGTCCAAACATAACTGAAGGGGGATCTGTCTGTAGGATCACCTCAAGCCGTACACTCCACAGAGCTGGGCTTTCTGGAAGAGTGGCCAGAAAACAAACCCATTGCTTAAAGAAAGGCAAACAGGTTTGCAGGCATGTGGGTGACTCTTGAGGGAAACCAGTTTCAGTCTCCCATAGATTTGAGACGGGGATGGAGGGTCAATGTCCCTGAGGATAATGTTAAAGGGGAATCATTTAAATGTCTGGGAACGGCATACTCTGAGCCCAGGCCTCGATCCAATTGAGAATCTGTGGTATGACTTAAGGGCAGAATCCACCCAACTTGGAAGATCTGAAGCAGTTTTGCCTCGAAGAATGGGCAGAAGTCCCAGTGGCTACATGTTCTGAGCTTCTAGAGATACCCAAGAGACTTGCCGCTGCACTTCCTGCAAAAGGTGGCTTTACAAAGTATGTTTGTTTTACAATAAAAAATATTTTGCGTGTTCAAAGTGGTTGGTGTGTGGTGTACATCAAATGATAGAAACCCCCAACAAATCCATTCTAATTACAATGCAACAAAATAGGGAAAATGGCAAGGTGTGTGTGTGTGTGTTTAATATTCTTTATAACGTGTGCAAAGCTTCCATGGAAATGTGATACAGGAGCAGCTGGAGATACCACAATACACTCCAATGGGATGCTTCCGGCTTAAAAACACTGGACTGCTTGTGATGTACACTATATGACCGATAGTATGTGGACATCCGCCCATCAACATGTAAGCTTGTGGGAAATCCCATTCCAAAACCACGGGCAGTAATCTGACAATGGCCTCTCCACCCCACTGGGAAGGCTTGCCGTAAGATTTTGGAGTGGGAATGTGCATCTGTTCAGGCTTCCAGCTACTGAAGTGTGATTCATCAGTCCAGGGAACACGTATCCACTGCTTCAAAGCCCAGCAGAGGTGGCTTTACACCACTCTAGCCAACGCTTAGGATTGTGCAACATTCCGGACATAGAAACCCATTGCATGAAGCTCCCGATGCTTGTTGTTTGTGCTGGTGTTACTTCCAGAGGCAGTTTGGAGCTGAAGTGAGCAGTGCTATAGAGGAGAGGAGATTTTTAACTCTATGAGCAGGTGGACTCGCTTGGTAAGTGTGCGAGTTCTGCCGCTTCATGGCTGAGCTGCTGTTACACCTTCCTGGGCTTCCACTTCACACGAACAGCACTTAAATCGGACCAGGGCACATCGGGCTTGTGACAAAGGTGGCATCCCAGGCCTTGCTTAAAGACACCGAGCTCTTGGGTACAACTCATCCTACTGTCAATGGATGCCTTTATTTTATACACTTATTAGCAATGGGTGCAGCTGAACCCCCTGAACTATTGAGTTTAGAGGTTTCAGCTGCGCCCATTGCTAATGAGGAGGGAGGACCACATACTCCTGGTGATATTGTGTACCTCTAAGCAATAACATTCTCGGTTTTTGATAACAGAGATGAGAGGCTGTGTGTCATGCCCATCCTGCTTTCTCACCAGGAAGGACATCTTGGCTTCATCATTGGTTTCAATTCCTTTGCTGTCAAATTTGCCCTGTTGGATCAGGTTCACGGCACTGGTCACTCCACGCTGGATGTCCTGGAACGTAGTAGCAGGAAAGCCCATCCTCAGCTTGTTACACAGAACTTCCCTGTAACGGTCAAACACCTAGTGAGCAAGCCCCACAGAACCTCCATACACCACCAGCTAGCAATCCGCAACGAGCCCCACAATCCGCCTGTTACTACACAAACCTATCTGTGGAGTATGGAGGAGGTCAAGCTAAGAAACTGGCTACAAGTCTCACAATCCAGATTGTTATACAACAAATAAGCAGCAACATAGGGAGTGCCAGCAGCCCAAATGTTTCCTATAACTCCTCTGGAATACATGTAGTTAGGGCCTCTGAAATCTCCACACAAATATTTGTGTTGCAGCTGACACACAAAACCAGTAATAGCTATTAAAAGTAGCAGTGCCGCTGTCACAAAGTATGGTCATATGCAGACCCCTGTTGTATTTGGCATAAACCGTGACTTTCTGATGAGGGCTCTAGCTATAGAGAGGTTAAGTGATAAGCTCACTGTCAGCCATCTGTTGTTATGTGGATCAGAAGACACGCACCTGAAGTCGGACTCTAGCATGGTTGTTGCGAGGTTTATCATGGCACAGAGACAGTCGATACTGGAGCTGGACAGAGCGCGGCCAACGCATTTCTTTACAATATAGAAGACATCATCCACCATACTGGAGATTAGCTGACCTTGCTCACACGAGTCCATGGCCACAGCCTGCAGAAAATGGTCTTTTAACGCACACCAAGGTCCTGACAAAAGTCACACAACAACAAGGTACATCGGAGATTATCCATTACCTTGTTGACACTCTCTCGCATGTAGAACTCCTCCATTGTTATATAGTAGCCAATGAGTTCTTGCATGGAGCAGCGTAGCAGACAGTGGCGCAGCAGCTTGTCCAGACTCTGCTGGTGCTCTAGACACAGAGAAGGTGAGAAGGATTAGTCCTTAACCCTCAAAAAGAAAGAAAGAAAAGAAAACAGTACCTGCCTTCACACTGCACGCTTATTGCCTCACACAAACCAGTGTGTAAAGGTCAGCATTCATACGGATAACTACCTTGCTTTACCCCCTCTGAAGCCATCGCGTCCCCAACCTCAAAGTCTGATGACACTCGCCGCTTGATAAAGCGCAGGTACAACTCCGTGCGGGCACTCATCAGGGTCACCTCAGCCAGGATCGGGTCCAGATCCCTAAACCCACAAAAAAAGCAAACTAATAGTATAACTAACTGTATAATAGCTTATTATAGCTAAAAAGGAAAGAATGTGAAAACAGTTTAAGGCAAGTGTAAGAAATGTTGTGGGCTCACAAAACCACCATGGTGACTTTGGCACGCTCTTTGAGCCACAGCAGGACAGGGGGCAAGTCACTAACCATGACGACTGGAATTTCTCTCAAAATGCACAACTCATTTTCTGTAAGCCTGCCTTTTAATTTTGAGATGCCACAAGAACATAGAATCCTACCCACTGACCGCTTCCAGGGGCAGACTCACCGTGGCTCAATCCTCTCCATAGACGAGGCTCTCATCATGCTGTTCTGAACCTGTTGAAACTAGAAAGAAAGAGATTATTAACTGTGCTGTCATTTTACAAACATTTATTGTCTCGCAATCAACTGGGACATGTCAGGTTAAGACCAGCCTCGGTTACAAGTTATATTCAGCCAATTTATATAATTTTACTTCAATGTGTTTCTTTGAATTCCAGCTCCTTCTAGCGTGTGCTTTTCTGTTACTCTGGACCCTCGCCGTTTAATCCCCACTCCTGATACTGCATGCTTTTCTGTTACTCGGATCTCCGCTTTAATTGTAAGTCCTGATAACGCGTGGTTCTCTGTTACTTTAATTGTAAGTCCTGATAACGCGTGGTTCTCTGTTACTCGGATCTCCCCTTTAATTGTAAGTCCTGATAACGCGTGCTTTTCTGTTACTCAGATCCTCACGTTTAATTCTAGCTCCTGCTAGCCTGTGATTTTCTGTTACTAGAACCCTCACCTTTCTGTGATAGTCCCTTTGCTGCAGAAACTTGTCCACTACTTTTTCCACTTGGCGGTCGCATTCGGCTTGCAGGTGTTTTAGGAGAATGTAAAGCTTGCCCGGTCCATAGTAGGTCTCCAGAACTGGCTGGTGTGTCTCCACTATACGAGCAATCCCTGCCAGGGAAACACAAGGCCAGTGACTCCCGACTACATCTCGCCCCAATATCATCTCATAACAGCTTTCCAGATAATCCACGTAAAACACAACCCCTCTCTCGTGCAGCCACACTCATCAAACCGGCACCCTGTGTAATTGTTTTCAGAGCTGAACGTATACACTATTTCTCTCACAAAGCCTGCATGTGTATCTCTTAAATACGTATCTCGTTATTAAATGTGTTACCTTCAAACAGCAAAGTCAGAGTATCTGCAAAAAGTAGAGTCGCTCGGCGCTCGCTGCTGTCTGACACCAGCGCCAACTGGAGATTCTCTTCAGCTTTTTTAGCGACCTGCAGACAGAAATCACACATGTGCAAATAGTACAGCCGAGCTGCTAATAGTAAGTACAGGGGCAAGTCACCTCCTCTACTTCTCCATGTCATCACAACAGTAACTCACAGCGCCCCCAGTGCTCCATGTCATTATAATGGCAAATCACTGCCCCCCCCAACTGTTTGATGTTATTATAACAGCAAAGGACTGCGTGGCCCCCTTACTGTTCCATGTCCCCATAACTGCAAATCGCTAACCACCAACTGCTTTCAGTAAACCACTGACCCCTGTTCTCACATTCTGTAGACCCCTGGAACCAGTTACCTGCCTACAGAGGTATTCCGAAAACCTGCTAATCCCCTCCTCGTGCAGTCCCAGCAGAGGAAAGATCTTGAAAAACCTGTCCACCTGATGCAGGTCTCCAGCTCTTGTGGCCGCATCAAACTTTTCACTCACAAGCACTTTGAGGTGCTGCTCAGCTTCCTGAAGATGCTGCAGGTTGGCATCAATCATACTGCCTGGAACGCAATAGAACAGACAGGCTGAGCTGCATACGGCGCACTGCCAGTGCTTCTGCTACGTGGGGCTAGGGTGACAATACCATCTAACAATTCTGTCTCCAACTGTGGTCTTTTCACCAACTGCACTGGAGGCAATGTGCTAGAATAAAATGTCTCGATAAGCATTGGTTACTTTTAAAGTCTCGGGATGCCTGATTCCTTTTAAATAAACATGAGCCTGGAGGCCATCTGTTACACTGTGTGCAGACTAAACTGCATTTTGTTCCTGGATTACACATTGTGTTCGGCTGATCTTTAACTTGTCTGCATTTTAGTCGTTGGGAAATATAAGATAAGGCCATCATAGGGCCACTGTATTCAGGTTCTATTGACTGTCCCCTGGCACAACATTTGACTGGCATGGCCGCTCATTTACTGTTTGAGCTGGTGCCACACTGCAGCTTGATGTGGCAGCATTTAGCTTGTGTCCCTTATCTCCCTCTGTACTGCACCTCTGTACTACAATTGTTAAAGCTTATGAAATGAGAATCTTGGCATGATGGCCCCTTCTGTCTCCTGTAACACCAAACAATGCACAGCGATTACCCCAATAACCCCTTCTACAGTTTCCAATGCGCCCTTCTACCAACGTACCCTCCTTCCCCTGCCTGCTCAGCTCGATGACCGACTTATCCAGGCACAGGTATCTGTGTATGTGGGCTGCAGCCTGTTCATATTCCTCGTTCCTCAGTGACGTTTGCACCCCATCCATGCAGAATTTCAGGTCCAGGATGTCATCTGCTCGCTGGATGGCCTGATAGAGCCGACTCTGTAAAACAGAACATCTCAGAGAAGATCCATGTTAAAAAATCCAGTTTCGCTGGCCAGTGCCTCTATGCTCCTGCGCAGAACAAAATAGAGGATGGTACAGGCATCATGACCTCAGGGCTGGGAGTACCTTGGCAAGGTCTAGTTGCCTGACTTTGCTGCTGACATTCTCTGCAAGGTTACACGTGAACGAGATCATCCCTGACAGCTGCTCCGCGTCCCCTTCAATCAACTGCAGGTTCGGACTGGGAGAAAAAAGAAATGGTCAGGTGGCAGAGCCACATCGCGTGATTACAAAATGCCATATAATGACCATTGTTGAATGTCTGATGTAAAATAGATGGGAAGATATCCCAGGCTGTTGATGGCATTTAATATTCTATACTACTAGACTATCCTTTGCTGCTGTCACCATAGGCTGTGATTTACGTGTCGTACCCTACCTCCATACAGACAAAAAACATAAATCCGCAAAGGACAGCCTCCAATAAAATGACACATCATATTAATGTAACTCTTTTATACGCTATGAAAACATTCAGGGGGTAGGAGTACAAAAAAAACAACTAAATAATTCTGGTGCAATGTGCCCTCATCACCACAGCAATGAACGGAGCAGTTCTGCTTTTTTGAACATTGTGTCACATTAGTTGCTATGGTGATAAGGCCACTTTCTAAACCATGCACCAGATTAACCTTTTATGCACAATTCCTGTCTTCAGGTGATGTCATGTTCAGCAGAGGTGACACTGATAATGACGGGGCTCTGCAATTGTTCTGAGATGAATAGTTTTCCCGAGATGTAGATAATAAAGATTTGATTCCCGACCCCATGCGCTGTAAGGCCAGCATCTTGTTCTCCACCACAGTCCTCTGTCCCAGCAGCGCCTCCAGCTCCACTTCCACCTCCTTCTGTAAATATAAAAAAAAAATAAAAAAATTCCCAGCAGATAAAAAACACTTGGCCCAGTTAGTCTGCAATCAGGAGACGGACACAATGGAGATCCACCGCCCATCAGAGCTGCCTTATGCCTTCTATTATCGTTTCCCTGCAGCTTACTTTTACCCAGTTCTCCTACTAACCTGCCACTTACCTTCACTGATGCCCAATTACTCTCTCTGTCACCACCCTGTCACCCCTACTCTCATGTAGCTATCATCAGGCTATTACCCCTGCCATCGTGGTCCTGTCATCTCCCTCCTTGTCCCTGCCATCACTCCATCAGCCCCACCGTCATGCTTCTGTTATCGCTCACGCCTTCCTGGCGCTGTGATCACCCCTGTCATCCCCGCAGCCATCGCCCCAGTCACCTCCTCTGCACACAGCCTGCTGTAGGTCTCCTCCAGCTCCCGCAGGTCAGTGAGAGCAGAGATCTGCTCCATGCTCAGTGAAGAATTCTGCGTTCCTGGCTTGCCTGTTGAGCTGCAGCCAGCCATGTTGACATTACTCGTCACATCCGGCTCTGTACGCGTCACGTCCGTAGTCTTTCCGCAGCGCGTGTGTCCGGTCTGTCTATTCCGCTGCCTGTGGGGTGAGAGGAGGCTTGTGTGGAGCGCGCCCAGGCTGTGAGCAGTGTGTGCGGCAACAGAAGGTTAGTACGACCCGGGTTATTGAGAGCTGGAGCCGGGTTAAGAGCCAGAGCCAGATTCAGGGCCAGGGATCAGGGATCAGGCAGCTAGGGGCAGCCAACCCTTCCCCTTTCTCTACTAGGACCCCGGGGCTTTGTGGCCGGATCGGCGCCAAATGGCGGCTTTGTAACTTAGCGAAGACATCCGTCCCATATCCCCTCCATCCGCCGCTTTAGCAGTCTTTCCTCTCCGGGGAAGCAGCACTGAACTCGGGGCAGCGGGGAGAACCAATCATTTCCCAGGTACGATCCAGCGGAGGGCATACCGGGCAGCGGGCGGTGTGAAGCCGATATCGTATGGTGGAGAGGCGTTTGATACCGGGTGCCGGTACGGCATAGTAGGGCAGGGAGGCGCTTGATACCGGGAGCCGATACGGGATAGTGAGAAGGGGAGGCGCTTGGTACCCGGTGCCAGTAGGGGATAGTGGGACGGGGAGGCGTTTGGTACCGGTACGGAATAGTGGGACAGGGAGGCGTCTGATACGGGGTGCTGGTAGGGGATAGTGGGACGGGGAGGCGTTTGATACCGGGTGCCGGTTGGGGATAGTGGGACAGGGAGGCTCTTGATAGCGGGTGCCGGTACAGAATAGTGGGACGGGGAAGCGTTTTGATACCGGGTGCCGGTAGGGGATAGTGGGACGGGGAGGCATTTGATACGGGGGTGCCGGTAATGGGACGGGGAGGTGTTTGATACGGGGTGCTGGTAGGGGATAGTGGGACGGGGAGGCGTTTTGATACCGGGTGCCGGTACAGAATAGTGGGACGGGGAAGCGTTTTGATACCGGGTGCCGGTAGGGGATAGTGGGACGGGGAGGCATTTGATATGGGGGTGCCGGTAATGGGATGGGGAGGTGTTTGATACGGGGTGCTGGTAGGGGATAGTGGGACGGGGAGGCGTTTTGATACCGGGTGCCGGTAGGGGATAGTGGGACGGGGAGGCGTTTTGATACCGGGTGCCGGTACAGAATAGTGGGACGGGGAAGCGTTTTGATACCGGGTGCCGGTAGGGGATAGTGGGACGGGGAGGCGTTTTGATACCGGTTGCCGGTAGGGGATAGTGGGACGGGGAGGCCTGAAGGGGATATTGAGTTCTGCTTTGTGCACTAAGTGTTGTCTGTTCGCAGGTGTTTAAGCGCTTCCGCTGTGGTCCGCCATCATGTTTCTGTACAATATCACACTACAGAGAGCCACCGGCATCAGCTTCGCCATCCATGGCAACTTCTCAGGTAAGGAGGGTGCCGGCCACCATCTTATCCTATTGTTGTTCTTTGTCCCGTAGCACGGCTTCAACCAGTCGAAATGGGATATTATTTAAATAATAAAGGCGTGTGTGTGTGGGGGTGCTCCAGTGAGTTTCCAGTCTCCCAGTAGGATGAGGGGATGGGGGTAACGGAGGAGGAGGAGGAGGGAAGCTGAACGCTGTGTTGTGCTTGTTCATGTTGCTGTTGCTCTCTGCACTATTGCAGTAATTTAAATAGGGGGGTTAAGTTGTTTTCTGGGGGTCAGAAAAGAATGCGTTCCAGGTGAGGATGTCATGTTGAGAATGAGAGTATATCAGATACGCCTCGGTGGGTCTGAAGAAGGCTAGGATGGCTTCCGGCGCCTAGAGGGGCTGGGTGCCGAGCCCGGTGTCTTCTCCTTGCTGTGCTTCTGTTTATTAATCCCTTTGTTAATGTCTTCTGTTACTTTCTTCCATTCTTGCTGCACAGGAACAAAACTGCAGGAGATTGTTGTATCCCGGGGTAAAATCCTGGAGTTGCTTCGACCTGATGCCAATACTGGTAAGGTGCACACGCTCCTGACGGTGGAGGTTTTTGGCATTATTCGTTCCCTCATGGCCTTCCGTCTGACCGGAGGAACCAAAGATTATATAGTGGTGGGTAGCGACTCGGGACGTATCATCATCTTGGAATACCACCCTTCCAAGAATATGTTTGAGAAGATCCACCAGGAAACGTTCGGAAAGAGCGGATGCCGCAGGATTGTGCCGGGACAGTTCCTGGCTGTGGACCCTAAAGGAAGAGCTGTGATGATTAGTAAGTGTTCATCTGAGATGACTGTTTATATTTGGGTTGTAAGTTTAGAGAATATAGAGAGCTCTCCCAGTAAGGTGAGCTTCTGGGAGTCCAAATCCAGTATGTGGTCATTAACGTATGAAAAGGTTACCGAGCAGGCTGCTTTCAATGGCTAAATGAGCTGTATGCTTGCAAGGCAGACAATTGCCCCTTATGGTGTGTTAATTGACCGCCTGTAGGACTAGTAATACATTGTGTGGGTCAGTTAAGCTATATTGATGTAAATCCATTGGGGGGGGGGGGGGGGTTTATCAGACCGGGTCCTGGCTGCAGACCATTTATCTGCTTAGCTTGTGGGAGCGAGAGGTACACGTGCTGTCACGGACTATTAGCAGCGTATGATGAGTTCTCATGTCTCTTCTCTGAGTAATAACATGGAGAGGATAATATGTATCTGATTCGCTGTTGACATTTACAGGACAAATATTTTCATTTAATTACCCCATTGTTCGTCTGTATCATTTGTGCTGATTGTGAATCTACTGCTCGGTATTCAGCTGCTTGCCCTGGGAAATCAGATTTGTAAAAGTGGCGCATGGTTCCTTTTGTAGGTGCTATTGAGAAGCAGAAGCTGGTCTATATTCTGAATCGAGATGCTGCTGCCAGGCTCACGATCTCCTCGCCGCTGGAGGCCCACAAAGCCAATACCCTGGTGTACCACGTCGTGGGTGTGGACGTTGGTTTTGAAAATCCGATGTTTGCTTGTCTTGAAATGGATTACGAGGCAAGGCTTTTATTTTTCTGCTTGTTGTCGGTAGTCCTGTATGTTATGGTGGCTGCAGATAGGTCCTATGATGAGTCTTCATGTCTCTTCTCTGACACAAACTCTGGAGAGAGCTTATAAACTCTGATTTGCTGCATTGGTGTAAACCACTTTTGCTATTGCTGTGTCTTTGCTACAAACTGCATCTTGTCATATATATATATATCTATATCTATCCAGAGTTGTGCTGACGTGTTCTTTTGCTTTAGGAAGCTGATAATGACCCAACTGGTGAAGCTGCTGCCAACACACAGCAGACGCTGACGTTCTATGAACTTGACCTTGGGCTGAACCACGTGGTGAGAAAATACAGCGAGCCCCTGGAAGAACATGGGAACTTCTTAATAACAGGTATGTAATGTGTGCCCAGCCCTACACGGTTACAAGCGATGGCCTCGTATGTCTAGATCGCCAACAATTAGAAAAGGGAGAGTAATACCACATCTCCATTTCCCAGCACAAGGCGTACATCTTGTCAAGCAGGGCAAGGGCTTGGCCAAGGTACAGGTTTTTAGAGTACCTCTGAGGTTCACGTTTGTTTGCATTTTAGTTTCAGAATATGGTCCTTTACTCAAAAAAAAAAAAAATAGTGTTTGAGCCATAATAAATTTAAACTGGAGATGTCATCAGAGCTGTCTTCAGTTGGATGATCTTGAATATGTCTGCAGTCTAGTCAACACCTGTATGGACAATGTGCAACCCGTCGAACTCCCCAAACACGCTGTATTGTTTCAGACAGGAGGGGGAGGCTCACAGGATGTCTAATTTTACTTGTAATCAAGCAGTACATGATGAGTTTTCATGTCTCTTCTCTGACTTATAAAGTGGAGAAGGCAATATGTCTCTGATCAGCTGCTTCGGTTCCCCTGGTTGTCTCCTGTGTGCCTCTAATAAGGCTGTTGGGGACACTGCTGCAGACTTACGTTGCTTTTCCACTTTCTAGTTCCTGGAGGATCAGATGGTCCCAGTGGAGTGCTCATCTGTTCTGAGAACTACATCACATACAAGAACTTTGGGGACCAGCCAGACATCCGATGTCCAATTCCGAGGAGACGGGTAATTATCAAATGTCCATACTTAGTACCCTCCTGTCAGTCAAATCCATCATGGCTGTCTGATAGCATTAGGCCTGACTGGGGTATTAGAATTGTACCTGACAATTAAATTGTGTCATGGACCAAGCTCTGAGATGTTCTGATCACAGGAGAGCTAAAGTTTTCAAATTCTTTTTTTTTTTTTTTTTGGACAGAATGACTTGGATGATCCAGAACGGGGCATGATATTCGTCTGCTCAGCAACACACAAAACAAAGTCCATGTTCTTTTTCCTTGCCCAAACAGAGCAGGGTGACATCTTTAAGATTACGCTGGAAACCGATGAGGACATGGTAAGTAGTAACTTGTAGGAGCAGGCAGCGTACTGGTGGTTGGCACAATGTGGGTGTCTCAGTATCCCCCTTTACCCTCCATTTTGCTTAGTGAGTTAAAAGGCCTCTATCTACTACTGTATTGCAGGTGACCGAAATCCGCTTGAAGTATTTCGATACAGTTCCTGTGGCCTCAGCGATGTGCGTCTTAAAAACCGGCTTTCTCTTTGTGGCATCGGAGTTTGGCAACCAGTAAGTACAACTTGTTGGTGTGTAGCAGTATTAAATACTAGCCACTGTACCCGTACATCAGCAATCTCCTTCTTCTACTAGTTACCTGTACCAGATTGCTCACCTGGGGGATGACGACGAGGAGCCAGAATTCTCCTCCGCCATGCCCCTTGAGGAGGGAGATACCTTCTTCTTCCAGCCTCGCCCGTTGAAGAACCTTGTGCTTGTGGATGAGCAGGACAGTCTTTCTCCCATCATGTGCTGTCAGGTGAGTGTGTTCTAACATTCTGTTCCCATGTAGGAGTTTAGGGTATTAACTGGCTACAAGTCCTGTATAAGTTTGCTGGTTTCTGTTCTTATGACTGTACAATGGTATCAGACTTCGTGCCTCTGAGTGTTCTCAGAGAGAGCTCTGGACTCTACGTGCTGACATGTTCTGTACTTTGTTAGCCGCTTTGCTGACCTCTTTATTGTCCTCCTTCTGCAGATAGCTGACTTAGCTAATGAAGATACACCCCAGTTATACGTGGCTTGTGGGCGAGGACCACGTTCTTCTCTCAGGGTTTTGAGACACGGGCTTGAGGTATGTAATTGTCCAGCATTCATTTTTTGTAGGGTTGTAGCCCAGCGTTGCCTGCAATGTGATGAGCATTCATGTCTCTTCTCTGACACAGAACATGGAGAAGACCTACCGAATTCTGACTTTTCTTTCTGTGAGGCTTATATAAAGGGACTTGTTTTTTGCATTATCTAAACCCATGTTGTTGCATGTCTAGGTATCTGAAATGGCCGTGTCTGAGCTGCCCGGAAACCCCAATGCTGTGTGGACTGTAAGGAGGCACATCGAAGGTAAATGCAACTTAAATAGGAAGAAGTCCACCTGTTAATGCTGCGTTTAGGGAAGATGCAATTGCACAGGCTAAGCTCTTGTCAGTCGCCATGCATTAAGAAAGTAGTAGTATGTGGTATGGCCAGTGATCACCATCTATATTCTGTAATAACTTCTTGTCCAGGCAGCCTCATGATCACATTTTAGCCACGTGAAGAGAAGCAGGGAATGGAAGCTGTCACATATGTATCCTGGTTTGAAAGAGCAGACATTCTTCACAGTTTGTGTTTCCCCTCAATGTGGTCTGATGCTGCAGAAGAGGCAGGTCTGATGGAGACGATAATCCAATGAGGGAATTTTAAACATTTGGATATAGATAAATTATATAAAATACAATTGATCTGTAGCGATCTCCTCGGACGTACTCTGTAGCTGCACCGCCTGTTACTGCATGTGCCTGGGGCTATAGTGGCACATGGCACACATGTAACAGGCAGCACGTCTTGTGCTTTCCTCCTGCATGAGGAAGGCTTGGCCATCGCTGAGGGGAGAGGCAAAGAGCTGTGTATTCAGCAAGGAAGTGTGTTTTACTGGGATTTGTTTGGAATGTTAATCGCTCAAGGGTACCAACAGGATGATGCTTAGGCGTTCTAGGCATTGAAAAGGAAAACTAGCACACCTCTAGGTATCCTGTTTGAGGATGTCCAGTCCGTGCCCCTCTGTGATAGTAGCATTTTATAACCCTGCGGAGGGAGTCTCCTGTAACCGAATGCTTCACGGCGTGATTCCCTTTTCATGTGTCAGGTCATTGTGACAGCTCATACTAACTCCGGCTGGTACTTGGTGATGATCGCTCCCAATACCAAGCCTCTGTTTTTCTTCCACAGGTGGCTGGTGGTGGAGGAGGTGCTGATTTAACCCCCCTCCACTCACGCAGGTGTGTATTTAAGCCATGTTCTGTTTGATTCCTTTCTTCTCGTCGACGTCGTAATCTGTTGTGTTCAAATGCAAACTTGTGAAAGACACCTCAGAAGCAGTAACAGATGGAGTCTCTTGGGGCTTGAGACACAAACACCTACAACTGCAAAGGATGTTCTTACTGATAAATTTGCTATACTGAAACCTACATAGGAACTGGGCACGTTCTTGGTCGTTTGCATAATGACCTGCTACTGTAATTCTGTAAAGATCAGTACTGTTTGGGCTATTTTATGCTGGCAGTCCACATTGCAGCTTTTACATTATTGTAACCGGTCTACGTGCAACCACCTCGTAGAGCTTCCAGAACCAGAGTATGCAGCCAATGGGAACAGACGCAAAGCTATGTACGGACTGGCCAGTGGTCGCTGCAGATTGCGGAGGGGGTGGCTTTGGCCGGTATTGGAGACATCTATGATTGTCCTTGCTAGGTTCAGCAGGAAGTCTGTAACCGTTCTGCCATGTTTAACTTATGTCCTTTGCGTGCTATCAGGACTTCGGCTAACCTGTCCTGCCCGTTGCTTTTGTAGATGAGTATGATGCCTACATCATTGTGTCCTTCGTCAACGCCACGCTGGTGCTCTCTATCGGAGAGACTGTAGAGGAAGTTACAGATTCTGGTTTTCTGGGAACGACTCCGACTCTGTCTTGCTCTTTGCTTGGGGAGGATGCCTTAGTGCAGGTACGTCCTGTGTAATCGGTGGACCGGGATGCTGCAGGAAGTTTTTCACTTTAGGCAAACGTTCACCTGAGATCCCCGAACACTCAGCTGGTGCCAAGTATATCTGCGGTTTATTTTACGTTGACATCTCTTGTTCAGGTATATCCGGACGGAATCAGACACATCCGTGCAGACAAGAGGGTAAACGAGTGGAAAACCCCTGGCAAAAAGATCATTGTGAAATGTGCAGTGAACCAGAGGCAGGTGGTGATTGCACTCACTGGGGGAGAGCTTGTCTACTTTGAGATGGACCCAGTAAGTTATCCATATTATACCAGTCTGATTTCCTACATTTAATGTATCCATTTTCCTGGAAAGTGTTGGAGTTCTATATAGATATTTACTTCTAAAATATGAGCTCTGTTTCGAAGTGCGCTTAGTTATTTTTCTTTTTTTGTATTTTCCTAGTCTGGGCAGCTTAATGAGTACACGGAGCGCAAGGAGATGTCTGCTGACGTGGTGTGCATGAGCTTGGCTAACGTCCCCCCTGGAGAGCAGCGTTCACGCTTTCTGGCTGTTGGTCTGGTTGATAACACCGTCCGAATCATCTCTCTCGACCCTTCAGTAAGTTCCTACCGCATCTGCGGTCTCTCTGGGACATTTAGCTTTGATGGAATTTTTGGTATATATCAGGCACTGAGAATATAACTGTATAGTTGAGAAAATTGTAATTATTGAATGCAAAGAGCCACAAGGTATTGCTCGGCACCTTATTTGATGTGTACCTGTACCCTACAGGATTGTTTGCAACCACTCAGTATGCAGGCACTGCCTGCGCAGCCAGAGGCCCTGTGTATCGTGGAAATGGGTGGTGCAGAAAGACAGGATGAGCTGGGTGAGCGTGGATCCATCGGGTTCCTGTACCTCAACATAGGGCTGCAGGTGAGTCGAGGCATTGTATGTTGTTTAGATGCACAAGGGGTAACGTGCTCTCTGCACTAACAGTAAATTGCTCTTCCCAACTGCTTTTTAGTCTGGTTGTAATCTGTGCTGCTTAAACATTCCATATATATATATATATATATATATATATATATATATATATACACACACACACACACATACATGGCACTGAATCACTGTATCTTGGTATCGAGTAGCAGTAAGAGTGGAGTGTTGCGTGATCCAGGAGGTTTTTTGTTAAGTGTGTGTTCCTTACACTTATCTGTTCCCACAGAACGGAGTTTTGCTTAGAACAGTTCTAGACCCTATCACCGGTGACCTGTCTGACACCAGGACGCGGTACCTGGGATCACGTCCTGTGAAACTCTTCCGTGTCAGAATGCAGGGCCAAGAGGCGGTAAGTACCCGGAGCTCTGTTGGAAGGTCTGGCAAAAAGATTAGTAAATCTTTCAGCACAAATGGCTCCATGTGAAAACCAACCATATGTGACCTAAATCTGTCTTGCATGGAGGGGCAGAGTACTAACTGCAGTTAGACAACACTTAAATAATAAAAACAGTGTCGTGTTAGACTAGGCATCAGAGATGGCTCCCTGTGTTATCACCGTAGCTTGTTCTTTGGATGGTTAGGAGTCATAAAGGCGCGCTGCCCGGGCGTCTGTTGCGCTGCCTTATGCTCAGAGGCAGATAAATACATGCTCTTCTGGTTGTGCAATCACGTCTTTAAAACTCGGTTTTACTTCATGACCATCTGCCAGGTCCTCGCCATGTCCAGTCGTTCCTGGCTCAGCTATTCGTACCAGTCGAGGTTCCATCTCACACCTCTGTCATATGAGACCCTGGAGTATGCGTCTGGCTTCGCGTCTGAGCAGTGTCCTGAGGGAATCGTGGCAATTTCGACCAACACGCTGAGGTTAGTATCATCCTCGCGTTCATTGGGTTGTGAAAATATTCTTGTACCACCCTTGGTGGCTGTAGTGAGTCTGGCGTATGCATGAATCTCCTTGGTTTCCTCTGTGTGTAAGGTATTGCTCCCAAGTCTCTCTCTAAACTGCTTTTGTCTGCTTGCCCTTGCAGAATTTTGGCTCTGGAGAAGTTGGGAGCTGTGTTTAACCAGGTGGCATTCCCCCTCCAATATACCCCCCGCAAGTTTGTTATCCATCCTGAAAGTAACAACCTGATCATCATTGAGACGGATCATAATGCGTACACGGAAGCGACCAAGGCCCAGCGCAAGCAGCAGATGGCAGAGGTACAGAGAGGATGCTTTGTGAATGTGCCAGTTGTCATTTCAGGAGTAGTGTTTTTGTTAACAATAACAAAGACATTTCAAAAGAGACTCTAACTTGATCTGGCCAGTAGCAATATCCATAACACAGTTGGTGTCCTTTTTAATAAGTCCTTGTGTTTTTGTGGTCAGTACAGAGCCTCCTTTCTTTTTGTTACAAGTGTGAACGTGCCTTGTACATTTCTCTTACAGGAGATGGTAGAAGCAGCAGGAGAGGATGAACGAGAGCTTGCAGCAGAGATGGCTGCAGCCTTTCTCAATGAGAATTTACCAGAGTCCATCTTTGGAGCACCTAAGGCTGGCAGTGGTCAGTGGGCGTCCGTCATCCGTGTAATGAACCCTATACAGGGAAACACTCTGGACATGGTGCATCTGGAGCAGAACGAGGCTGCTTTCAGGTGAGGTGGAGTTCTGAGCGAGTGCTGCTCCGGGTCCAAGCAGGGCTTTTAGTTT
This sequence comes from Spea hammondii, assembly GCA_029215755.1. Taxonomy (NCBI): domain Eukaryota; kingdom Metazoa; phylum Chordata; class Amphibia; order Anura; family Pelobatidae; genus Spea; species Spea hammondii. The sequence continues at coordinate 43,517,168 of JARDYJ010000009.1, forward strand.
GTCTGTTGTCCGGAACTTTGTAAGACACAGAAGTAAATTACGCCACGAGTGAGATTCCGTCATGACTGAGAGATCTCGGGAGGTTTTATCCATGTTGAGAGCTTATTAGGCCTGTGGTGAGGATTGTGTTGCTTTTTGATGTTTCCAAACACTGCTCTTGTTTTGCTGTCTTAATAGTTAAAGCCACCCACTCACGCCCATCTTTCTTTCTGCCTTCTAGTGTGGCTGTTTGCCGTTTCAGTAACACTGGAGATGATTGGTACGTTTTGGTAGGTGTGGCAAAAGACCTTATCTTAAACCCTCGCTCCGTGGCTGGTGGCTTAATATACACATACAAACTGGTGAACAATGGAGAGAAGCTGGAGTTTGTGCACAAGGTATGTGGAAGAGATGTTCTCTAATTTAGGCTGTGGTAATGGTGGTGTCTGGAGTAACCATAAGATCTTTCTGTTTGCACAGACATCTGTTGAGGAGGTACCTGCTGCCATTGCACCCTTTCAGGGGCGAGTGTTGATTGGCGTTGGGAAGTTACTGCGAGTTTATGACCTTGGGAAGAAAAAACTGCTGAGGAAATGTGAAAACAAGGTATGTGTGGGTTAATAGACCATATGCTCTCAAGGCATGTAGCAGAATACGGGTTTAGCAAATGATCGATGCCTGTGAAGGATGTTGCGCGCTGGCGTTTGTCGTCGTACATTGGTATGGCTCACTGTTCCGATTTGTCTTGGCGAAGTATAGTAACTGTATAGCAATGACCATGTATATCCAGTACTGACTTTAAGGTATATTTTTGCTATTCTGAGGAACATCTTCATTTACACCATACTTTTGCTACACAGCACATTTCGAATTTCATTGTGGGCATCCAGACGATCGGGCAACGTGTCATGGTTTCAGACGTACAGGAGAGCTTTCTGTGGTTGCGGTATAAGCGAAATGAGAACCAGCTTATTATTTTCGCTGATGACACTTACCCCCGCTGGGTAACCACGTCCTGTCTGCTGGACTATGATACAGTAGCTGGTGCAGACAAGTTTGGAAATATCTGTGTGGTGAGTTAAGGTCATATCTGCTTCTAACATTAAGTTATATAACATTTTATAGCAGTCAACTGGCCAATCCCAGCACAGCTCTTTAGCCCATACCATAATGTTGGGTTTCGGTTTTTTTTAGGTTCGCTTACCCGCAAACATAAATGATGATGTTGATGAAGATCCCACTGGTAACAAAGCTCTGTGGGACAGAGGTCTTCTTAATGGGGCTTCTCAGAAGGTAAGTCCTTTCTACAACTTGAGTACCTTCTGCAGTGAAGGTTTCCTTGGCGCCTGACATGAATTTTGTTTTGTACAGGCCGAAGTGATAGTGAATTACCATGTGGGAGAGACTGTACTGTCGCTGCAGAGGACCACACTAATCCCAGGTGGCTCAGAATCCTTGGTGTACACCACCCTGTCAGGCGGAATCGGCATCCTGGTGCCCTTTACATCACACGAGGTAAGTGTTTTGCAGCGTGTGCCATCTGGCTGCCATGCAGGCCTGAGCTGGCCACATCTTGGTCTTCTGCAGAGGCAGCTGTTGCCACACAGATCCTCTCGCTGTCAGTGGTTGACCTTCACCGCACTTCATTCTTTCATGTGTTCATAATGTACCCTTTCCTGCTTTGTCGTCTTCAGGACCACGATTTCTTCCAGCACGTAGAGATGCACTTACGTTCTGAGCATCCACCGATCTGTGGCAGAGACCACCTCAGTTTCCGCTCCTATTACTTCCCTGTTAAGGTGAGAATCGGATTGTGTTCTGCTAATATTTTACAGCTAGAATCGCATGCATTGTGGTTCTGTGACATTGCCTGTGTTCTGTTTAATATAACTCTTCACATTACACAGAATGTGATAGACGGTGACCTGTGTGAGCAGTTTAACTCTATGGAGCCGGTCAAGCAGAAGAGTGTGGCTGAGGAGCTGGATCGAACACCTCCAGAGGTCTCTAAGAAGCTTGAAGATATCCGCACGCGTTATGCCTTCTAATAGGGAGCAGCATCTTGTTTGTTTACTGTGCTCCACAACCCCATGCCACAGTGTGGCAAGTTTAGTGCTGCGTGAAGGGCTTAAAATACTGAACAAGTTGATTTCCTGCCATAGAAAGATAGGCATAATTTCTGGATCTGCTGAAGATCCAGTGCTGTTCTTCTGATGGACAAGTGAGTTGTGAAAGCCCATGCGGGGTGTATTAATTTCAGTGGATCCTGGTCTTGGGCAGGACCACTTTCGCTTTGTTCTGCTCCCTTTTACTGTAAATATAGTTTTGTATCATGGTAAGATTGTTTTAAGAAGCATTGAATCTGTGTAGACAGACTATTTGTAGATGGATAATACTGTCTGGAACTGATGAATGAGCAAAAATTAAAGATTTTTTTTTTATATATATATATGTATGTAGCACAATTGATTTTTTTTGTATGTTTGTTTAATAGCATGCTTGGCCCTCTGGCCAGGGTAGTGTTTTGTGCAATGGAATATGAGAAAAGCTCCACGCCTTCTGGATTGGCGAAATAAGCGCAAGTTGGTTGTGCCCATTGCCATACACAAACTTCTCTACATGAAGGATTAACACAGAAACCAGGCCCTGAATATTTATGGATTTGGGAGCCTGCAGGCAATGGATCCATTGGCATTGATAAAAAGTAATCCCGAAAGCTAGCCACCAGCAGCTGTATTTTACAAGCCACCCCTACCTGTTGATTTTTTTTTTTATTTTGATTGGTCACTAACTAGCCAGGGGGTGGCTCTAGCATAGATGACCCCCACGTAATGTTTTTTGAAAATAAAACCCACTAGGGCTCACTGCCACCTACAGAGGCAAGACTAAAAGTCTCTGCTCGTTACTTTCTGGGGATATAACTGACCCCTGCCGAAGCAAAGGTCTCACACCTGCAAGCACTTTGTTTCACAGTGTGGGTAATGGGGTTGCACGATTAATGAGGGGCCACAGGGGTAATAGCAGTCTTGCCCGCTCCAGTGACTGTGGTGGAGGACAGGGTGCAGTTGCACAACACTCGCTCTATCGTTATACCACTTCGATAAACAGGTTTTGGTGGATGATGTGCTATGACTTTGCCGTGACTTGCTGTAGAAGGCAGTGCTGAGAACATGACGGTTGGAAGCCCTGGTTGATGCGTGCTACTGTGTCCTGTGCCATGACAGAAGCCGTGTGAAGCCTCTTCCTCCCTCTCAGGCATATGACGGGGGTATACATCGGTGATATATAAATACCTCACTGGAAGACTTCCAATTACTTGTGCTCCAGCTAAAACTTTATGAGATGGGACCTCAAGTCACCTTATGTTTGTAATGTATCATATGACTGCTGTCACGGTGTACACAGAAGCAAGGACACAAGGGGTATTGGGAAATATTTTTTACATTTCTTCTTACAATTTTAACCCCTGTGTACCATATGTAATACGAGTTGTGAAGGAGATTCTGAAATTGTTAGATTTCTGCAGAAACATAATATTATCCAAAGTGACAAACATGACATCTGAAATTGTCCATGTTTTTTTTCTCTTTTTCTTCTTTTTTGAGATGTGTACTGAACTTCCTTCTGGCTGCATTCCTAATTTTGTCTTAATGTTAAACATGTGAAGTTGTGGACATATAGCCACGCTTACCATTAACACACATCAGGGATGACGCTAACAATGCTAAAAAAGTGTAGCCCACAAGGCCTCTCTTCACCTGGAGATTTAGGCTCCCACCAGTGACCTTCTCTACGTTCGCGGCCAGTATGCTGGTGTTTAGGTGGACTGATGTTTAGACAAAGTTGTACTTCGCTTTATAAGAAAATGGATATAGCCATATCCGCTCGTGTGAAAATTGTCTATTTGAAGCTGACACTTAGGTCCAAAAAAGTTATGCAACCAAGAGTATTGTAAAAAGTGTTGTAAGGTTGATGTCACCTTGGTGATGTGCTGGAGGTTTGTGGTCCATTCATTGTCCGTGTGCTAGCTTTTAATACAGATTCCTCAAATGCGAGAACTTAATAACAGATTTAAGCGATAGTTAAACCTAAGTGTAGTGACATTTCTACATTTGAATTGCGTCCAATGGCTGAGATTCTTCTACTTCTAAGAGGTGGAGTTTGATGATACGGTCAGTAGACCGATGATCTTCCTAGCCCCTGCACAAAACAGACTCCCGAGTGTGTGCGAGACGGGGTATTTTTGAGATGGAAAGAACATATGTAAATTCAATATAATACAGAAGTGATAAAGACTTAGCTGCAGTCTAAGGGGAGGAAGAGGGAGGGAACGCTTCTTTCTTTCCTCCCATTGCAGTTAACAGTTTGTCTGGTTTTGTCCCATCCCTCCCCTTTCCACTGACCCCATATCTAACCCTCCTCTCGACAAGAAACATCCAGACAGCAAAGGCATCCGTCTCATAGTCTGCACCAGGCCATCTGCTTGTTCATCTCAAAAAGTGCCTGAGAAACGACCCAAGGGAAAGGCCAGAAGCTGAGTCAGAGCGTTGACCCTATCATCTCCGTAATTCTCAATCCAACAGAGGGTGAGTGACTTTAACTCTTTACCAAGCAAAATGTATAGCATTCCTTAACACCTCCTAAGAGGCGCAGGGACATGGTAAATGAATTTCCCATAGACACTGCCATCCCCACCAGAAATGTTTGGTGGGCTCAGTCCGGCTCATGCCACCTCTTCACAACCAAGACAGTGTCATCCAAGTCTCCTGGTGGAGAAACTTGGAAGCACACAGCTAGTATCAGGCTTTGTGGCATGGCTTAGGATCCCTGGGAGAGGAAAGCATACTCGTGTTGCACAGTTTAGTGGGAAACATGACAGATTTAATATGTCCCCCTTGTGGGTCAGAAAGAACAATTCCTTGCCGGAGGCATTCTAATACAAGTCTAGAGAAAACGGCTCATCTCTATACATAGACAAATGTGATCTCTGGATTACTTAGGCATAGCATGATCTACCTTGTCATATAAACACAAGTCCCTAATTTGTATGTTCCCCCTATACTAAATGCCGATAATACAAAACACGTTACATCAAGGCCTTACTCACAGTATGATGAGGCTTCCCGCTCCAGGGATGAAGTTTGGTGGGATCAGCATGGCTCTGTTATTACCTTCCTCAGATGGGCACCTTAAAAAAATCCACAATAAGGTGCCAGAAAGCGTTCTTCATATATTTATTGGCTAAAATGGCTTGACTTGCTCACCATCAATTTAAACGGTGGACCCCACCTCGGTCACATGTAAACGTCAGACCTCTCTGATTGTTATGTGGCCTTAAGGGTTCAGGCCGAGTTCTTTAGAATGATTGTACATTAACATGAGAAAACCTCTGCTTTTCTTTCTCCGACAATAGTTATTGTGTAACTGATGTGCCCGAGGGGCCTGGGAGTGCTGCCATTCCCTCCTCCTGACAGCTTGTTTCAAAGCACTGGATTACATTGTGCACAGCAGAACCCTCATCTTCTGATAAGTCTTAACACATGTACAGAAAAAAATAGATGTGATTCAAAATTATTGTTCGATTTGGTTATGTTTACTGACTTGTAATGGGCGTTACCGATTACGTGCTTAATACCCATTCTGTGTCCGTCAAGCTGGGGTTGCGAAGCAGGAGCGTCTGCGGTTTAGGCAGGGTTACTGGGTCATGCACTCTGCCGATATATAGAATGAAAGATTCTAATACACAGATCATGATTACCACCGTGAGTGCTGAGGCCTATTTTACCTTTGAGGATCCAGTCTGTCATCCTGACTTCTCCCCATTGCCAAAGGGCTTTATTGGCTGCATTACTGTTAATGAATTCTGGGTATGTCTTGGGTGCTATTGTGCCGTAATACGGGACCGCAGAACACAGTAACTGGTTTGTTTCTCCTTTCAGAAAATACTAACAAAGCCTCGTCTATCAAAGTGTACAGTCTGGAATGCCTAAGCAAATCATATAAAGCGTCTGCCCCAACATACTCCCAAAGACGGCTCTAAAACATAAACGTTATGTGGAAGAGGACCATGTGGACAGCGGCAGTGGGGCTTTTTTGTAAGTATAATAACAACTGTAGAATTTTGTCAAGCAAGTTTTGGATGTATTTGTGTGGGTTCTTCTGCACAGGCCGTGCCCTTGGGCTACTGACTTGATACCCCAAGGGCACTAAAATGTTACTATTCAGCACTTTCAATGCTTTCAACTTGCTACAGAATATTTCTGATCAGTCATATGTAAAGAGGCCAGACCACCTTGCTCTATCTGTTGTTAATGCCTCTCACAGAAAGCTAATGTGACACGTTAGCGGCTTGTTCGCCAGAGGTCTCCAAGCTACAATAACCATTGAATTATGTCTTGCAGATACACTTGCGCTGGCGAGAGCTGCTTTGGTACCAAATGAATGTCAAATCACAAAGGCATTGAATGGCAAACTGTTATACGATAAGCGGCTGATGTACATGGTAATTATCGCAGGAGGCATTATACCTTATGCTAGATAGAACAATACTTTTAGTAATAACCAAAGGCAAATAGAACGCTACCTTTATGAATTACCGACGGCAAATAGAACGCTAGCTTTATTAATTACAGTTGCTTTATGTAACTGCTCCTGGGCTTTCTCATTCCTTTAGAGCGACTACTTCCCGCTAGATTACAAGCTGTTTGTGAAACATGAAGAGGTGCTGCGCTTCCAGAACATCACAAGTCTGGTAAATCTATGTGAATGACAGATGAGTGTACAGAGTATCAGCTGCTAGAAAGAAATGCATGATACAAACATCTCATTGCTCAGGCTGACCAGTTTGGTCTACAATAAACACACACAAAATACCTTCCATACCACATGATGAACATGACAAATATGTGATAAATATTATTATAATCACAGCAGTGACTTTGGGACCTCACAAGAAGCTCTGCATGCTATAGAGGCAGTGGCTTGGCCACTTCAGGTCTGGAAGTGTTATGTTACGAAGCTGCCAATGGCTGACCTAACCTTCTTCTCCGCAGATGAACCAAGGCATTCCTGTAAAAGAGCTCCGTTACCTTTGGGGGATTATAAATGAACGCGTACTCGTCAGGATGAAGGCTGTTCTGCCAGGCAGACATCCCACATTCAGTTACATTACTGAACTGCTGGCCATATTTAAAGAACTTCTACAGATTCAACAGGTACTGACAGTGTTATAGAAATTTATCCCCAATATCAGTATATATACACATTATGCCTAATATCAGTCTTAATACAGTAACTGCTTGTACCAGACAGGCAAAGGGAACATTTTAACAAACAAATTCAATTACGAGCTTTGGGCAAAAGTGCAAGAAAATGCTGCTTTATGGTCAATCATGTCTCAGTCTCCTCCTTAAAAGGGTGGCCCAAAACACTGCTGTGTGTTACGTCCTCTACTGACATATGCTTAATGACGGGTAACTGTTCTATCTGACCCCCAGGGACATGGCTGTTCCAGGAAAACAGATAATTCAACCTAATAATGCAGAACCGCTCCCAAGGCACACACCTACTGAATTTCATGCTTCTTGGTAAAGCCGAGAGCGTTTCCTGACCCTTTCACTTTGCATCTGCAGGAGGCGGACAACGAGATTGTTCTCCGTATTATGAAAAGACTGAGGCTTCCACAGGAACTCGCATCACAGAAGCCGGTCCGTCCGAAGGCACTGATGGATAACTGCTTCAGGGTCCTGTTCTCGCTCTATGGAGAGGAATGTGGTCTGTGTAACCCCAGGTCAGAGCCTTTTGAAGACCCCTAGAACTTTCATAGCTTTTTAACTGCCTTACAATGGAATATGATCAACATTTTATTCAAGCTTTAAACAGCCTTAGAGTATGCCTGTGCTCTGCGTTATACAGATGTGAATTTATATAAAATTCTATACTTTGATGAATGTAGTATTCTAAGAATACAATATCAGGTGCTTTAGTTTACAAAGGTCATCTCCCAAGGCCTACTCAGTACTTCCAAGCCTGATATCGCTTTACTAATGATAATGAAATGCAAACTATGTAAAAAAAAAAATTGTGAAAATGTTAAAATCCATTACATTGGATCATTATTTTGTCCAAAGAGATGCTTGTTTATATTCTCAGGGTAATTTACAGTATGTGAAATAAATGGTCCAGGCCTAAAGTGCCACTCACTGTGCTTTACACCTGTGTGCAGACTGAATGGAAGTCTGAAGGTTTTGTCGTTTCTCTCACCTAAATATAATTCTCGATTGCCAACATAAAATACAGCAATGAATGCATCAGGAGTTGTCTCAATGCCCACAGTAAAAGGGAATTCACACACTTGTGTCATTGTGCTATATAACTCTGTGTTGGCCTGAGTGTAGCAGTGATGTGTCGCATTCAGAATAGGCTGTGATAATGGCTAAAAGCAGCACAGGGCCCCTGAATATTTCATGAGCTGGGCAGCATTTGCTTTGCAGTTTTGCATGATATTCAAATCTTAAAAGGTTCCATGCAAAACACAAAACAAAAACCCATAAAAAGACCTGGGTGCTGCTATTTCTGTCAGTCATGTGACTTTCCCAGCTCAAACAACACACTGAACTGATGCTTTACGGCAATGCTAATGGAGTCCGTTCCTCTCCAGAGTTTCATTGGTCCGGCTGTGTGATTTAGACTGAGCCATTCTATTGTTTCCCACATGCTGTATGACAAGGAGTCAGAGTTTGTTTAGAAGATTGGGATCAGATAATAGAAACTCGTATAAATGTCCAGCTGCCTGAAAACATATTATGAGGCAAAAACTACAACTGGGGCAAAAAAAGATTAATATTTCTGAAAATGGATTTCATGAATATCAGTAATAAAAAAACAGTAGTTTGGTGTTCCCCTTTAATGAATAACATGCGGGATGTCTTAACACTTGGAAAAGTGTTATTGTGACATATGAACTATTCTCTTTTTTTAAAGCTTGTACGGTGTTTTAGAAAGAACTTGGAGGCTAACGGCTGTTTTAGATTCATTTTGCTTTGAAAACGAGCTAAGAAATTTACACATCTCTTATTTCATCTCATCTTTATAATGTCAATGTGATGACACAGCTGCATGAACGCCCTGCGTGGGCCTTGTCCCACCCTATTATAATGGAAATGAAGCTGATCCCTTTCAGACTGCACTGCTCAAAATATACATATTAGACGTATGATGTAATGTGAAGGGGGGGGGGCACGCAAATCGAAAGCAGATCTTTATAACTCACTATCAGGTGAGAGCCAAGCGGAGCTAATTCCAATACAAGCAGTGCTCAGCATTTATCAAGCGTTGTACAACACATCCGAGTTAAGGTGAACTAACATTCCAATCCAGTGACAGTGGCGGCTCAGCCACCGGAGGCTACAATAGGAGGGGAAGGCTACGACTAGTGCGCAGTTGCTTGTTTCCAGGACATTGTACTATTAAATAGAAGCCATTACAGCCACAAAGATTAATACAAGGTGTCGATCTCCTCACACAGCAGTAAATTGCAATACCCAATCCCACCTCAACCCTATACTCACTATTATCGGCACTCAGCAGAGGAAGGGTCGTCTGGTCCATCCAGCCTGAACCCATTTAGGCGTATGGACGGAAAGAATGCTCTCCGCTCAGCACCTGAAAATATTTATATGTTTAGAGACACGACTGGAAAGAGAGCTCCGGAATCACGCATGTGGAAAATGTCATTAATTCACGGTCACACAGCCACAACGCGTCTGGAAGCTGTCGAAATTGGGCAATTCTCACATGTGGGATGAGGTTGCCCACCAAAATCAGCAAAGATTTGAACCCGTCAGGAAGTGTGTGCACCTTTGTGGAGCCTTTTTACTAGGCATTTTCCAGACATGCTGTCTGCGTGCCTGGTGCACGTGATGCATTACCCTGGTTCTTTAATAAAGTGTAGCTTCATGGGTGACACGTACGGGACACGCTAATGTATCCGGGTGCTGATCACACAATAAACATTTTGCTGTTCTAGCTCTCGGGTTTTGTTTTATTTGTTGCCATGTAGAGTTTTCATTGTACATTTTATCATGTAACATTGCGGATTATTGTGGGTGTATTATTCCCATATGAAACTTTATGCAGGTTTCTGCTGTAAAGCTATGTGTGCACAACATATTTGTAAAGAACCATATATAGCTTATTACAAGGCCTGGTATATTCCCTATACACAGATCCTGGGGCCCCTGGCCTGGGGGTCTGTGGTTATGGTGCACAGCTCTATACAGTCACTAAGGCCCCTAGTTATTGCGGCACAACTCTATACAGGTACTGGGGCCCCTAGTTAGGGTGGCACAGCTCTATACAGGCACTGGGGCCCTGGTCAGGGTGGTACCGCTCTATACAGGCACTGGGGGTAGCCTGGTCAGGGTGGCACAGCTCTATACAGGCACGAGGGGGGGGCCTGGTCAGGGTAGCGCAGATGTATACTAACCTAACAGTCTGGGACTCCTGTCGAAGAATACGCTTTCAGCACAGTTACCTCAGAGGAGCAGCCACGCGGCTCCGCCCACTGCAAAAAACCCGCTTCACAACTGAAAGCCTGATTGGCTAGCTGTCCGCGGCTGTCAGCGCTTGGCCAATCGGCACCCTGCTAGCCCAGTTGCTACTGTCCAGCTAGTTAACAGTTGCCCCCGGCGGCGAGACTCATAATCGGCGGAGAGGGCGATAGTGACTACGGCTCGGCCCGGGAACAGCTCTCCTCAGTGAGACTAACCTCAGGTAAGATACAAACCAACCTACTCCAGAGGACAGGGCCGCGCACGTCACTCCACTGCACTTTACCTCATTCCACTCCACTCCACTTTACCTCATTCCACTCCACTTTACCTCATTCCACTGCACTTTACCTCATTCCACTGCACTTTACCTCATCCCACTGCACTTTACCTTACTCCACTCCACTCTACCTCATCCCACTGCACTTTACCTCACGTCCCTGCACTGTACCCAGGGCCGGCCCTATAATGGGGCAGACTGGGGCAATTGCCCCAGGCGGCACTTTAGAAGGGGCGGCACTTTGCCGCCCCAAGCGCTTTTTTTTTTTTGAAGCGGAGGAGAGAGAGAGGGGCACCGAGTGGTTTTAGCTTACCCGCTCGGCGCCCCTCTCTCTCTCTCCTCTGCGGCGAGTCTCCCTGTTCGGTCCCGGTGCCGGCTTGTAATGCAGAGCGCCGGAAGTGACGTCAATTTCCGGCGCTCAGCATTACAAGCCGGCACCGTGGCAGAGCAGGGAGACTCGCCGCAGGACTGTTTAAAGGTAAGTACCGGGGGGGGGTCGTAGATTATGCCGTCGGCGAAGTTTAAAATGCCGCCCCCCCCCCCCCGGCGTCGGCGGGGGGGCGGGCGGCGTTTTAAACTTCGCCCCAGGCGGCGTTAAGTCTTCGGCCGGCCCTGACTGTACCTCATGTCACTGCATGTCACCTCACATTACCTCACTGCACGTCCTGTTTGCGTCTGAAGTGCACCTCACTCCACTGCACTTTACCTTACGCCACTTTACCTCACTCCACGCCACTGCACTTTACCTCACGCCACGCCACTGCACTTTACCTCACGCCACTGCACTTTACCTCACTCCACTCCACTGCACTTTACCTCATTCCACTCCACTGCACTTTACCTCATGTCACTGCATGTCACCTCACGTCACTGCATGTCACCTCACATTACCTCACTGCACGTCCTGTTTGCGTCTGAAGTGCTTGACGTTAATGAGGCCTCTGTGTTATGCCCCTTTTTAATCTTATTTGTAATGGGGTGAGCCTGTCTAATGTGAAGTATATATAAGTATAAAGTAGAAAATATATATAAAGATATAGCCACTGTTGTTATCTCTTCCTACAGCCAATCAGGGAGGACAGTTGCATGATGGGACACACCAGCTCTCTGCAGGTGTGTTATGTGTATGTCATATGATTAGCATGAAGGCCCCTGTGGGAAGCTCTTGTGTATTTACAACTCCTATGATGCTTGTGAGTGTATTAGTTGCGGGCCCTGAGTGCGCCATGGCACAGTTGTGTGTGATAACAGTGCCACTGCAGTATTCTAAATACCCACTCTTACATAGTGAGGCATCCTTTTGGAATTTGTAGAATGGGGGGGGTGTCTCCCTCCGCGCATGGCATGGATGTAACGGGAATGGGGGCGGGGTGTCTCCCTCCGCGCATGGCATGGATGTAACGGGAATGGGGGCGGGGTGTCTCCCTCTGCGCGTGGCATGGGTGTAACGGGAATGGGGGCGGGGTGTCTCCCTCTGCGCGTGGCATGGGTGTAATGGGAATGGGGGCAGGGTGTCTCCCTTCGCGCGTGGCATGGATGTAACGGGAATGGGGGCGGGGTGTATCCCTTCGCGCGTGGCATGGATGTAACGGGAATGGGGGCGGGGTGTATCCCTTCGCGCATGGCATGGATGTAACGGGAATGGGGGGGTGTCTCCCCCCCGCGTGTGGCATGAATGGGAGGGAGAGGGGGTGTGTGTCTAAGCACCCCCTACCCACCCCCGTGCGCGTGGCGTGGATGGAGCGGGATGGAGCGGGAACGGGAGTCTCCCGCGTGGCGTGGTGTGGTGTGGCGTGGCTGGAACGGGAACATCCCCCCCCCCCCCTGTGTGTCATGGATGTAACGGGAATGGGGGGGGTGTTTTCCAGGCATTGGTCACTGCAAGTGCATTACCCGCTGTGTGGGTTGGGTTGGGTTGGCTTTGCACTCACAGCTATGGCTAGGAACACAGTTTCACTGTAAGTGTGCTGGGTTACTGGAAGGGCCCATTAGCTGTCATTAATGTAATCAGTACAATTTCTTTAGCTGCTTTTACAGCCAAAGGGATCTGCTTCTGGGATGATGACCTCTTGTCACATGAATGAGGCTACCCTGGGTTACTCCTCAGATGTAAACGTTGTTAATGGCCACACTGCAGATGTGTTATAAATATGAGAATTTTTGTTATAAATATGAGAATAAAAATCCTGGTGACCCTTTTTTAAAAGATTTTCTGTGTCTTTTAATATTTCAAGCCCAGTTTCATGCTGGTGGACAGTTTGGAGTATGTTGGATAAAAGCAGTCTATCACGTGTCGTCAAACACCGCGTGGAAGTGACTTCTGCTGAAATGCTGTCCATAGAGTGCTGTGGATGATGTTTTATGTGACCCTGACTAGTTGCACTTTGACCTCTCTCATGGCTTTTATTTTACAGTTTCTTGATCTGATGAGTTTTTAAATGCAAGTCTTCCACTAGTCATTGAGAGACCACCCCATCAAACAGAGGTTTATACAGTACGAGGTTTATTAATACTGAATCTTCACAGTGCGGAGTTACCAATCAGCGTTACTTTGAGCAAAAAAAGAATAATGATAACCAAAAGAAACAGTCCATTTTTAAAGGCATGAGTGAGAAGAGAGCAGAGGTAGGAGCGCAACTCATAATAACTTAAAAATGTTTGATGCGCAGAAAACAGTTGAAAAGACACATTAAGACATTGATTCCAGATTTAGGGTATTGATGTATTTTTACATAAACTTTATTTCTTAACGTCTGTCCAAAATGAAGCTTTAACATGTGGAAAAAAAGCATATGGCATATTCTGCCCTGTGTGAGGTTAAAGGTTACAAGGATTGTGACAGGACACATGTACAAATGAAGACACACATCCAGTGTAAAGGGGACGTCTCTGTACATTGACAACAGTGCTTTGTGTTCTAGACACACAGGAATATGTAGAAAGGGAAACTTGTCAAGGTTAGTTTTCCTGGTCTGGAAACCACACATTGGGTGAGGGAGGAGAGTGTATTGTGCTTGAGTTTGCTGTTTCCTACTGTCCTAAAAGAGGCCATTTAAACATGGAGCTTGGGATTTCATGTTCCCATCGCAGGGGTACAGGTGTTGTGTGCAACCGGATATCTGTTTGGCAAATTTTGGCTTTGCTTGCCTCAGCTATACTATTTCTTTAACTTTTGGCATTTAGCCTACAATGTGTAACGTTAAAACTCACATTTCTTGTCACATTGTTTCAGTGAAAATGTTTGTGTTGCCCATTGTGTTCTATAGAATTGAGTGCTGCATTTAAACCAAGTCCAGGGGCTATTGTGCTCTGATAATTGGTCCCCGCCGAACTTCCATTTACCATCTTATTCACTATTAATACGAGTTGCATACACTTTACTCTCTACTACTGGCTTCCTTAGGCACAACCTTGATTCATATAAGAAAATGGCAGCCACCAATTAAAGGGAAACAAGGCAACATCAATGGACCTGAAATCTGTCTAGAAGTACATGTTGCCGTTGTGAACTCCAGGTAGGTACCATAACTGCAGGTGTATAACCTTTGTGCATATGTGTTCTGTTTTGATACTGGGGAAAGGACTCTGCAAGGACCCACAAACATCTATGTACATTGTACTGCACTAGGGAAGCACTTGTGATGTGGCAGTCATTTAGGTAAAATAGGCTACCAGGTTTAGGTAAGAATTTGTAATCTAAGTATGGGGTGTTATGCTGTACACTAGAACCACTGTATCTTTGCAAACATATGTACATTCCTTAAATGCTCACTCCATGCTTTGCAGGCTACCTCAGACCGCCATTTACCGTTTGTTCCTCTTCTATGTTCTTGGGGAAGAACTGCATCTATCGTACCCCAGTATTTTTTTACTTGTTTCATCATGTTAGTCATTAGCCTGAATCGCTCATCCTCCTGGCAGAGTAACACATCCCCATCCATAGTCACAAAGTGCAAAACTCTCACTTAATGCATCCCTCGGAGTGGGGCCCGGGACATACCCAGGTCAGTTGCCACATAAGTCACTTACTGTTTCCTGTTTCTAAACCTCACACTTGCCCTCACATTCTTACACTTTCCATACACTCTGATCCTTAGTGGGTTCTCACAGACATATAAAAAGTACTTTGTGATATCCCCATCCACCAATACATACAGTAAACGTACGAACACTATGTGCGAGTGTCTCCTGTGTCAGGACATTCCGCTGGATGTTACGCGTTTTAACCAGGGGTTATAACGATGGGATGACTAGCGTTCCTTATGTGAGTAAAACCAACCATCCTTGCATGCGTTACAAGGTGCGTAATGAAAGCAGCACTGCGCCCAAAACACAACAGGCTACAAAAAGAAATGCCATTATATTCAGTAATTCTATTCTATTTCTAAATAGAGGTTATTAATGGCATATTTAACAACACAACATTGGGATTATTGGCCTTACAACCATTAACGTTGCAGTTCTACTTATTTTACCAGATTATCACTGACTAATATCCTTCTCTGTGGCTCCCTAGAAAACTAAATTTGGATTTGTCAGCCTTGCCGCCCCCTTTCCCATTGAGGGGATCCTCATAGTAGAGACTGACGGTCTCTGTCAAATACCACCAAGTCACAGGTGCTCAGAAGATTATATCGCTCTTTGGTGCCATCTAGATTCCAATGATGAAATCTTTATATGGTGGGTGAATTTGTTTTTCCTCTAAGGAAGGTTTAATTAACTCCATTATTAAAATTCTCTGTCTCCCCATTAAATAAATTACATCGGACTGGCTGATGCGAGCGCGTTAGATCTGTTTTACTAAGCACTAGGTACATCTTCTGGTGCTTGGTGTAAACATCTACTTGCTTGATTGTTTCTGAGGTAAGACTGCATTACCTAACATGGAGCTCTGTATCTGCTGCTAATCTGATGGGTGTTGGCACATGTTAAACTTAATTATCTTTCCAATGCTACAGTTTCACTACATGTTAAATAGAGCCTAGGATAGTTCCATAAGAAATATATGAATCCATTTATTCTAACTTTGCTTACATAAGCAATAGCAGAAAGCATTGCCGTTATGTACCCGACCAGCAGGTAGTTCGTGTAAGACCATAAGCCATTGGCTCAGCCAGTAGGCGACTAAAATATTCTGTCTTTCTCTGTATCCACTGGTAATACGCAACTTGTCAGCTAAATCACTGAACATCATCATGCTACAGTTAATGTACTTGTCATTGACTAAATATTGCCCCCTTCATGAGTACCGCTGTGATGAGAAAGCATTGCCTCCTGACACATAATGGCTTGGCCCAGCAGATGCTTCTGTGTTCCAGGAAGCAACTTTACATACTGTTTCTCAGTGTAAATAAGCATGGAGACTGGCTTATGTGTTTTGGGTTCTTGCAAGGAATGCTATACTCGTAACAATGTTCTTTTAGGGTACTTCCGTCTTGGTGGGCAGCAGTACCGCAGTCACTTATTGCTTGTAACTGTATAGGAAAAGGTGCAGATCCAGCTGCCTATGCTTATCTTGGCACTGAGTGCTTGCTGCATGGTGTGTGTTGTTGGGCGGTGTGGAGTGTCCACTCAGCAGCACATGGAGTGAAAGGATTACAGGAAAGAGGAGGGAGCCACCGAATGTGGTAGGCTCATTGGGTTGGGGGCAGGAAAGAGATGCTTAGGCCTCCAAAGGCATATCTGAGGTTCTGTGCATCTGCCCACTTTGTCCTTCGTCTTGGTTAAACTGCAGAAATGCAAGTTTCTGACCCTTCCCTGCTGGTGTCGGCGGGAAGTTCTCTGAGCGGTAACGTCACTGAGGTGCAGAGATCCGGCGGCCTGGGACTGTGTCGCATTGAGTAGTCTGGCACTGGAGCCATAGAGGCAGTGTTTGCGGGCATTATGCATCGCCTCACTTTACTTCTTAAATCAGGGGTACACTTCAAACAATAATAGAATAAACCCATTGAAGCAAGAATGTACTTCCACCCTTTTTAGAGGTAAACTCTTGGGTATCTGTAAAGGACATAACATCTGGGGTATTATTTATGTTTGGGGTACACACTTTCTTAAAGCGTGAATGCTGTTGTGTAGCAGAGGATTTTGTTTTGCGTGGGGTGGCACGTCTTATTATCCGGCCTTCCAGATTTAACAGAACTGATCACGCTAGTGCTTCAATGGAAAACATTTCATACAAGAAAAGAGTGATCCTTTCAGGCCAAGCGGGGTCCCAGATTGGAGGGCATTAGTTTGTCACTCCAGGCTTAAGGCAAATTTCCTGACATAGATGTTGACAATTTTGTGGTGGTCTCAGCGTTACATAAAGATTGCACCACTGTTAGACTCTGGACTGTTACATATTTTTGGAACCGTAATAAGCCTGGTTAAAAATCCATTTGGGAAGGATATTATAGTGGAAGAAACAGAGCCTGTAGTACTGTTATATACATTTGGACCATAAAGCACTGTAGACCCCAAATGGATATAGGTTATTTTCTCATTGGTTCTCTGTAACCAAATCGCATAACATTTCATATTGGGATCCTCTGTTTCTGTTGCATAAAATGATTGTTGCACATTATTTTTAAGGTCTAGTCCGCTGTTTCTTGTATATTCTGGTGTGCTGCGCATAGACCTGGACCTCTTGTAGTGTGAAGAGCTGTGAGACACTCGAGAGGTGGCGTTCATCACAGAGAGTGTTTGACTTGGTCCCACTAGCTGGGCCTGCCTGGATCTACAAGTATCAGACCCCTAGAGATCTGGATGATAATGTGATGGGCTTCCTGTCTACAGGCTACATTTACTAAGGACACACTACTGCACATAAGGGAAAGGACTGCAAGATGTCTCACATGTACTATGGCCTGGTGTTGTGTATATTTTTCCAGCATGGAATAGATTGAATCCATGCTCCTGCATAGAAAGGGTTAAGCACTCCCACACCTCTATATCAGATGTCCCCTCTATCACAGTATTTGTCACTCCCCTCCCCCTCGGAGCACCAATCCTCCATCGCATTACTAACCACACAAACCCAAATCACAAGATACGGGGTGCTGAACGGTCATTAGTGAGGGTCCGGCGTAACCGCACGCCTCTGCGTATGGATGCCAGCATATCACCTGCTGGGGGTTCAGATCCGGTTCTGCCGCCCCCTGGTGTAGGGCCTAGACTCCGATCTGGGGCAGAAGGGAAGGGGAACTGCCCATCTCCTAGAGCATGTGCTCCAGCTGCTAATTCTCCAATCTTCTCCACAAGGCTGTGCCGATTGGCGGCAAGGAGTCCCCCTCCCATTTCTTCTTCGTCACATCCTCCACCACCGTACACAGACATTTCTCCGTCTCCTCCCCAGGCTGCATTGGGAAGGCTCAGACGTTTTGGGGATGACTTGGCATAGTCAAGGGAACTTTGATCATCGGCTCCCAAATAGAAGACACACTCTTCACTTCCCACTCTGGAACGGCTTCCAAGACCTCCTGGAGAATCTGGAACTGTGGGTGTCCTCACTGGCACTATTGGAGGCCGACACGGAATGGGACCGGCATTGGACAGTGTGCGTCTGACGGTAGGCTTGGTGGAAGGGGTGCGTCTTATTGTTGCGACTCCGGGAGTGGAGCCAGGTGGAGGTGTGGTGCTGGGTAGACCTGCTGTAGAAGCTGGGCGCTTGGTCTGAAGCAGGCGACGATAATTTTGGGCCAGGCTACTGCTCCTGGGGACTGTGGAAGATCTGTCAAATTCGCCAGACCCCTCTGCGTCCCCATCGCCATTAACAGAGTAACAGTCGTAATCGGAACCTGCGAGAGGACCAGGAGAACAGCTGATTACGATTTGGCAGCTTAAAAAGAAAATTTGGACACCTTTGCATATTGTGAGTGATCCTCAGCAAGTCAGGATAGTCTAAAAATAACTTTTGTCTTTTTAAAAAGCGTTTTTACTTCTCAAGGAAAAGATATTGGCAAATACTCTGTGGGACATTTTAACAGCCCTTCAAATGACAAGGCAGGTTTGTGGTCTGTCTGTAAAACTGATGTAAAGTCCTGTATCCATCAGCGAATGTAGTTGGAGTGTTTGGCTAAAATGAGATAAAATTACATTTTATGTACCTTGGGAAGGAATGGTATCCTCCGAACACGAAGGAGTTGTGGTCTGTGTGCTATATCCACTTGAGTATTGTAAGGAATCTCGACTGTTCTTCTGATGCTCTAAACTCAAGCCTCGTGTTAAAACCATCGCCAAGTCGCTCGCTGCAGGAGACACGACTTCTCCATGCTGCAGAAGCACATGCAAGTGCATTAAAAATGCGTCACCTTTAAGATTTCAATACAGTGCATGATATAGACCAGTGAGTCAAAAGGATTTCTGTCTTATTTACTGTGTAAATGTGTGAATCCACTTCTGACACATTTAGCATGTGTGTAAAATAATTAAAAGTGAAATTCTGAAGATTCTGAAAACCCTTCTTATGACTTTGCCTGCTATATGCCCTGAAATATGCCAAACATCTGATTAGTCCTGCCTGGTGGGATCCAACCGCACACTGCAAATGGCTTTTACGTTAACTTTTGGCGTAACAGACGTGACTCTTCTTTTCCCATTTGTACTGGTGCCTGCAGTACAGAAAGAGCCTACCTTGGCTGCAATAACTGCGGGGGACATACGAGGCCGGTATGGGTCTTCCAGACTCTGATACCCTGGGCCAAGCTCTGCCTCACGCAGATGTTCCACGCGGTCCTTCCTACGTTGTAGAGAACTGGCAGGAGGTGTTTCGTAAGGACCGGAGCGGGACCAGTCCTGTAAAACAGATATGGAATTTGAAGGCTACAACGTATGCACACTGTTTATATAAATGTGCATTTTACTTTCAATGGCATACGATTATAACAGAAGAAGGAAGTACTCACTGAAGTGGGCGAACTACACTCACTGACAGACTGACATGTCTCAGACGCTTCTGAAGACGCAGAGCTGGAGGATTTCTGAGGTAAGCCAAAGGCAGCGAATATGTTAATAGGATGTGGAATAACGAGAGAAGGATCATATCGCAAGTAAAGGATAAACAATTATTCCTATGAGGACCATCAAGCGGAGCATCTTTGATGGTGCTCAGTTTGACTATGCATCATGCTAAATGCATGTTGTCATTGTTTAGCCTGTACAGGAATTAGGAATTTACTGAATATCTATTTAAACGCGTTTGAAGAAGACATAGATAGTTATTTACCTGACTGGTGATATCCGATGGCATTGGTGATGGAGGCTTGGAGTAACTGGCTTCATGTGAGCTGCATCCGGAATCGTGGGAGGACACACTTATTAATCGATGAGGGCCCCCAGTGGGCTGCGGGAGGCTGCGATAGCGACACGCGGAACCCGGTGAGTGGGGTTGCGTGGCAGCTGACCAGGAAGGGGTCTTTGTACTGTGATGAATGGGAGGGGAAGGGCACAGGAGTGAGGGGGTGAAGTGGTCAGATGGAGGGTTTAAGAAGACTCATGTGGAGGAAGAGACTGTTTAACGCAGTGTGGATGTGGTTAGGTATGTGCATATGCTTTTTATACGAAAACATTTAGTAATCTGAAATCATTTATCTTGAACGCATGTGCTAGTGACATTGTAATAAATCCTCATACACTGTTGGTCACATGCAGTGGAGCAATACTGAATAGGAAGTGCATAAGAAGTACCTACAGGTACCAACTACTTACCTACACATGCTGGATTTGCGTGAACAGGAGCTGTTGGGAGATGATGGTGGTGTCTGATAAGACCAAGAGTAATCGGATCCTTTCAGGTCCTTGATGACCTGGAAGAAAAAAAAAACATTGAACACGGTCATGAATTTGGCTTCGATGCACTATATTGTTCTGCATAGTTTGTAGTATTATTGGAATTAGTATGTTGGTTGTCCATTTGGCCTGGATTTGGGTACTGTTGGAACAGATCAGGGCATAGTACCATGTTGGGGTCATTGTTTGGCTAGGATATGGTACTACCGCGATGGGCTGGGTTGTTGATATTGTTGAGCTGAAGTATAGTAATGTTGGAAGGGGCTTTGTCCTAGAATCACACTAGGACCGCATCTAGGACTGGACTGAGTTGTGTTGGAGATTTCTAAGCCAAGTTGTTATACAGTTAGGCTGGGCTAGGTTGACATCATTTGCTCTCTCAAATGTACACTATGGACGGTTGTCGCTGGCAAGAAGCGTAACACGTCAGAGTTGATGATGATTTGGTGCCCACTTTTTCCAACACATAAAAGGCTTCATAGAGGACCCATTAACTACAACACCATGCTACTTCTTCCAGAAGTCCTGCCAAGCAGCCTAACCAAGATGAAGGTAGGAGATTTTGTGGGTCTGTATTGCTGCACATGGATGTCACCCGCACACCAGCAGTTTCACCCATACAGCTGGTCGTGGCGAACACTGAGTGAATAAAAGACCCCCCTCGACTTGCATACAGACAGGGGAGGCATCCCAGGGAGCTCCGGTGCCATCTTGGATGTCCGCGATGCTCTCTCCAACCATCCCCAACCTCTGACAAGCCGCCAGAATGAATGTGCGACTGAAGGAAGAAAGGTGTGGATTGGCCAGAAACACACAGTAAATCTTAAAGGGGCCTTGCATATAATTAGTACTTTTTTTGTTCCGTCTCATGGAGGCGGGGAGATCCTTGGAGAGATATTTTAACCTTATTTACGATCTAACCAGTGCCTTTGATTATTTGATTCTTCTTTTTTGACTGTGCTTGACCTCACTGTTGGATTTTCCTATGGTAAATACACCCACTGCCACTTTATTATGTACACCTGTTCAATTGCTTGTAAGCACAAATAGCTAATCAGCCAATCATATGGCAGCAACTCAATGCATTTAGGCATGTAGACGTGGTCAAGACAACTTGCTGTTTAAACCAAGCATCAGAATGATGAAGAAAGGGGATTTAAGTGACTTTTAAGGCATGATGGTTGTTGGTGCCAGACGGGCTTGTCTGAGTGTTTCAGAAACTGCTGATCTACTGGGATTTTTACGCACAACCGTCTCTAGGGTTTACAGAGAATGGTCAGAAAAAGAGAAAATATCCAGTGACGGAAATGCCTTATTGATGTCTGTCGAAATGACAGAAAGGCAACAGTAACTCAAAGAACCACTCATCACAACCAAGGTATGCGGAATACCATCTCTGGATGCACAACATGTCGAACCTTGAAGCAGATGGGCTACAGCAGCAGAAGACCCCGCCGGGTGCCAGTCCTGTCGGCTAAGAACAGAAAAACTGAGGCTACAATTCGCACAGAATCACCACAATTGCACAATGGAAGACTGGAAAAACGTTGCCTGGTCTGATGAGTCTCGATTCCAGCTGCGATATTCAAATGGCAGGGTCAGAGTTTGGCATAAACAACATGAAAGCATGGATCCATCCTGCCTTGTATCAATGGTTCAGGCTGGTGGTGGGGGTGGTGTAATGGTGTGGGGGACATTTTCTTGGAACACTTTGGGACTCTTAGTACCAATTGAGCATCGTTTAAACACGGCAGCCTTCCTGAGTATTGTTGCTGACCATGTCCGTCCCTTTATGACCACAGTGTACTCATCTTCTGATGGCTACTTCCAGCAGGATAATGCAGCTCATATCGCACGGGTGCCTTAATTCACTTTGGTGGCAGCGTTTTTTTCTTCCCTGTCTTCTCTTTCTTCTCTATTGACAACCACCTGCAGGTACCCTTGAGGCTCGAACTATTGGCTTCTTATTCCACACAAGCAAAAAACAGATTCTACCTCAGATGGAGCAATTCTTCACCTGGATCCAGTCCTATATGCAGATGTCAGTAGCCCAAGCTGCTCTCAAGACAGACTTTCCATTCAGCTAACTTTTGCCTCAGCACTTGTCCCCTTTGGCTTCAACCACCTCAGAACAGTGTTTGACAGACAAAAGAAGAAATATTGGATATCAGAGGGAGGGGGAAGCCTCTGCTTTGACTCCTAGGACTTTGAAGAAAATCCCACCCCAGCACAGACCTCAGTAAACATAATCCTAAATCAGATGTTGTCAACCCTGGTAATATCTGGACACCCTTCTTTTGTTTTGAAGGCAGGGAAGATCCCTACATCAACTGCCCCTTTCCAGTACAGAACTCTCGCCACAATCTGTTAGAGTGACCTTAGGCTTGTCATGTTGGCTAGTTTAAACATGTGGTAAGGTTTAGCTGCTCTGTGGTTGTAATGTTGGGCTGTTCTAGGTCAGTGGTGTTATTTGTGCTATTTTGGATGGACAGTACTTTCTTTTTAATATTGGTACAATTTGGCTGGGCTTTGGTACCATTGCACCTGGTTTCGTTGGTTGTACTGTTGTGCCGTGTTATGAGAGATTTTGTCGGCTGGGGTATGTTATTGTTGAGCCTCCATTCACTACATCTCCCCACTTTTCTCAGGGCTCGGCCGGTTTGTGTTCTTGGGCTGAGCTGAGTATTTGTTGTGTTCCTTGGGGCTATAATATCATTATGCTCCCTCCTGTTCTGCGGAATGTGTACTTTCAGCACTTCTCCTCTCAGTTTCGGGGAAGCTGCTCCCGCCGGTGGGGATGGTGGTTTTAAAGCTGGTGCCTCCGGCATGTGAAAGGCTCCACAAAGGACAAGACAGCTACATCTCCCAACATTCCTGGCAGGATGCCTCATAATCGATTCCGTTGAGGGGCGCTAAGGCAAGATAAGGGAAAAAACAATAATAGTGTAGGGTGTATACAAAAACAACAAAAATTTTATATAGCGTCAGTTGCACTCACAATAGTGCCGGAAATACTCTTGCATTTCATAAAGTGTTGTGTAGCTGAAAACAGAAGAGACACAACCAATAGGGTAATATTGTTGATTACAAGCTTATGAGAAGGAATGCAAAAGAAAGCGCTCACAAGATTCCATGCACATCCACCTATGTGCAAAGGAAAGGGTTCCTATATCCTCCCCCCTGAGCGCCCTTTGCACATAGGTGGATGTGCATGGAATCTTGTGAGCGCTTTCTTTATGAAATGCAAGAGTATTTCCGGCACTATTGTGAGTGCAACTAAATAAAATTTTTGTTGCTTTTGTATACACCCTACACTATTATTGTTTTTTCCCTTATCTTGCATGAGCGCCCATCAACGGAATCGATTTTGTATTAACACCTGGAGACAGGTGCTTTTAAGCTGCAAGAGATAAAAAGGAAAGTATTGAATTTTAATTACATTTTTTTCTCACACTGGAACGTACTAAGCTTTTCCCAAACCACTCTTTAGATTTAGGATGCATCATAATCCAGAAAAGGTAGGATATTTCTGTGGGGCAACCCATGTGGTCTTCCTGTGGTACAACAGTGACTTCTCTTACTTCTTCCTGCAGCTGCCATCTTAGACAAACGCTCCTCTGTGTCTCTCACCTCTTGTTTACACTGGTGTCTTGGTAAATTTTTGTGATCGTCATTTTCCTGCAGTGTTTTATTGAGGTTTCACCTTTTTGATAACTACGTGTCATTATGTCTGCAGGTACCATTGAGATGTCACAGAGAAAAGAACCTGCGGATCTTCCAGGGCTTGCGTTCTACTAGGGATTTTGTTGTCTTTGCTGTATCAGTGAACTCGGGGCAACCCCTTGAATTTTTCCCACAGAACAATGTGACTTTGTCACCCATCATCTGGCATCAGCCATGTTACGTGCAAGTGGCAGTCTTGCTAAATTCTGCGTTTATTTGGGGTCTTGACATGTTTTTTTCTCTTCATTTTTGGCCACGTTAATCTTCCTCTTTGTTGTTTTTTTCATTCAGGTTTTATCTGTCAATAACTACTTGTTGATACAATTGCAGGTACCCTTAAGGCTCCAAGCACTGGACTATTGGTTGCTTCCAATTAGGAGCCTACAGCCACAATTACACAATTACAAAGGTACAAACCTGCTAGACTTCTTGCAGTAAAGGTTCACTTCTTGTGCTCATGGTCATTACACACATGCCCCTGCCTCCTGATTCTGCCAATCTGTCCTCCTATACCTGAACAGGCAAAACTAATTCCACCCCAGATGGAGCAATTGTTTGGCTTGTTACGTTCATTAGCTGAGTTCTTCTTCACCTTTTCAACTGCTACAGATCCTAACTGACTTCTCTTTTGCCTTGTACAGTTTTACCCAGAACTGGGTTTTGCAGTAGCATCAGAGAAAGAAGCTACTTCTTCCGAGTTGGAAGCCATTGACTCCAAACGAAAAGAGTTAACCTCAACACACGCTTCTGTAAATAAGCTCCTGCATTTGATGATGGCAACTTTGGACATATAGTAGAAACACAAAAACTTTCAAGCAGATAAGATCCTCAAAGGTCAGCAGCCTTACACCAGTCGTTTCTTGCTGTTATATGTGTTGGGTTGGGCTAGGGTAGCACGTGCCTAGACTTAGTTTTATTACTCTTGGGCTGGACTCTAGTAATGTTGAGGTGGTTATTTTTATGGACTGTGGTTTGCTTTTGTTTCTGATCTTGGCCTAATTGCTTGGATTAGTGAGCTGTGGTAGGCTGCATTTTACTTCAAGCAGGTGCCACTGGGATGCATGGGAGCTCGAGACCTGCTGCCCCTGCATATAAAAGACTTTGTGAACAACTTCACAGCAGCCTTTGTTTCCTTCAAGTTGATTTTCCCAACATTCCTGCTTTTAAGAACAACTGTGACTGTTGTGTTATTCATTCAGGTTTCCTCTGTTCATAACTACATGTTGGTATGTCTGCAGGTACACTTGGCATTGCGGTACAGTCCATGTAACCATGGCCCCTAACATGAAAGCTGAACCACAGGTGTTTCTCCTTCCAGAAGGGACCTAATCTTCCAGCTGTCCTCGGCTGCACCAACAGGTGAGACGCTTTTCATCCCATCACTCTGAGCTTCATTTTTTTGGTGCTTGGACCTCATGGGCTACAACAGCCAGGACCTATTTCAAATCAATGAGCTCTGAAAGCTTCACCAGGCCCTAACCTTCATGAACTAAGGAGCTTTGTATATGATTTGATCCCTCTAACTATTCCTGTTTGGTCTGAGCGCACATCTTCGAGTACACACTTCTAGTATTTCCCTTGGTTATCAAGCTGTAACGTCGGTTGACATTTGGTCCTTAGCACTGTCCTATGGTTCTGTTGGGATGGGCTAGGGTAACTTTGGGCTTTGGGTGGTACTACTGGGCTGGGCTATAGCAACTTTAGACTAGTTTCAGTTGCAATTGTTTTTTAATCCGTTGTAATGTTTGAATGTGTTGGATATGGTATTGTTGGGCTGTTGTACTCAGCTGTAGCACTATTGGGTTTGGCTAGGATAACTGGGCATTTTGTCTCCGAGTTGGATTGGGCAGGGACAACGTTGGGCTGGGTTCATTTTCTGTACTGTTGGGATGGATGTGTATCACTTTTGGCTGGGCTCAGTTGAGATGGACTGGATATGGTACACTTGGGATAAGCTGGACTACCTTAACTTTGGGCAAGGCTCGGTTGTTCTGCTGTTAGGATGCGCTAGCATAACTTTTGTCTGTGTTTGGTATGTTTGGGCTGGTATATGGTAAGTGGTGTGGTGCTGTTAGATAGTGGTAACTTTTGGGCTTTGTTTGATTGTTAAATGGTCCTGACATTGTACTGTTGGGATGAGCTAGGGTGTCTTTGGTCTGGGCTTGGCTCATTTGGGTTATGGTGCCGCTGGGCTGTCCGTACACTGCTTTCACGCTGCTCACCTGTTCACTGGCCGGTGGCAGTTTATGAGGTTCCTTTGTTAGCACCATCAGATCCTCAATGATTGCTTGCAGGTGGGTGACCTCTCCCAGCATGTGGATCTCTCCGGTCTGCAAGGCGGAAAGCACAGCATCACAGGGCAGGTCAACAGAAGAAAACATGGCGGCCATCCTTTAGCACTATGTGCTGTGTTCTCCAGTCACATGTTTGCTATGAGATGAACTTTCTGGTGTGTACTCAGAACTGATTACATCTAAACACTTGGTAAAACTGTGCTAAATATATTCAGTGCATTAAACTTTAATTGACTTAACTGATTGAGCTATTTGGTTTGTGTCATCATACAACAGGGGACATCCTGCAGGCTGTCTACTACTGGGACCCACTTACCACCACGGGCTGGAGTAAGGCAATGAAGGTGCAGAAGCGTCCTCGCTCTTCTATCAGAGCCCTGCGCACTGCCTGTTTCTCTGTCTCTTCGAGGAGCAGGTACATGTCATTAACGTCCTGCAGAGCATGGTCCAGCTGGGGCTGCAGTTCTCCCTTACCTAAAAGAGAGGAAAGCTGCCTTTGGTACGGGGTAAGGCATGTGTGCAGCGTTTAGGGTAGGTAAGCACAGGACAGTTTATTAGCCCTCTAATATTTACCCTGCCTGACCTCTAGAGGGCAGTATAAGTCATGTAATGCTTTCACACTCGAGGGCACTGTCTCTATACCCCTGTCTCAGTTGCAGTGGTCTGCTTACCAATGTTCACTCTGCGCACACGTTTTGCAACCAGCATACAAAGGAAATGTATGTGCGCACAAACGGTTGGTTTAGCGTACGGTAAAGTTACTGTATTTTACGGGAGAGTGTGTTTTTTCTAATTTTGTTTTGCTCAAATGATAATGATAATTAGAGGAAACATTGCGGCTCACGCTTTGGAACAAACTGTGTTTTTATCATGCTGAACTCCAGGTGTCACTGCAATGAACCAATAGCAATTCCTACTAACACAAGACTTAGAAACGTCGTAAGAGATAAAATTAAATTCTAATTAAGATTTGTAAGGATAAAAGCTACAATTTCATGTGAATGCCTGTAAAGTCGTATTCTGTGTATTTAGTGCTTTTGTAGTCACACTGATTGCAGTACCCTACTGTGTGCCGATGTTCTTGGCAGGTGTGTATTTGGCATGGAATTGACTTATTTCACTTTTTTAAGGCAGGTTTAAAGGGTAAACGTGTTTGGGTAACTGCGCTGTTTCTTAATTCAGTAACACATAGCATCTGGTCGCTGTCCTGTATTGCTTTTTGCGTATCTGTCTTCATGGCTGTTTGTTGCTACTTACCGAGGACTTCTACAGGAATGCAAGAAAATCATCGAGGTGATTAAGGGATGGAGGAAGGAGAAAAGAAAATGAGAGACATTCCATGAGAGATGGTAGAGGAGAAATACCATCCACCCCCAGCAACCCAACACTATCTATTCCCACCAATACGATCATGCAGTAAGTACTTGAAGCTATTCAATCCTTGCAGTTAGCAGCTCATCTCTTATAAATCTTTTACATTACAAAGAAACCACATAGCTATCTCCATATAACCCTTAAAATGTAATGTTTTCTTGTAAAATAAGTAAATCCCCTCTTAAACTGAACATGAAGGAAGCTGGCAGGCGAGATGTTGATGAGCCCTGTTTACATTGCATGGAGGGCCCCTGTGCATTCAGTATAAGTGACAGGACACTTGCGGTAAGTCATTTCTGTGTTTAGCTATCAGCGGCTAAAATGGCAGGCATAACACTTAGTACCCGGCATCATCACGTGTTTAATTTGTTACTCCCTGTGTTCTCATTTAACAATTTTCTGATTGTCACGTGTATCATGACTTTCAATGTACTGTACCCATACTCATGACTTTTAACTGACCACCTTGTGGTGGCATGTGCTACATTTTGCTACGTCTTTTAATATTTATTAATCTAATTTATTTAGTGTATGGTTTTGACGTATTCATTACAGGGATTAAAGTCTCAACCCCTTTCCTATTTTAAGGGTTTATTTAATTCTGTCTTGAATTCATGCAGTTCTGAGAGGTTTGCAGATGTTAATGTCTCAGCTTATAGGCTCTGTAAAAAAGGAAGGAGAAAAGCACCTTTGCGAGCTTTCTTTTGCAGCTTCAGCGTATCTGAGGATTTTTTCTTGATTTCATGGCGGGCTCTTTTATATTCTGCAGGGATTAAGAGGAAAACGTTTTTGAGAGATGCGCCGGCACCAGAGGTTATTACGAGGTTGGTGTTTGTCGGGTCCAGCAGTACGTGTTAAAGTGTATACTCTGGACATGCTACTGTACAGGCACAGAAGGCCACGTGTCTTACCTCTCGCATGCTCTTTGTCGAGTGTGTTTGCGGTCTTCTTCCAGTCCTCTATTCTCTCCTGGAGAGGGTTTATTAACGTTTCCATGAGAGCACTATGAGGAGATAGGGAGAAAATTGAGGTATCGCTGGACAAAAAGCTAAACATAATATATCCCTTATTATTCCATAGCTTCAATGGAGGAGCAGAGTTCACGTAGCAGGGTTTGTCCTGACTTTACTCTTGTCTGTGGGAGCTCAGTGTTTGCGCATGCTTTACCCGGTCATAACTGATTTAAGCTTGGTTTATTCTAAATTAGAATCGGTGGTGGATAAGTCACAGATAATTCAAGCTTGACCTTAACAGGCACATGTTATGGCAGGTTAGTGCTTGACTGCTGGATAGTTATTTCCTTTCGTGACATTAGTACGTTTCTGGATTAATATGGATCAGATTGACACACTCCATACTCACTTTGTGAAGTGCCTCAGTTTGCTCTCGATGCTCCGATGTCTCATACACATCCTTGTTAGTGCTGATCCAATGTCACGTGTGGCTCCTGCAAAACACTGCAGAGTTACATCTGACCCACAAAGGACAAAACTCTACAGCCTAGCTTTCAGCTTGTCCCTCCTTCGTTGGATTTCTTGCATGGTACTCATGCTTATCCCTGTACATATTCTGGTTTCTTCATGGGATCTGTTACAGGCCAGATATATTTGTAGTCCCAGCCTCCAGACCAACTTGTATTGTACCAGTCAGCCTGGAAGGAACAGCTCTATATCTATATGACATCTAAAATTATATAGAACATTGCTTAAGAAATGGCTCTCCATATCTAAATCTTACCTCTGGTATTGGTTGCCATGTCTGCCACTTTCTGGAAGGCATCAAGAAAAGCGACTGCTGCCAGCACAGTGGTCCTAAGGTAGAGAAAACACTGTGTCAGAAGCAGGTCCAAGTCACTGAGCAGGTATTGGCAGGTGCAATGTTGCCCAAACTAACCCTTCTGACTAATGGATCTTTGCTCTACTTGTGGGGGCGAGCCTTCTGACTAAGGGATCCTTGCTGTACTTGTGGAGGTGAGCCTTCTGACTAAGGGGTCCTTGCTCCACTTGTTGTGAGCCTTCTGACTAAGGGGTCCTTGCTCTTCTTCGCTCCGCCTGTGTTGGGCCGCTGGACTAAAGAATCCTTGTCCCACCCAACATCATCTGCAGGGTTCTACTGACAAATAGGTGTATTGGTAACCGCCGTAAAACTGACCAGGATGTTTTACAGACACGAAAACAGGTGATTGCATTTTACTTGTTGAGTCCAATATAGTATGTTTTACAGAAAAACCTAGAGAATACATTCTATTCAAGTCATCCACGTTCTAGCAAACTCACCTGAGCTGCGAGTGCAGTTTTGTGGCTTTAGAGTTAAAATCCTCCCAGATTGGATAAGAACTCTGTGAATGGCAAATAGTGACATTGTTAGAAAAAAATCTTGCAGCCGCGCTTCATTCCAGAACCTGACTTAGTCCACATGAGCTACTCATTTTCTACATTTTATTTAACCCAATGCGGGTGGGTTTATGTACATTGTTTGGAAGGGTTGGCACATCTATATTATGGATAACCAACGTTATTAAATACTTCTTCATATATAGGAAAGGCTGAACTTGATGGACGCATGTCTTTTTTCAGCCTATATAACCATGTAACCATGTAACTTAATACTCTCCCATTTATCTTCTGCCATTACGTTCAGGGTTAATCATCTGTTCTTAGATTATCGCATTGTCTGGTGATATCTTGGGGTTTGTATTTTGGGCATCTCCCTTACACAATGCTTTCATTTAAAGGAAGCAAAATATCACATGATTCCAGTCACCGATATAGTATGACCAAGGCGCCATGCCTTATTCTAGGGGCCCTGAACCGATCCACTGCTCCTTGGAGGCCAGCTGTAGGACACTGACTGCTCTTATGGGTACAGTGTGTGGGACCACATCCTGAATAGTTGGGCAGCCTATGGTACTATTGTACAGATCTAATTTTCTAACAAAACAATTAAAGCTCTTTTAAAATGTGGTTCACTCTAAACATCTAAGATCTCATCTTCATGTGTATTTTTCCCTTAGTTATGATTATTATGCTTTATCTGTGCCAGTAGTAACAGATGCCTTTATGTGCTAATTATCTGGCTTGGCTGTGTATGCAGAGACAGGACAAACAATGCATTATCTGCTAGTGACACATACTTGGTATTGGCGGCTAGATCACTGCACACATGCATAGCTGCAGGGGAAAAAAACTCTTCCCATACCCGATCCAATGGCTAGATTGAGCTGAGGACTCCTTAAAGGTTCAGTGTGATTGTCGGACAAGCGGCGGGAGACGGCCTGAAGATGCAGTGTGGGACAGACGGTGAGGGGGGTTTCTTGAAGGAGCAGTGTGAGCGCGGAATAGGCAGCTTGGGATTTCCTGAAGATGCAGTGTCGGACAAGCAGTGGGGGAATTCCTGAAGATGCAGTGTCAGACAAGCAGTGGGGGATCGCCTGAAGGAGCAGTGTGAGTATGGGACAGGCGGGGGAATTCCTGAAGGGGCAGTGTAAGTGGATGACAGGCGGCGAGGGACCTCCTGAAGGAGCAGTGTGTAACAGACAAAGAAGGATTTCCTGAAGCTCCAGTGCGAGTATGGGACAGGCGGCAGGGGAACTTCTGAAAGTGCAGTGTTAGTGTGGGACATGCGGCAGGGGAATTTTCTGAAAGATGCAGTGTCGGAAGGCAGCGGGGGAATTCCTGAAATTGCAGTGTCGGACATGCAGCGGGTGAATTCCTGAAGATGCAGCGTTGGACAGGCAGCAGGGGAATTCCTGAAGATGCAGTGTGAGTGTGGGACAGGCACCGGGATCGCCTGAAGGAGCAGTGTGTAACATGCAGCGAAGGATTTCCTCAAGCTCCTAAGCTCCAGTGTGAGTTTTAAGTGTTGGTATTTACTGCAATGTGAGTATGGGACTGGTGACCTGGGATTTCCTGAAGGAGCAGTGTGAGCGTGGGACATGCGGCGGAGGATTTCTTGAAGATGCAGTGTGAGTGTGGGACATGCGGCGGGGGATTTCCTGAAGATGCAGGACAAGCAGTGGGGGAATTCCTGAAGATGCAGTGTGAGTGTGGGACATGCGGTGGGAAATTTCCTGAAGATTTAATGTGAGCGTGGGACATAAAGCGGGGAGTTCCTGAAGATGCAGTGTGAGCGTTGAACATGCGGCAACGGATTTCCTGAAGAGGCAGTGCGAGCGTGGGACATGTGGCAGGGGATTTCCTGAAGAGGCAGTGTGAGCGTGGGACATGCGGCGGGGGATTTCCTGAAGAAGCAGTGTGAGCATGGGAAATGCGGCGGGGGATTTCCTGAAGATGCAATGTGAGCATGGGACATGCGGCGGGGACTTCCTGAAAATGCAGTGTGAGCGTGGGACATGCGGCGGGGGATTTCCTGAAGATCCAGTGTGGGCGTGGGACATGCGGCGGGGGATTTCCTGAAGATGCAATGTGAGCATGGGACATGCGGCGGGGACTTCCTGAAAATGCAGTGTGAGCGTGGGACATGCGGCAGGGGATTTCCTGAAGATCCAGTGTGGGCGTGGGACATGCTGCAGGGGATTTCCTGAAGAGGCAGTATGAGCGTGGGACATGCGGCGGGGGATTTCCTGAAGATGCAATGTGAGCGTGGGACATAAAGCGGGGAGTTCCTGAAGATGCAGTGTGAGCGTTGAACATGTGGCAGGGGAATTCCTGAACATGCAGTGTGAGCGTGGGACATGCGGCAGAGGATTTCCTGAAGATCCAGTGTGAGCGTGGGACATGCGGCAGGGGATTTCCTGAAGATCCAGTGTGAGCGTGGGACATGCGGCAAGGGATTTCCTGAAGAGGCAGTGCGAGCGTGGGACATGTAGCAGGGGATTTCCTGAAGAGGCAGTGTGAGCGTGGGACATGCGGCAGGGGATTTCCTGAAGAGGCAGTGTGAGCATGGGACATGCGGCGGGGGATTTCCTGAAGATGCAATGTGAGCATGGGACATGCGGCGGGGACTTCCTGAAAATGCAGTGTGAGCGTGGGACATGCGGCAGGGGATTTCCTGAATATCCAGTGTGGGCGTGGGACATGCGGCGGGGGATTTCCTGAAGATGCAATGTGAGCATGGGACATGCGGCGGGGACTTCCTGAAAATGCAGTGTGAGCGTGGGACATGCGGCAGGGGATTTCCTGAAGATCCAGTGTGGGCGTGGGACATGCGGCGGGGGATTTCCTGAAGATGCAATGTGAGCGTGGGACATAAAGCGGGGAGTTCCTGAAGATGCAGTGTGAGCGTTGAACATGTGGCAGGGGAATTCCTGAAGATGCAGTGTGAGCGTGGGACATGCGGCAGAGGATTTCCTGAAGATCCAGTGTGAGCGTGGGACATGCGGCAGGGGATTTCCTGAAGATCCAGTGTGAGCGTGGGACATGCGGCAAGGGATTTCCTGAAGAGGCAGTGCGAGCGTGGGACATGTGGCAGGGGATTTCCTGAAGAGGCAGTGTGAGCGTGGGACATGCAGCGGGGGATTTCCTGAAGAGGCAGTGTGAGCATGGGACATGCGGCGGGGGATT
Organism: Spea hammondii; assembly: GCA_029215755.1. Lineage (NCBI taxonomy): Eukaryota > Metazoa > Chordata > Amphibia > Anura > Pelobatidae > Spea > Spea hammondii. Next base: position 43,550,655 of record JARDYJ010000009.1, read on the forward strand.
TCCTGAAGATGCAATGTGAGAATGGGACATGCGGCGGGGACTTCCTGAAAATGCAGTGTGAGCGTGGGACATGCGGCAGGGGATTTCCTGAAGATCCAGTGTGGACGTGGGACATGCGGCGGGGGATTTCCTGAAGATGCAATGTGAGCATGGGACATGCGGCGGGGACTTCCTGAAAATGCAGTGTGAGCGTTGGATTTCCTGAAGATGCAGTGTGAGCGTGGGACATGCGGCAGGGGAATTCCTGAACATGCAGTGGGGGATCGCCTGAAGGAGCAGTGTGACTATGGGACAGGCGGCGGGGGATTTCCTGAAGTTGCAGTGTGCGTGTGGGACATGCGGAGGGGGAATTCCTGAAGATGCAGCGTCGGACAGGCAGCAGGGGAATTCCTGAACATGCAGTGTGAGTGTGGGACAGGCACCGGGATCGCCTGAAGGAGCAGTGTGTAACAAGCCGTGAAGGATTTCCTTAAGCTCCAGTGTGAGTTTTAAGTGTTGGGATTTCCTGCAATGTGAGTATGGGACTGGTGACCTGGGATTTCCTGAAGGAGCACTGTGAGCGTGGGACATGCGGCAGGGGATTTCCTGAAGATGCAGTGTGAGCGCGGGACATGCGGCGAGGGAATTCTTGAAGCTGCAGTGCAGACAGGAGGGGGCTATGCGTGTTCTAATGCATTCTATATACTGGGGTACCGTACTTGTTCTGATGCCCTCTATATACTGGGGGACTATGCGTGTTCTAGTGCCTTCTATATACTGGAGGGGATATGCGTGTTCTAATACCCTCTATATACTGGGGGGATATGTGTGTTCTAATGCCTTCTGAATACTGGAGGGCCGTGCATGTTCTAATGCCCTCTATATACTGGGCGGGCTACGCGTGTTCTAATGCCTTCTCAATACGGGAGGGGGGTATGCATGTTCTAATGCCTTCTAAATATTGGGGGGGGGCGTGCATGTTCTAATGCCTTCTATACACTGGGGGCCGTGTGTGTTCTAATGCCCTCAATATACTGGGGTGCTATGCATGTTCTAATGCCCTCTAAATATGGGGAGGCTATGCGTGTTCTAATGCCTTCTAAATACTAGGAGGCAGTGTGTATTCTAGTGCCCTTTATATACTAGTGGGGACTCAATGTGTGTTCTAGTGCCTTTTATACACTGGGGCTATGTGTGTTCTAATGCCCTCTATATACTGGGAGGTTGTGCGTGTTGTAATTCCCTGTATATACTGGGGGGCTATGCGTCTTCTGATACCCTCTATATACTGGGAGGGGCTATGCATGTTCTAATGCCTTCTATATACTATGTGTATTACAATACCTTCTAAATAGTAGGGGCTGTGAATGCCGTGTGTATATTCTGGGGGGCTGTGCATGTTCTAATGACCTCTATATACCGGAGTGGGGTTTAGCAGCAATGCTTGTTTTAATGCCTTCTAAACACCGGGTGGCTGTGTGTATTCTAATGCCCTCTATATACTGCCCATGCGTGTTCTAATGCCTTGTAAATACTGGAGGAGGGCAAGCATGTTCTAATACCCTCTTTATAGTGAGGGGCTGTATATGTTCTAATGCCTTATATATTGTGGGGCTGTGCATGTTATAATGCCCTCTTAACACTGGGGGATATTAGTGTTCTAATGCCCTCTGTATACTGGAGGGGATATGTGTGTTCTAGTGCCCTCTATATACTGGGGATATGCATTTTCTAATGCCCTCTATATACTGGATGGGCTATGCATCTTCTAATGCCTACGGAATACTGGAGGGCCATGCGTGTTCTAATGCCCTCTATATACTGGGGGGCTATGCGTGTTCTAATACCCTCTATATACTGGGGGAGGCTATGCGTGTTCTAATGCCCTCTATATACTGGGTGGGCTACGCATATTCTAATGCCTTCTAAATACCGGGAGGCCGTGCATGTTCTAATGCCCTCTATATACTAGGGGGTGATGCGGGTTCTAATGCCCTTTATATACCAGTGAGCTATGCATGTTCTAATGCCCTCTAAATACCGTGAGGCTGTGCAGCGGGGGAATTCCTGAAGATGCAGTGTGAGAGTGGGACATGCAGCAGGGGATTTCCTGAAGATGCAGTGTGAGCGTGGGACATGCGGCAGGGGATTTCCTGAAGAGGCAGTGTGAGCGTGGGACATGCGGCAGGGAATTTCCTGAAGATTTAATGTGAGCGTGGGACATAAGGTGGGGGAATTCCTGAAGATGCAGTGTGGGCGTGGGACATGCGGCGCGGGATTTCCTGAAGGAGCAGTGTGAGCATGGGACATGCGGTGGGGGAATTCCTGAAGATGCAGTGTGAGCGTGGGCCATGCGGTGGGGGATTTCCTGAAGATGCAGTGTGAGCATGGGACATGCGGCGGGGGAATTCCTGAAGATGCAGTGTGAGCATGGGACATGCGGCGGGGATTTCCTGAAGATGCAGTGTGAGCGTGGGACATGCAGCGGGGGATTTCCTGAAGATGCAGTGTGAGCGTGGGACATGCGGTGGGGGATTTCCTGAAGATGCAGTGTGAGTGTGGGACATACGGCAGGGGATTTCCTGAAGATGCAGTGCGAGCGTGGGACATGCGGCAGGGGATTTCCTGAAGATGCAGTGTGAGAGCGGGACATGCGGCGGGGAATTTCCTGAAGATGCAGTGTGAGCGTGGGACATGCGGCGGGGGATTTCCTGAAGATGCAGTGTGAGCGTGGGACATGTGGTGGGGGATTTCCTGAAGATGCAGTGTGAACGTGGGACATGCGGCGGGGAATTTCCTGAAGATTTAATGTGAGCGTGGGACAAGCAGCAAGTGAATTCCTGAAGATGCACTGTGAGCGTGGGACATGCGGTGGGGGAATTACTGAAGATGCAGTGCAAGCATGGGATTTCTTGAAGATGCAGTTCGAGCGTGGGCCATGTGGCAGGGGAATTCCTGAAGATGCAGTGTGAGCGTGGGACATGCGGCGGGGGATTTCCTGAATGAGCAGTGTGAGCGTGGGACATGCGGCGGGGATTTCCTGAAGATGCAGTGTGAGCGTGGGACATGCGGCAAGGGAATTCCTGAAGATGCACTATGAGCGTGGGACATGCGGCGGGGGATTTCCTGAAGTAGCAGTGTGAGCGTGGGACATGCGGCAGGGGAATTCCTGAAGGAGCAGTGTGAGCGTGGGACATGCGGCGGGGGATTTCCTGAAGATGTGGTGCGAGCGTGGGACATGCGGCAGGGGATTTCCTGAAGATGCAGTGTGAGAGCGGGACATGCGGCGGGGAATTTCCTGAAGATGCAGTGTGAGCGTGGGACATGCGGCGGGGGATTTCCTGAAGATGCAGTGTGAGCGTGGGACATGCGGCATGGGATTTCCTGAAGATGCAGTGTGAGCATGGGACATGCGGCAGGGGAACTCCTGAAGGAGCAGTGTGAGCGTGGGACATGCGGCGGGGGATTTCCTGAAGATGCAGTGTGAGCGTGGGACATGTGGTGGGGGATTTCCTGAAGATGCACTGTGAGCGTGGGACATGCAGCGGGGGATTTCCTGAAGATGTGGTGCGAGCGTGGGACATGCGGCGGGGGAATTCCTGAAGATGCAGTGTGTGCGTGGGACATGCGGGTGGGCGATTTCCTGAAGATGCAGTGTGAGCGTGGGACATGCAGCGGGGGATTTCCTGAAGATGCAGTGCGAGCGTGGGACATGCGGTGGGGGAATTACTGAAGATGCAGTGCAAGCATGGGATTTCTTGAAGATGCAGTGCGAGCGTGGGACATGCGGCGGGGGATTTCCTGCAGATGCAGTGTGAGCGTGGGGCATGCGGCGGGGGATTTCCTGAAGATGCAGTGTGAGCGTGGGACATGTGGTGGGGGAATTCCTTAAGATCCAGTGTGAGTATATGAAAGATTATGGGAGATTTTCTGTGATAGGCCTGGGATTTCCTGAAGGTGTAGTGTGAGTGTGGGACAGGTGGGAGGGGGCTATGCATTTTCTAATGCCTTCTATATACTGGAGGGGATATGCATGTTCTAATGCGTGTTCTAATGGCCTCTATATACTGAGTGGGCTACACGTGGTCTAATGCCTTCTAAATAGTGGTGGGGGCGTGCATGTTCCAATGCCTTCTATATACTGGGTGCCATGCGTGTTCTAATGCCCGCTATATACTCGGGGGCAATGCAGGTTCTAATGCCCTCTATATACTGGGAGGCTATGCGTGTGCTAATGCCCTCTATATACTAGGAGGCGGTGCGTGTTGTAGTGCCCTCTACATACTGGTGGGGGCTAGATGTGTGTTTTAGTTCCCTTTATACACTGGGGCTATGCATGGCCTAATGTCCTCTCTATACTGGGTAAGGCTATGCGTGTTCTAATGGCCTCTATATACTGGGAGATTGTGCGTGTTCTAATGACCTCTATATACTGGGTGGTGATGCGGGTTCTAATGCCCTTTATATACCAGTGAGCTATGCATGTTCTAATGCCCTCTAAATACCGTGAGGCAGTGCAGCAGGGGAATTCCTGAAGATGCAGTGTTGGACAGGCACCGGGGGATTTCCTGAAGATGCAGTGTGAGCGTGGGACATGCGGCGGGGATTTCCTGAAGATGCAGTGTGAGCGTGGGACATGCGGCGGGGATTTCCTGAAGATGCAGTGTGGGCGTGGGACATGCGGCGGGGGATTTCCTGAAGATGCAGTGTGAGCGTGAGACATGCGGAGGGGGATTTCCTGAAGATGCAGTGTGAGCGTGGGACATGCGGTGGGGGAATTACTGAAGATGCAGTGTGAGCGTGGGACATGCGGCGGGGGATTTCTTGAAGATGCAGTGCAAGCGTGGGCCATGCGGCCGGGGAATTCCTGAAGATGTAGTGTGAGCGTGGGACATGCGGCGGGGGATTTCCTGAAGATGCAGTGTGGGCGTGGGACATGCGGCGGGGAATTTCCTGAAGATGCAGTGGGAGCGTGGGACGTGCGGCGGGGAATTTCCTGAAGATTTAATGTGAGCGTGGGACATGCGGCAGGGGATTTCCTGAAGATGCAGTGCAAGCATGGGATTTCTTCAAGATGAGGTGCGAGCATGGGACATGGAGCAGGTGAATTCCTGAAGATGCAGTGCGAGCGTTGAACATGTGACAGGGGAATTCCTGAAGATGCAGTGTGGGCGTGGGACATGCGGCAGGGGATTTCCTGAAGATCCAGTGTGAGCGTGGGACATGCGGTGGGGGAATTACTGAATATGCAGTGCAAGCATGGGATTTCCTGAAGATGCAGTGCGAGCGTGGGACATGCGGCAGGGGATTTCCTGCAGATGCAGTGTGAGCGTGGGACATGCGGCGGGGGATTTCCTGAAGATGCAGTGTGAGCGTGGGACATGCGGTGGGGGAATTCCTTAAGATCCAGTGTGAGTATATGAAAGACTATGGGAGATTTTCTGTGATAGGCCTGGGATTTCCTGAAGGTGTAGTGTGAGTGTGGGACAGGCGGGAGGGGGCTATGCATTTTCTAATGCCTTCTATATACTGGAGGGGATATGCATGTTCTAATGCGTGTTCTAATGGCCTCTATATACTGAGTAGGCTACACGTGGTCTAATGACTTCTAAATACCGGGAGGCAGTGCGTGTTCTAATGTCCTCTACATATTGGGGGGGGTATGCATGTTCTAATGTCTTCTAAATAGTGGCGGGAGCGTGCATGTTCCAATGCCTTCTATATACTGGGTGCCATGTGTGTTCTAATGCCCGCTATATACTCGGGGGCAATGCAGGTTCTAATGCCCTCTATATACTGGGAGGCTATGCGTGTGCTAATGCCCTCTATATACTAGGAGGCGGTGCGTGTTATAGTGCCCTCTACATACTGGTGGGGGCTAGATGTGTGTTCTAGTGCCCTTTATACACTGGGGCTATGCATGTTCTAATGCCCTCTATATACTGGGGGAGGCTATGAGTGTTCTAATGGCCTCTATATACTGGGAGATTGTGCGTGTTCTAATGCCCCCTATATACTGGTGGGAGCTCGATGAGTGTTCTAGTGCCCTTTATACACTGGGGGCTATGCGTGTTCTAATGCCTTCTATATACTGGGAGGCTATGCGTGTTCTAATGCCCTCTAATACTGGGTGGGCTATGCGTGTTCTAATGCCCTCTAATACTGGGTGGGCTATGCGTGTTCTAATGCCTTCTGAATAGTGGAGGGCCGTATGTGTTCTAATGCCCTCGATATACCGGGGGGCTATGCGTGTTATAATGCCCTCTATATACTGGGGGGCTATGCTTGCTCTAATGGCCTCAATATACTGGGTGGGCTACGTGTGTTCTAATGCCTTCTAAATACCGGGTTGCTGTGCGTGTTCTAATGCCCTCTACATATTGGGGGGTGTTATGCATGTTTCAATGCCTTCTATATACTGGGTGCCTTGCGTGTTCTAATGCCCTCTATATATTGGGTGTTATGAGAGGGTTCTAATGCCGTCTTTATGCTGAAAAGGCTATGCGTGTTCTAATGCTCTGTGTATTGTGGGGGGTTGTTTGTGTTCAAATGTCCTCTATATTCTGAGGGGGTCTATGAGTGTTCCAATGACTTCTATATACTGGGGAGATATGTGTGTTCTAATGCTTCTTAATACTGGAGGGCTGTGTTTGTTCTGATGCCCTCTATATACCGGGGGGCTATGCATGTTCTCATGCCCTCTATATACCGGGGGGGCTATGCATGTTCTCATGCCCTCTGTATACCGGGGGGGGCTATGCATGTTCTCATGCCCTCTGTATACCGGGGGGCTATGCATGTTCTCATGCCCTCTATATACCCGGGGGCTATGCATGTTCTGATGTCCTGTATATACTGGGAGGGTGGTATGCGTGTTCTAATGCCTTCTAAATACTCTGGGCTATGCATGTTCTAATGCCTTCTAAATACTCTGGGCTATGCATGTTCTAATGCCCACTATATACTGGGGGCCATACATGTTATAATGCCCTCTGTATACTGGGGGGGTGCATGTGTTTAAATGCCCTCTGAATACTGGAGGACCATGCATGTTCTAGTGCCCTCTGTGTACTGGGGTGCTGCGTGTGTTCCAATTCTTTCTATATACTAAGGGGTCATGTTTGTTCTAATGCTGTGGATGTTCTGGGGGGTTGTGAGTGTTCTAATTTCGTGGATATACTGGGGGGCCGTGAGTGTTCTAATGCCTTCTGTATACTGGGGGGATGTGCATGATCTAATGCGCTCTATATACTGGGGTGGGGTGTTTTAATACCTTGTGTGTACTGGATGGCTGTGCGTGTTCTAATGCCATCTATATACTGGCGGGCCGTGTGTATTCTAATGCCATTTATATACGTCGGGGCTGAGCGTGTTCTAGAGCCGTCTATGTACTGGGGGGGCGTGCATATTTTTTTTGGGTTGCAGCAGACGGCTGAGTTTGGGTATTGAATGCATACATTGAGTTCCACCGGTGACCTTGGTCTCTGCTCATCAGTATGGCTAGCTGCGTTTCGGTCGGTCGGTGGCATATTTCTGGAGGTGCTACTGATATGCGATTAGATTGGGGAGGAGGCATTGTGTCTGGGGGAATAGGCTAAATGCTTCTCGTGTCTGGCAGCCAGCACAGGCCAGCGATGTCACTTATTGCTTTTGCGTGTAAAGCCACCAGTTCCCCAGTACGGACTGGCCCTAGCAACACGCAGACCAACGGGACAGGAATGCTAAGCGGTGGCACAGGCTGCATGGAAACCCTGGACACTGGCACAATTAAGCTGATCTTAAACGGACCTTGCAAAATGTGCGCTTTGCTGTAATGCCATCATTGACCTTGCGCAACAACAGACATTTTGTGGGATCCCTGCGGGTTATCACACTGCAAAAAAAGCATCAGCCGTGCCATTGTGTATCTCATGGTAGGGCTGGCTCCCTTTGTGGTCGCTGAGCCTTCCTTAGCATTGTGTTGTTGTGCTAGTCAATGCAGTGCGGGGATCGCTGAGCTTCCCCAGATTGCAGCATTCAGTATCTGCCGCAAAACCCCTGGCAGGGAAGCTCTCCTTCCCTAGTACCCCACACACCGAATAATACAGTCATGATAAATTGCATGCGATCACTGCACAGTATGACTCCTTTGTAAGCCAGTGTTTACCGTATTACACCAGCAGTGCAGCAAACTGAGCACAAGAGCAGACATCGGAGCGAGCGCCCGATTTATTAACTGGGAGCCACCTGAGCGGCGCGCCTCCTCCTCTCTACTATTGCAATATTAACATGCAAGCTAATGAGTTACCTTCATGTCATTGATGATGGCCTGGAACAGACCCCCTAGCGCCCCACACTCCTTGTCCACTGATTCCATGATGCACCCAAAGTGGCACAGGCTTGCAGGAGCCCCTCAGTCTAGGGGGTAAAATCCAGCTTCCAATCCAGATGGGAGATCAGAGTGTGAAAAAGATGGCAAATTCCAGAGAATTCAGCAGTGCTGGGACCTCCTCCCCTGTGAATTGGTGTCACCCACCTCCCCCCACCCTTTCCCTTTCTCCCCCACTTGTTATTTCCCCCTATTGAACCTTTTCTAGTGGATGTCAGTCTCTGCATTCAGATGCCCCATGTCCAAGGGGAAAACGAGCCAGACACTACCTCCCAGAACCATCCCTGCACAGGGGAGGGGGTAAGCGGTCCTGGGAATGGCATTTACCAGAGCTGTGCAAATTGGTGACAGACAAGGCACCACCAAGCGAGAAGTAAATGCAGCGGAGAGCAGATCTGCAGCAAGCCTTGTGAGTGTGGAGGCTGCAGTGCAGCAGAGGAGGCAGGAGACTGGAGGGGGAGGGAGGCAATGATCTGTCACACGGAGGAGGGGGTGAAGGAGGGAGCCAGTGTCTGTGTTAAAAAGCTCACTATGTCTAGCCCCCCCATTTATCCTCACTAAACTCAAACCCCACTCAGCCGAGCACCCCCACACCTTTACATTGCCTGTAATGCAGACCTGCCTGAGGGTGCAGTACGTGACAGTGATAGCTATTCCTGAAATATTAAAAGTAGTGGTTACCCAGCTGGAAATGGATCCAGTGTGGTTAATACAGCTAACTGCACTCTATAGATTTTGTGGTTGGCTCTGGGAGGTCTATTTTTTCTCATGTTTCTTTGTTTGTACCGGGTGATGCCATATCCCATTTGGTCTCTTTAAGAGTGGTGGTTGGTATGATCAGTAACACGGCATGTGTTTCTTGCTTATTTTGCTTTTAGGATTGGGTGTCTTGGACGTCTCTCTCTGCTTCACGCTGCGATGGACAATGTTGTGTCTGACACCTCCAGCCCCTTACTGTATAATACACGATGTATTATTGTGTTAGCTCACCTTTCTTCCTCGTTTCAGTGGTCTATGAAGATCTGGAGGATTTTCTGTCTGACCATATGGGTTGTCATACTCTCAGGTCAGTGATACATCAAGTGTTCACATGTATTGTGCCCTTACGTCGTTTTTTCAGCCAGGAAACAGTTCAATCTCAGATCACATTGTCGCAGTAGCTCGACTTTGCGTCTGCTGTCTCCGTATTACTATATACATATACATTTGAATTTGCAATTGCTTTTAGGCTCAGATATACAATAGGGACTTTTCGGCATGATACTATACAAATCCACCGTATTGGTTATTATAGGTGCTCCAGGCATATTCCGTGACAGTGTTTACCATAACAGTCTGGTCATCGTTATTTAGGCTATTAAAGCCAACTCACCCTCTAGTGGCCCCTGACTCCTCTGAAGAAATAACTGACGGTGTGGCAGATAGATGTATATTTGAAGTCACATAGTGACAGCTTCCCTGGTCTCCTGCTGAGCCCCAAATCCACACTAAACTATTCTGAGTTCCCATGTGTAGAAAGCGGGGCAGTAAACCAAAGCCGACTCCACTACAGTTGCGGCGTTCGCACGCATCTTGATTTTGTTAAAGGAGGTGTTAGGAATGGTATTGAGGTAGGCAAACTGTGACGCCCCAAAGCACTGCAGATAAGTGCAATCCAGGTATCTAGTGTTCCTTTAGCTCTTCCATGTTAATCTCCTGGTATCCACCATACCTATTCGCAGAAAACCATGTCAGAGAGCTCCGACCACTGACTATACCGGGTCCCCGAGAGTGAGATAGCAGCTTCTTAAGGGGAGCTCACATATACCTCCCAGAGCTTAGAAATTAAATTAGGTGGTAAATTATGACCTAATTTGTCGGTAAACTGAATTGCGTTTAAGTGGAAATCTGTCCTCTCTGCTTCCAAATTTGGAATTTTTGCAATTTTGCAATGGTCGGATAAAAGGTTAAGTGCCTTCAGAGGGTTAATAAAGAGGTTACTGTAAACACATGCACACAATGACAGTCACCCAGCACTCTCCAGAGTAAACGCTCTACACAAAGCATTCCTGAGAGAGCTGAGCTCTAGCATCCGTGAGAATGCTGGTCCCAGCCGTGGGAACCAGCTCCCTCCCTCCCAGCCCCTGACCCTTCAACATGTGAAAGGCATCACAAGCCAAACGGAACTGGAGGAGGCTCTGCGTGGCCTGCTGTACACCCCAGCAACTGGCTCTTTAAAGCAGCCAAAAAAAGTCATGTGATTAGCCAGAGAGGCACAGCTAGGCATACCGAGTGGCAGCTGAGCCTCTAGACGTGTGTGTATAGTGGGAGATTTCCTGCAGTCAGAACACACACAAGCATGGAAGTGAATCACTGGGACTGTCTGAGAGGTGGTCTTTCTAATGCATGTAATTCCTCATAGGTTATTATTGATTTCATTCCCACATCTATCTTTTGAGGAGGGAGAAAATATCTTCTCTCGTCATTATGATATGTGAATCCGTAATGAGTGGTATGGGGGGGAGCCAAGTGTATGGCAGCTAGCAGTTGTGTTTGCCGCTCTAGCACCCCCCAACTCTGAGAAAAAATATTACTGGAAACCAGTGGTATGTGATGACACCAATCCCACACGGATAAGCCACTTCCTACTGACCAAGGACGGCACCCGCCAGCATTGTGCCCCCCTTCACGTGTGAATATGAAATAATGATATTTGGAGAAACACACACACACGCAGGCTGACAGTCATGAGGAAATGCCTTAATTTATTACAAAAACCCAACAAAACATCGTTCGATTGATTTTTGGTCCGTTGTGCCACGCTGGATCCAGTGTTCAAACAAACTCAAGGGAAACTGGAAATGCTGACTGCACTGATGACAAATGTCCCTTATCCACTACTTCCATGGGCATGCGCTCTGTGAACTTTATGTATATACGATCCTGGCCAGTATCAGTGTGACCAAGCTGGGGCACCTTCACACCAGCCTGATTAAAAGGCTAAATCACGACAAGGCTGGATATCTTCACAGACAGGTACCTAACAACATCTGCTATCCTGATTACTGACCCAGACGCCGCTCCAGTATGTCACCAGCCACAGCCCTCTGGTGCCGGATTTCCAGGTGCTTTTTCTGGACCGTCTCAAAGTGCTTAAGAAGCTCTGTGTAATCAATCCCAACTGGGTCTTCCTTGTGAGACTCGAGTGCTGGCTGTGTGTTCCTGGGGAGGACAGGAGAGAAGACGCAGAAAACCATCAATAGACACTTAAAATCATTAAGACTTTTGTGGTCTAGAAGGTCACACTCATTCTCTACTTTTACAGCCCAGCTTCATAGAAAGGTCTTTATATGAGACACATGATGCTGCCCCCACTCCAAAAGGAGAAAAGTATAGTTAAAATGATACCAATTATTAGCTAACTGAGAGTTTGACCAATTTGTCACGAACGCACTCTACTCCAAGCGTGCGCGTGACTTGGTTCTGGTGGTAAAAGGGTTAAAATTCACTATCTGTCTGCACTAGACCGAAAATAGTGATAAAAATATAAATATCCACCCTTAATACCACCCGCAATTAACTATAATGATATAACAAATATCAAAATAACGCTGCCGCCACCACCAAGACAATTTAGAAATGGGGTGCCTTGGTACCCCAAGTGAATCAGACTAAAAAAACCCACACAATATATTTTAACACAATAATTATGTGATTTCAAATTACCGATAAAATGGTCTAATCAGGTAAAGCGAGTCTTTACCAGACAAAAGCAGAACTTAATAAAGGAATATTTATTATGAACAAAAAAAGATGATAAACAGATTATTTACACCAACAGATAAAAATAAAAAGGAGAAAATTACAGAAAATCTAACTACTCACTTGAATGGTAAAGTAACAGTTTTTCTGTCCGTAGGGCTCCGGCAAGGAAAGATGGCGACTTACTCAAAATTAGATCTTGGCCCCTAGTAAGCACACTCACCAATCTTCTTTCACTAACTTTAAGAATGCAAACTGTGTTTTTCACTTGCTTGGTCAGAAATGCTTTTGACTTGATAAAGGGAGGACTCCCGAAAGCTCGTCTATTATTTTAAATACTGTTAGTCCAATAAAAAAGGTATTACAAGATTCTGCAACATTCTGTTTTTTTGCATTCTTATACACTGGACTAATACGGCTACCCCACACTACTTCACTAACTTTACACTCTTTCCCAGTTCATATCGAGTTTCCAAGCCGGCCCAGAGGTGGTATAAGCGGAGGGAAGGTGTACCCTTAAGTGACCTCCCCCTTGTGTGGTGGAAACATATCAGTCAAAATAACTTATTTTCATTTTATCGTCCCTCCTGTGCTCGCCACAGTAATAATTCATGCGTTTATGAATTTCTTGTAATTTGTGAAGTCCACAGATATGTCACACTTGCCACTTATGACTGAACATCATAGACTTCACAATTCCTTCCAAACTGGTTAAGTGGCACCGCCATGTTTGTACTCTTTTTGTAGGGTGTGCTTTCCCCGTTCTAGGTATGCACAGAAGGAGGTATGAAAATTAATATATGAGTTATTATTGATATGTGTTGGATATGACCTGGATATGAGATGGTTTTCCTGACTGCTAGTGGTCACTTAGCATATCAAAGAATCCAGTATCTATGAGGGGATCCAGGCATATGGTGAATGACTCAGCTAGCAGACTTAAAGGCACCGCCTCCCCGTGAAATTTCACACCTGGCAGAGGGCCTTGGTTGGAGGCTTCAAAAGACCAGTTTATCTTAAAAGACCTTTTGGCTCCACATGCCTATACAATCGAATTAACCCCTCACATACTGAAATTAGCCATGCCATCTCTACCGGGCAGCCAGTCCATGTATGTACTACACCGGTTGGTGTGACACCTCCCCCAAACTCTCAGCTAATAAATGGTATCATTTTAACTTTTCTCCTGTTTTCTCAACGGCTAACACGGTACAAAACCCACTCCAAAAGCAAAGTATGGAGGAGGATGTGGGACATTTGGCACATTTAGGAAACTCCTCCACGTTATGGCCTGTAACTAGAAATGCTATAAGGAGCAGGGAAAGATCACAGAGCCGTATGATGCTGGGGAAGAGCCAAGTACAGACAGAAGACCACAAGCCAGCATGGTGCTCTGGAGTTTACATCAGGAACCATGGCAACAGAATACTAAAATGTATTGTTACAGCTTAGTCTCTCCTGTCCAACAAGTTAATTACCCATCTCTGCTGTGTGACCCCATGGCATTGTGTTACATAGAAAGTCATGCTGGTTATACAGTAGTAACATGCGGGACTTACGCTGATCTCATAAGCTGAGGGTTCGGGACACACTGCAGACGGTGGGACAGGAGCTGGAATGCACTGCTCTGCGGCAGGAGCATCAGTAAACCATACAGCGCACGGATCAGGTACGGGTGATTCTCCACATCCAGAAGCTGAAGCCGCAGATCTAGAAGGAAACGCACGGTGTGAACAGAAGGTACCACGGACTCGTCTGATGAGCTCACAACGTGATCTTTGTGTCGGCCAGAACTCCAATGGCAGACTGTTGCAAATCCTTGCTGTGTAGGCACCCTAACCATGGTGTTACAATCCCATAGTACACACCACTGGCTTGATTCATAAGACAATCCATGACAAAAGGCCCTAAAGCTGACTCACCCTTGACTACACATGCAAAGGAGGGAGAAAGCAAATCTATCTTTTTTTAAAAGTAACTATGACTCGAATGATGTCTTCTCCTCCAAGACATATCGGACCAGACAAAGTACCCATTACCGTTGTTTGCACATGCTGTTGCCGCTCTATAGTATGTCAGTACCCTCCGTGTAGGCGTGCTACCCTGCAGGCCAACTCATCACTTCTGCTCTATTTCCCTCCTGCAGTGCTAGGGGAGCGTATAACCAGGACATACTCACAACACCACACGCTGGGGGATCTGGGCACACTTACATGTGAAGATCGGGCACTCAATGAGCTGGACCAGCTTGTCCACTTCTGTAAGAAAATCGACAGTCACCTCTAGATTGCCGCTGAATGTACGAGTCAAGGAGCAGAACCTTCTTTGTGGTGTCTTATCACTTCTCGTGCAGCCAGCCTGTAACATGGGGTGTTTTTGGGCCAGCTCTACAGACATGTTTGTGACTAAGGATACAACTTCTGGATCAGGCGGTAGGCGTGCTTGTAATTCTGTGTCAGGAAACACAGTGACACAGTGGCTACAGGATTGTGACACCATGAACGGTACAGGCAGCAGAACAAGTTACGGCTCTCCTGAAAAACACAAAGCAGAGAAGAAGCGTAAAATTTCCAAGGGGAACCGGCGCAGAGCGGTGCGAGAGATCCCTCCTGTTTCCTGTCACCCCTAAGCTATCAGGCCACTCAATGAATGTGGCACGATCACTCAGACATGGCAGATGCTGGAATTTACCAAGCAGGGTGGTGATTAGCTTTACATACCAGTGTCTGTAGGTCGTTCAGTTGACTTCTCAGCTGGAAGAGCTCAGATGAGGTCAGTAAGATGCTGTTTAGATTTTGTACCATGGTTGATGCAAACTTTAAATCTTCCTCTCGAAGCAAGATGTCCGCCATCGAGTGAAATATATTCTCAGCATTTAGGAGCAGGCAAAGCTGTCTAAGGACATAGGGCACGTTAGTAACGGACGTCGCCAGGAGCTGGCTTCCCTCTGCCCTGTGGCTCTAGACTCACCGGATGATGAAGGCCCCCCGTGTCTCCAGGAGCTTCCTCTCACTACTGAAACGTTTAAGTAGGTTTATCATGAAACGGTGGAAGTAGGAGTTCATGGTCGGCGTTGAGGGGGAGATCTCGTGACCGCGAGGACCTGAATCAGACAGAATGTCAGTGATAAGAGACATGTTCCAGAGGGATGCAAGGCAAACAAGACCCCATACACAACAGATGTACAACGTAATCAGCACGTAAATCTATTCCAGCAGTGCATGGAGCGCACTCCGGGAAGCACACAAACAGGCCTGAATCCTTAAACTCTGGCCCCTTTGCACTCAGGCTCGCTCCCTTTCTCTATACTCTCGACTCTCATACCCAGCACTCTCTGGCTCCCTTGCACTCTGCAATATGGGGGAACATCTGCAGTCTGGCTCCCTTGCACTCTCTCTCTCTGTACTCTCAGACTTTTGTTCTCTGGCTCCTTTGCACTCTGCACTGATGTTCTATTGAAATCTGTAATTGTTAATCTCTTGCAATCTGGCACTTTCAGGCTCCCTTGGACACTCACTCTCTTGTACTCTGGCTCTCTTTCTCTGTATCTCACTCACACTCTGAACTCTCAATCCCTTGCACTGTCATACACTGAGTCACGCTCTCGCTCTCTCTGTATTCTCGCTCTCTGACTCCTTTGCACCCTGGTGCTCTGTCTTCCTCACTCTATGCATTCTCTATCTCTTGTATTCTCACACTCTGCACGCTCAATCCTTTGCATTCTCGCTGTCAACCTCTGCACTCTTGCTCTCTGACACTCTTGACCCCTGGCTCCCTAGCACTCTCACTCTCGGACTCCATTGTATTCTGCACTTTCGATCACTTGCACGCTCTCTGTTCCTGGCTCCCTCGCTCTGTGTATTCATGATCACTCTCAAGCTCCCTTGTACACTCGCAGTCACTTTCGCCATCCGGCTCCCTTGAATCCTGGTTCTCTCTTTCTCTGTACTTATGTGTTCTGGCTCCCTAGCACAATGTGCACTCTGGCCTCCTCGCTCCCTTGCACTCTCTGCACTCTTGTTATCTGGCTCCCTCACTCTATATACTCTTGGGGTATACATCTCTGGCTTCCTGCCACTCTGCAATCTTGATCCCTTGCATTCTCATACCCTATCTCTCCCTCAATTGGTACTCTCACTCTCTTGCTCATTTGAACTCTTGGGTTCCCTTGCATTTTACTCTTAATCTCTGCACTCTGGCTCTCTTACACTCTTGCTCTACAACCCCATTGCATTCTGCACTTGCACTCTCTCGCCCTATACATTGTTAATCCTTTTTACTCTCGCTCTTAGGCTTCCTCACTCTATGCATTCTCTATCTCTTGTATTCTAACACTCTGGCTTTCTGACCCTTTGCACCCACCCTGGCTCCTTTGTATTCTCGCTCTCAATGTGCACTTACACTGCACTCTTGCTCTCTTACACTCTTGACTCACACTCTCAGTCTCTGAGTCCACTGCATTCTGCACTTTTGATCAATCCTTTGTACTCTCACTCTCACTCTCCGCACTCCTGATTCCTTACACTGCACTCTAGATCTCTGGCTCCCTTCCCCCTCTCAGGTTCTCTCGCCCAATACATTATTAATCCTTTGTGCTCTCACTCTCTAGCTCCCTTGCACCCTGGTTATCTCTTTATCTGTTCTCTTGCTTTCTTGCTCTCTCACTTCCTTTCCAACTGGATCCCTCTCACTCTTGCACACTCTATCCATTCTTGATCCCTTTCACTCTTTCCTCCTTGCAGTCTCACTCTCAATCTTTGCACTCTGGCTTCCTCACACTGCACTCTCACTCTCTCAATCCCACACACTCTACACTTCTGACTCCCTTGCACTCTCAGGTTCCCTCACCCTATGCATTCTTAAACCTTTGTACGCTCTCTGCCTCCCTCACATTCTGCACTCTAGCTCTATTGCACTCTAGCCCTTAATCTCTCCACTCTGGCTTCCTCACACTCCATTCTTGTTCTCTCAATCCTACACACTCTGCACGCTCGATCCTTGGCTCCCTAGAACTCTAGCTTTCTGAGTCTTGCACTTGCACTGTCTCGCTCTCTGCCTCCATTGCAATCTGGCACTCTAATGCTCTGGCTCCCTTTCCAACTGAATCCCTCACACGCTCGCTCCATGCATTCTTGATCCCTTTTACCCTCTCACTTACTGCTCTCTTGATCCAATGCACTCTGTACTGTTGATCCCTTGCAATCTGACACTTACTCTCAGGCTCCCTCATTCTCTACACTCTGGCTCTCTTGCTCCGTTGCACTCTCATCCTCTGGCTCCCTCGCTCTATCCATTTTACGCTTGCGCGCTCGCTTTCAATCCTTTCACTCTGGATTGCTCACACTGCACTCTTGTTTTCTCAATCCCACACACTCTACTCTCTTGCTGTCTGGCTCCCATGCATTCATACTATCTGGCTTTATTGCACTCCAACCCTCAATCTCTCCACTCTGGCTTCCTCACACTCCATTGTTGCTCTCTCAATCCCACACACACACTCTCGATCCTTTTTTATCCTCACGCTCGGGCTCCCTGGTTCTCTCTCTCTTTGTACTCTCACTCTGACTCCATTGCATTCTGCACTTTCAATCACTTGCGCTCTCAGCTTCCCTCGCCCTATGCATTCTTAATCCTTTGTGCGCTCGTTCTGTGGCTCAGGTGCACTTATTCTCCCTGGCTCCCTTGAACTTTGCACTCTTGTTCCCTCACACCTTGCACTCTTGATCCTTTACACTCTAGCTCTCTCATACTCTGCATTCTTGCACTTTTTCTCCCTCTTGCACTATAGCTGCATTGCACTATCCACTCTTGACCCCTTGCTCTCTGCCCCCCCTTTGGACTCTCACATTCTCGCTCCCATGCACTCTCGCGGTTTCGCTCTCTGCATTCTGGCTCCCTTGCACTCTTCCTCTCTGGCTCCTCCATACTCTAGCTCCCTGGAACTCTCACACTGTGCACTCTCAAGCCCTCTCTCGCACTGTGGCTCTCATTCTTGATCCCATGCACTGTCATTTCCTTACGCTCGTTCGTACTCTTACGCTTTGGCTCCCTTGAGCCCTGCAGTGTGGCTTTATCTCGCACTCTGGCTCTGTCACATTCTGCACTCTGGCTCTGTCACATTCTGCACTCTGGCTCTCACTCTTTGATATCCCTTTGTGCCAGGGAGCGAGAGTGTGAGAGAGCGGAGTGCACAGTTAGAGGCACACAGCTTTGACATTTTCATGTAACAGGAAATATTACTCACCATGGCCGCTGGAGTGGCTTGGAACATGGAGCGCTAATAGTCCAGAAGGAAGGTCAGTGCTGTCACTGGAAGAGTCTGTTTGTCCCGCTGGAGAAGAGGCAATTTCTGCAAGAACCTCTAGATCCTTCAGGATTACCTTAAGGAGGACAAGAAGGAAGACCGGTAAATGCATTTATAGGGCCGTGGAGGACGATAGTGCTAGAGAGTGGAAGCAGCAGCTTGGAAGTAGTTATAACACAACAAATGATCCACACCGACACAACACTGCATAAATCTGTGGAATGGACAAGCAGTGCCAAACACAGTAACAATGCACCCCCCATCTTTCCAAACTGCTGTTTCTGCGCCCAGATTCCTTCTGTCCCTTGGAAGCAGACAGCACAGGGGTTCAGAGTCAGGTGCAGTGCAGGGATGTGTTATTACATACACTTGCTTTGACACGTCAGCCCACCATGTGTCTCTTTGTGTCTTTGGCTGTACACTGCCCAACCTTATTTCCCACCTAGACCCAGACAGCGGGTATCCATGTGTGTGCATTCTTCTGGCCTGGTGCACATTACAGCACCTGACCCAGCAGCCAAATACCGCAGTGGTTATTTGTTAACTTTCCAGATTATGGAATGGCTGCTGCACATTAGCATGCGCGAGGCATTGTCTTAAGCATCTCCTGTGCACCAGAGCTCTGGACTTCCCTGTCTCCATGGAAACAAGCCCTGCAATTGCACGGCTCCGGTTGAGATCTACCCGCCAGCACAGAGGGGGCAGCGTGTAGCTCCCTTTCATTAACTCCTTCCTTGGTAATTCCAAATGCTTACGTAGGCAGATATCTCACCGGAACAGGTTCCTGCAAAGGGGGCTCTGTCCCCTGTCCAGTGAATTGTCACAATGCCAATCAAGATAAAAGTTTACCGTCCAAGGCCCATGAGCATCTCCAGGTCTCCCACAACCCTTCATGCCATCTTCTGAGGCATGCAGGACTCTCCGTTCTAAATTCTAAACTTAGATTCTGCTGGTAGATCAGACCCATTCGGACCTTGGAGTCTGTCCGTTATTCATGAAGATCAGTCTTTGGTCTGGTGCCATAGTGAGGAAAGCTTCATTATATATGTTTAAATTCCCTCACTGTATTAGCCTCCACCACTTCCACTGGGAAATTGTTCCATCCATCTATCTATTACTCTCATTAAAGTAAAACTTCCTTACGTTCCATCTAAACCTCTGACCTTCTAGATTTAGATTCTGGTCTCTTGTTCTAACATTTCTCCTCCTTTAAAATAATTGTCCCTCCTTTGTTAAATTCCTTCAAGTATTTAAATGTCTCTAGGTGAGGTCTGAGAACTGTAAAAGAGCAGGATCACCTTTCTTTTTCTACTAATACCCCTCCTTTTCTACATTCTATGCTTTCCTTTAAGCCGTCAGAAACAATAACTCCTACGTCTCTGACAGAACTGTGTCCCCCCCAATGCTATCTTCTGCGCTGGGATTTTTATGTCCCAAGTGCATTAGTTTACAGTTATCAACATTAAACTGTAATGGACCTGCTCTCCCCCATTCTACTAACGTTAAACCGTTGCTGCCGTGCTCTACCCCATTCTTTTCAATTACCTCATCAGACTCATCAGAGAGGGTCTTCAGTAAGATGGGGAACAGGCCGTCCGTGTGCCGGAACATCTACAATAGCAAGAGCGTTAGTGTCTGCGTCTACAATGCTATCAGTCTCTCACTGCACCACGGGTGGAACTGTCTAACAGTCCTGCTTTCTTTTAATCACCTTGCGCGGGGTCTTTATGTACAGATGGTAAAGCCACTTCAGCACACTGATGCGGCTCATCATTCCAGTGGAGGACTCGTGCAGGTGTCTGTCCAGCACATGAACAATCCCATCCAGATTTAGCGAGATGCCGCCTGCTGTCTGAGAGCTGCTGGATGGCACATACACATCTATGAGGGCAATTTAATACAGCCTCTGGTACTTAACCACATGCATGTCTAATCTTGCTCATACATACTACATACATGGTCGTGCACAGGCCATTTCTAAATTCGCATAGCCTTCAGTGCCCATCAACAAGGGATGAGGGAGAGTCGGGTGACGTTACATGGTAATCAGGTGCAAAGCATGCCACATCCAGAACTAAGGAAAGGACTAGAATCTGTCCAGGCTAAACTTGGTGCTGATGTCACCAACACAATGATTAGTGTCTATGGGAAGAGAGGTTTCCACTAGGCGCTAGCGGCAAAGGGTTAATAAGGCAAAAGAGCAATGGGCATTTTATCTGGGTATTGTTATGCTAATAGGATGCCATGAGAAGCCTGAGGCACAGCGTGAGCAGGAGCGTGCGCAGACCGATCCGCGATCTCACTCCAAGCTGTAAGCAAGAGATTAACACAGAACAAACCAACAGGATTTGGCAATACTGCCCAGAGGCACAGAACACAGGGTATTAAGGCTACACACAATGAGCACGTGGGCCAGTAGATCTTACATAAATTAGGCAGAGATTATCTACGCTCACTATTTCCCTGAGTGTTATAGGGGACCTTCTGGAAGGTGCTACAGTGTCCCCTGGTGGTTAAGTGACTACACTGCAGTTTTCACGTTAATAGCCCATGAGCCTCATGGATTATACAGTCTGACAAGGCCTGGCACAAAGACGCTGCCCGTACCGATACTATCTTCCCACACCATCCAGCCATGCACCAGACTCACACAGAAGGGACGGTACGCACGATATTGGATTCATGCAGCGTGTGACAGACTACTCTCTGCCTGTCTGACCTGGGTAATTAAAGGAGGACTAACCTGTTTGGAGCAAATGTCTTGATGTTGTTAGGGTTGGAATCTGCTGTGTTATCTAGGGTTCCTGTTGAGAGACGGAATGTCAGTGAACGGGTATTATCATTCTCATGTATGACATGGCCCGATCAGCTATTAAGGGAAAGATATATATACCAACAAGTCCAACGCCACAGCTGGGTAAACATCTGCACAAAAATGTGTCATTCCCATGCGATCCCGCAGAGAAGAGTTGCATACTCCTCACTAGGTCCGAAGACGACACACTGTTGGAATACACTTCTAGGACTGAAAAGGATCGTTAAAGGGACTCACTGTGTGTGGGGGGCTCCTGATATGATGCAAGGTCCTCATCCAACTGCGAACCTGTCAGTGACTTCACATCCTCTGTTTCATCATCTTCAGGCGTCACCAGCTTCATCAGACTTTGGTTACACACATTAGCAACCTCTTTAATATCTGGGGATAGGGGGTTTAAGGAGAAAACAAAGAATGACCATGATCCTGAGGCTGAACCACAACAAGGAGGAAGGTTTAAGGCATGAAGCAGGAACTGTGTGCCACGTGTGAACATTAGGTGAATATAATCCATTGACTCCCCTCAGGCTTCGGAAATAAAAGCAGCGCGTCTGTCAGTATAAGCGGACATAAAAAGGATACTCCTTTTGCGGTCATCATAAGAGAGACAGGGCAATACAGCAGTAAGGATTCCTGATGCGTAAGGGAGCATTATCCGGCCAGCAAGCTGCAAGAATTCCCGCATCCAGGACATGGCTGTCAGCTGAATTAACTCATCTGTGAGATGGAACGAGAGCCACGGGTGAATGATTGCACCAACAACCACAGGCAAAGGTGTCGCCCCATCTGGGGGACCTACTATCCACATCAGCGCTTGTCTCCGCACTGTTATTTAGCTAACAGCGACAGGTCGACTTTATTACTAAACACAATAAAAAAAAAAAAGAGGGGACCTCTACAAGTCACAGCATTTGCCACCGCGGTGATCTCAGGGAGCTTCAGTCTTGCAGCTGTCCTTGTCTCAGTTTATGCGAGAACTAACAATGACCTTACTGAGGACAAACCGGTCCAACAAATTGCTTCCACATCCTCCTAGGTTAGTTTTAAAATGATGTTCTTTGCGGCAGGGTTATGAGGATAATGCTATAATGAAAGATCCACTGCAATGGTACTAATTAAAGTGTTTAATTCACCATCACTTAACCATAAACATGAAATAAAAGGTGACGGGTTCTACAGACTGCCCACAAAACTCACCAGTTGACTGACAATGAATGACCAAAATGTTAGCCATTTCAGCAAACTTAACACTTTCTGGCATCTTCTTGATCTCCTTCAGAAACTCGCCAAGTGACACCTCACACCTGGTGGAAACAATACATCCAAGGAGATCAACTCAATAGGCCCAGTCACAGGAAAGCAGTGCAGAGGGCTGCACAAGCACAGCATTATGTATCTTGGCTCCAAGCAGAACCTAAATGCGCTGCTACACACGGGTATGAGATAATGGCGCCCGTTTACCTTGCAGGGCTGCCACTCGCAAATCCATCAACTCACATCTTTCTGATCTCTTTGCTGCTATCCCCAAGAATCTGGAAGAGACCATCAAGAATCTCTGGGAGGTAATCCAGCAGATTGATGTCAGGAACTGATTCAAGCACCAGGATCTGAAACGTGACAAAAATTACCTTTTCTTAGAACGCAGATATGGGGCACAGCTTCAGGAGGACTAAACCAAAGCCCATTCACTTACCCAGGAGATAATAAACTGCCGGGCATACTGGTTGTTGGAATAGATCCGCTCACGAAGAAGAGGGACAAAGCTGACCAAATCAAACTTGTTGCTTTCCGTCACAATGTCCTGACAGCAGAAGACATGGACTTGTTATCGACAGTAGTAAGAATGATGGATAATCAATGCCTTGTTATACAGACACACTATACATTTGAATCAATCCCTGCTCTCCTATTCACACAGATGTACAAATCGGCACCTGCTCAGTCAGGCTCTACCACAAGGGCTAGACATTAACTGGACACAACATCATTGCAACCAAACAATGGCCTACCTTCAGCAGGCGATCCAGCAACTCCGAGCCACTCTTCACATTGGGGTCGGGGTCAGCGGCAAGCTGTGACAAAGATATAGGGTAACAGTACTGCAACAACTACCACAGCTTGAAGTAAAGGGCGGGCCCAAAACCAAGGGACAGGGAGTGCCAGCATCAAATGACAATAATAACATGAGCCAATTACATGCAGTGCCTCTGAGGGGTATACAAGCAGGAAAGCGTCGCAAAGAGGGTTAAAATATAAGATGCGGGAATACCTTGCTGAGTCCATCGAAGAGCACATTGAAATGAGGAAGCACCGAGCCTCGAGCCACCTTCACAATGTTGTAGAGAGCCTCGCAGGCGTAGTATCTAAGCCGACTGTCCGCATCATTAAAACACGTGAGTACCGGTTCGATGAGCTCCCTCAGGTACTGGCCGGAGTCCTGCATATACACACACACAGCTCAGCCAGTGAACACCCTGCATACACCAATCAGGCGCAGCCCTGCCAGCGAACACCATGCATACACCATTCAGGCGCAGCCCTGCCAGCGAACACCATGCATACACCATTCAGGCGCAGCCCTGCCAGCGAACACCCTACATACATCAATCAGGCGCAGCCCTGCCAGCGAACACCCTACATACACCAATCAGGCGCAGCCCTGCCAGCGAACACCCTACATACACCAATCAGGCGCAGCCCTGCCAGCGAACACCCTACATACACCAATCAGGCGCAGCCCTGCCAGCAAACACCCTGCATACACCAATTACACATGAATGAGCACTTGTCCTGTGACTGTCACATCCTGTCAACATAATTAATCTAATTTAATATGGTTCTTCTCTTTTCGGCTCACGTTACGTGGCGTTACATCTGAATTTAGTAAAACAAACCCGGCTTTTTTTCAAACATTTTGGACTTCGTCATCCTAGACGTTGAGGAAGCGCACAGTAAAGCGTACAGCACCATGAGTACCTTACCTTGCCCAGCGCGATGGAGCAGGCAGCCAAACCAATTAGACCGCCTTTCCTGCTGTGAGGATGCTGGGAGAGCGCAAACTCTTGCGACAGAATCAAGATCACATGACGGATCTGACCAGTATTATTCTGGGCAACAAACTCCCTCACCAACCTACAGAGTGAGAGAGAGAACAGCAATAGGTGGCAGAGAGACACAGGGGCAGCTAGAGGCGGCCGAGAGGCACACGGTGGCCGCTATGGGTGGCCGAGAGACACACGGTGGCCGCTATGGGTGGCCGAGAGACACAGGGGGGACAGCTATAGGTGGAGACACACACGGGGAAAGCTATAGGTGTCAGAGACAAACACAGGGAGACAGCTATAGGTGGCAGAGACAGACACGGGGACAGCTATAGGTGGCAGATTCACAGGGAGACAGCTATAGGTGGCAGAGACAGACACGGGGACAGCTATAGGTGGCAGAGACAGACACGGGGACAGCTATAGGTGGCAGACACACACACACGGCCCTTTGGTCTCACGCCTCGTCCTTTCCCCTCCGAACTCTTTCCCCCTCAGCTCAGCCTCTCTTAGGTTCCCCCCACAGTTGGCTGCTGACCGGCTTCTCACTTCTCTATTTCCAGGGCCGCCACCTTCCGCTTTTCGTACATCTTGTCATTCAGAGCCCGCACTATGTTCGGGGTGAGAGGCGACAAGTCTCGCTCGGGGTTCATGCTGCCGCTCGAGGCGCCGCTTCTCCTCCGGGTACCCGTCACCAACCAGCAGAGCAGCCGGAACCGTCACGCACCTCCTGTCATGTGGGAGTCACATGATCGCCGCGCTGCCTACCGGGAAGTGTAGTCCTGCAGGGGAAACTGGGGCAGCAGAAGCAGGTATGGCCCCTCTGTCACCGGGCAGCTGACGGAGGGCAGCAGGAGCATGCATGGCGCCTCTGTCAGTGGACGGCAGAAGCAGGGAGGGGACAGCTTGCAGCTGACAGAGGGCAGGTAGGACATACAGGATGCTGAGATTCAGATATTCTTCAATAGTGTCATGCATGTGACAAACACCCCAATGGAGGCCACACCGCAGACCGTTGTGGCTGCAGGGCTGAACTGGGAGTTAAAAACAGCCCTGGTAAGAATTGAATGCCAGCCACATCTTCCATGGTACCGTTTTTGGGGACACAGCGCATGGCGGGTTCTGGCCCCAATATTTCATGTTCAGAATAGGGGTAAACCCTGTATTTTAAAGCGGGTGTATATGTCACATTTTAGGGTGGGTGATTGTGATTATATGCAGAGCAGACGGGCACTCTGTCTCATGCCAGCTGGTGGGGTAATGGTTATAACGTCCGAATGGTTGGTGGCAGTTACCCCGTTGACTGTTGCGTTATGGCGGCTGTGAGTATTTCTAATGTTTTTGCACTATATGTGGAACGGGCAGGCATCATATATCCATGGGGAGGAGGAGCGTCTGACTATCTTGTGGCACAGTGGTTAGCTGGCTAACCTGAGGTCCAAAAGGTTGCCGGTTCTATCCCCGTGTAAGTATATAGCGCTATAGGTGCTGTGTGTGTGTGTGTGTGTGTGTGTGTTTATGTTTTTAGAGCGGCGGATTTGAGGATATCTATCACGGACGAGACCATTTGGGTCGCTGCTATTGCGGCTCGGTGCTAGGCACTTTGCCTGCCATGTAGTTGGTCCCTGGTTCTCATCTCCATGAGTCCGGGTGGGTGTGGTGGTGTGTGAACAGAGTATGAGTATGAGTATGATCGGTGGTGTGTGAATGAAGTGCGGGTCGGGACAAATGGGACTTAGAACCAGGAGGCAGAGCACCTAGTTTTTTGTCCCCGAATGTAAATATAATTAATGTAAAATTATAACACTTCACCGTTTATTTTCAGGTGGCAGGAATCAAACCTTTGCTCCGCAGCACCGTAGGTATCACAGCTACCCGCTACGCCACCAGGCAGCTTGACTGTGTGGTTTCCCGCGTACATATTATGCCTGACCCGCGAAAACTTTAACTATACAGATGGCCTCCATAACAGCATCCAGCACTCAGCACTCAGCAGGAAATAGAGCCAACAACCTGCTGGATGTAAATTAACACAATTACCCTCTACGCCACCAGATAACTAGACTGTGTGCCTCCTCCTCACTCACATACACTCAAAAGAACCCACTCTGTGGACGTGGAACATACAGGCATAATATGGGCGCGGGAAGGCAGAAAGTGCAGCTTCTTGGTGGTGTAAAGATTATGCCGCTATCTATAATATGCAGCTGAGATGATTCTAACCCTCTTGCTGTCTCCATAGGTGGCAGAGAGAGAGACACACGGGGACAGCCATAGGTGGTAGAGAGACACACACACAAGGAGAAACCTAGAGGAGGCAGAAAGAGACTCACTCACAAGGAGACACCTAGAGGAGGCAGAGAGAGAGACACACACACGGAGACAGCTATAGGTGGCAGAGAGACACACACAGAGACAGCTATAGGTAGAAAACTTGAATCTGTGAAATAATTCAGTGAGTCTCTCTCTCTCTCTCTCTGTGCCAGTGTGTGTCTCAGACTCTCTCTCTGTGCCAGTGAGTGTGTCTCTCTGTGCAAGTGAGTGTATCTCTCTCTCTGTGCAAGTGAGTGTGTCTCTCTCTCTGTGCCAGTGAGTGTGTCTCTCTCTGTGTGCCAGAGTGTGTCTCGCTTTGTCTCTCTCTGTTCCAGTAAGTGCGTCTCTTGCGCCTCCGCTCAACTCTCCTGCACATCATTTTTTAGTGAATAGACTCATTTGTTATAGACTAAATGCCATGTCTGTAATTGAGACCTTCACAATGTATATGAGAATGTGATAAAATAAAGCAACAGCTGTATATGTTTCAAAATAATAGTAATAATAATAATATTAATAAATGAACATAACGCATGTAATATATCTGGAATTGCAATTAAAAATCAGTTTTGTTTTTTTTTCTTTAACTTGATGTTTATACTGTTTTCTTCTTCTACAGTCTATCTCAACCACTCACAAAACATTAACTTTTTAGTGACATGGGTAGATTAATAGATTACGTCCTCATGGTGGCGGCTTTTTGGAATAGGAGCCAGGCATAAGCTGTTGCCACGGAGTATTGCCAAGCGGACAAGTGCAAAGGTAGCGGGAACAGCTCAGCTGTGTGCGTCAGACCGCCATACACAAGGGAGAATATCCAAGAAAGGCTCCATTGGTTGTGTCTTTCTCCTGCTCAGGTGATTAGGGACCACACAGGGTTAAAGTGTGAATCCAGGACAGATGGAAGACAATTGGAGTCATAAAAAGGACACATCGGTACCCATTAACACAACAATTATTATTAGGAATATCTATGGGTGTGTTATGAAACCGCGTTAGATTAAATAAAATCTAATAGACAATGTTTCTGCCTTTTTGTTTCTTGCCTTTTTGACCATGGAAACAAGATTTCTCACTACGAACTGTCTAGTTCCTATCCCTGTAAGGGACCTGTGTGAGCTGGAGGTATGAAAGTCCTTTAGCTGGATAGAAACTAGATTTTTCACCGTAAACCGTCTAGTTTCTATCCCTGTAAGGGACCTGTGTGAGCAAGAGATATGAGTCCCTTTGCAGTATAGGAACTTATAGGAATGTTACCTGATGGTATAAAAGTCCTTTAGCTGGATGGAAACTAGATTTCTCAGTATGAACCATCTAATTCCTATCCCTGTAAGGGACCTGTGTGAGCTGGAGAGATAAGGGTCCTTAAGCTGGATGGAAACTAGATTTCTCACCATGAACCATCTAGTTCCTATCCGTTAACAGGACCTGGCCACGATGGAGCAAAAGGTCCTTTACAGGGATAGAAACTAGCTCTCTTTCCATGAGTTGGATAGTTCCTATCCCTGTACAGGACCTGACCACTAGGGGGCAAAAGGTAATTTTGCTGGATAAAAAATAGCTCTCACACACTGAGCAAGCGATTTCCTATCCCTGTAAAGGACATGGTCCTTCTACCGGATAGGAACTAGTCGCAACCCTGGTCTCATGCCTCTGCAGGGAGGCCATTCCAGAGGTGTGCGAGACCCAACCTTCTTTTACATTAGCCTGGCCTCCTCTACAAGGGGCAGCGCCCGGCCCCTGACATTAGCCTGTTCTCCTCTACAAGGGGCAGCGCCCGGCCTCTGACATTAGCCTGGTCTCCTCTACAAGGGGCAGCGCCCGGCCTCTGACATTAGCCAGGCCTCCTCTACAAGGCCATGTTTCCCTGGACATATCATTTTTACATATTGGATGTATGGACTCAGGGAAGGGAAGCAGTCAGTTATACATCATCCATACTGCAGGGCAGTATATCATATGGGCTGGTCAGCAACATGTAAAAATTATATGTCCTGGAAGGCATGGCTGATGTGGTCACCCTACTTGCCTTTAATGACTGGGGCAGCGACCTGTGCCCAGAGGAAGCTCATTCCACATAAAGGGCAATAATCTGAGGTATGCTAGGTGGGTGTAGGTGAGGCATGCAGGGGAAAATAGTCCGGGGCATGATAGGGTTAATAGTCCGGGGCATGCTGGGAAATGTAGTCCGAGGAATGCTGGGGAATGTAGTTCAAGGAATGCTGGGGTAATAGTCCGGGGCATGCAGGGTAATGTAGTCCGAGGAATGCTGGGGGTGTAGTCCAGTGAATGGTGTGGAAGTAATTCATCAGAAAGCGAAGGACTCCATTTCCCTGCGTGCAATGCACCAGCTTCCTCTGCTGACAGGAAGTCGCCTTTTGATGACATTGCTTTGCGGGAACTAAACGTGAGTATTTTCCTGAGTTACTATCAGAGAATTGTAATACCTTTCACTCCAGCACACAACGGGACAGGCGGCAGGGGAGCCGCACCACAACCACCCAACTCACACAGCATACTAATAACGGGACAGGCGGCAGGGGAGCCGCACCACAAGCAGCCATCTCACACAGCATACTAATAACGGGACAGGCGGCAGGGGAGCCGCACCACAAGCAGCCATCTCACACAGCATACTAATAACGGGACAGGCGGCAGGGGAGCCGCACCACAAGCAGCCATCTCACACAGCATACTAATAACGGGACAGGCGGCAGGGGAGCCGCACCACAAGCAGCCATCTCACACAGCTTATTAATAACAGGACAGGGGAGCCACACCATAAGCAGCCATCTCGCACAGCCTATTAATAACAGGACAGGCTTTGCTGAAAGCTGCTCACCTGTGTGATCTCTATGTGTTTGTTGCGCAGATAAGAGACATCACCGAGTCGTCTCGTGCGATGAGACCACGAGATGAAGAAACAGATTAAGAATAGATGCAGAAACAGGACTGCCGGAGGCCTGGAAACGCTGCAGCCGTGTCCTGGCAGTGAACCAGGTCCAAGCGGGGCCCTGCAACACCTACAGACTCCCGAGATAGTCGCATCACCCGAGCCGGAGAGCCGCCACCCTGCGGTGCGCGTCCTTTCCAGCCGGTCACCGGAGGAGGAATCCTGGAACGGACGCTTTAAACCAGCTGATAACGAGATGTTTGGGACGCGAGAAGAAGGAAACACCTTTCAGAGACACAGAATCCGGTACAGAAAGAGCGGAGGGGTGAAATTCACCATCGAAGCCAAGTCACTGATAATCAGCGTGAGTAACGTGGACGGCGAGTGTGACCGGGCTCTAACACGGCTGGGACTCGGTGAGGCCCACGCGGGCGTTGCTGCTCTGGAGCGGACAGTCTGGTGTGGTGTGTCGCACGCGAGGGATTTGGATTCAGTGCCCGCGTTGTGTGGGTTTGGTTATGGGCAGGCTTGTATAATGAATGAGTTTTCGTGTAGTAAACATGGTGGCGGTGGAAGGAAGAACACGCCTGAGGTGGCTGCCGTCACGGAAAACAGAGACTTCATTACAGAAAAAAACACATGTCCTGTTCTCACTCTCTTCACGAGACCGGAAGCTCGGGATTCGAAAGCGGAGCCGGGAAAAAGTGACACGTCCCAGAGACAAGCGAATAGGGAGTGTCCGCGTGCCTCGGCCGCACCGCTGAGGAGGACGCACCCGGCGTGTGATGTCAGCAGGAAGACATCAAAAAGGCAGAAGAAGAGAGCTGTCTGGACATCTTATGCCTGTCCGGGATGCGGCAAAACGCTGTATGCGAGCAGAAGGCAGCAGGAAGCCGCGCCGCGGCCCGCGAGGAAACCGGTACATGCGCAGCACGGACGCCTCTGCTTTCTCTGTCTGAAAAAAAGGAAGCTACCAAACAGCAACGTGCGGGAGGCGCATATCTGCGTGGTGTGCGGCAAGCACTTTGTGCAGCAGGCGGTGCTGGCGTTACACCTGCAGAGCCACATACAGGATAAGCGCTGTGTCTGCGCCATCTGTGGGAAGGGGTTCGTTCAGCAGTCGCTGCTCCTGATCCACGAGAAGACGCACGTGGAGCCGCAGCCTCACCGGTGCCCGGCCTGCGGACAGACGTTTTATGTTAAAGAGCTGTTTGACGCGCATCAGAGATCGCACAGAGAGAAGAAGCCGCATCGCTGTAAGCACTGCGGGAAATGCTTCGCGGATAAGACCAGCCTTGGGATCCACGGCCGGATCCACACGGGAGAGAAGCCCTTTCCGTGTTCGGTGTGTGGGAAGCGCTTCACTCAGCACTCCACACTCGTGTCCCACCAGAGGATCCACACCGGGGAAAAGCCCTTCGCCTGCACGGAGTGTGGCCGCCAGTTCAGGGACCGCTCGGCATATGCCAGCCACAGGAGGACACACACAGGGGAGAAGCCCTTTAGCTGTGAGGTGTGCGGGAAGAGGTTCGCTCAGAGCTCCAACCTGCGCAGACACGAGCGCATCCACACAGGGGCCAAACCCTAAGCTTGCAGCGTGCGCGGGAAGACTCATTGAGAATGGCAAGCTTCAGGCCCATGTGAGCATCCACCTGTCCAGCCATTCAGAGCGCCTTTCCCTGACTCCATCCCAACATCTACGTGGTATATTTTTAATGTCTGACAATCTTTATTAATAAACAACGATACATTATGCGGGGCGGCTCGCTGATTTATCTATGCATTATACAGGGCCGGCGCGCTGCTTTAACTATACATTATACAGGGGGGCGGCTTGCTGATTTATCTATACATTATACAGGGGGCCGGCTCGCTGATTTAACTATAGATTATACAGGGGGCCGGCAGCATCTCCTGAGTACAGCGATACCTCACATGAATGATTTCGCCTGGCTGTTTGGAGGGAAAAAGGGCCACGTTTGGGGCATGCGCATTTTTCAGTGTTGAACTTTGGCATTTGGGGATCCGCAGCCCATGCCCTATTTGGTACATCTTTGAGCCGGGCCATTTCAGTGTGCCCAACAAAACCATATATTTTTGAAAACTAGACACTTAAATGCTGGTATTTTAACTCTTTGCACGCGTTTTACCACCAGCATTTTTTCAAAGTTTGCAGTAGTATTTTTGTGTGTATTTTCCCCCCACACACCTACTTTATGTATGAATTTACAGCTCCTGGTATATGCCGCTGTCACACGACACCCCAATATGTGTTCAGCAACATCTCCTGAGTGCAGTGATACCCCACATGCATGGGTTTGTCATTTTTTGGGGGAACTAAAAGGCCACATTTGGGACGTGTGCATTTTTCTAATTGGAAATTAGATGTGTGGCCATCCTCCCCCCCGTGTTAATTGGGACCTTGTTGAACCCGGCCCATTCAATTTACCCCATCAAATCATACATTTTTTAAAGTAGACACCCCATGGGCATTTAATATGCCAGTATTTTAACTCTTTCCATGCGAGAATTCTTTTAAGCTAATGTGCTAATTTTAGTACTTGCTCACAAAAATATTTTTTTATAATTTTTTTTTTTTGCCTTTTTTTTATTTTTTCTTAATTTTTTTTTTCCCCCAAAACTGTTTATTCAAGCACAGCGTATACAGCAGTAAAACATTTGAGTTCAACATGAAGTAAATGTATTGAGATTCCAGAATGAGGAAATCTGGTAACAGTAAAGTTGAAGTTACAGCTGCTTGGTGTCGCATTGCAATTACAGGGTCAAGGCATCACATCATGTATACAAATAATGGACAGTGGATTCAAATCGCAGTGTAACTCATTGTAGAGATAAGACTATACACTCGTGCTTGTTTTTTTTTTTTGAGAAAATAACAAAAATTAACAAATACAAGAAAGGAAATGAAAAATAATAGTAAACGAACGAGACCGAGACCAGGAGAGGTACATTCAAGTATCACGCTTCGTCCGACCATGGGGTTAAGTGACAAAAGCCATCGTATCGCATGTATATTATATTTCACAACATAGCGATGGAAGACAAGACATATACACCATTAGTTAGGTAGAGGTCAATACCCGCGAACAAAACCATGCAGTATGTTGAAAATTTTATTTTTAAATTTATTTTTACTAATCACACTGTGATTAGAAAGCTGGGTTCCATTGTCTTGCATGGTTGAATGCAGTACCTGTATTCAACCTGCAAGTGGAGCCAGAGTTCTCTAGAGGGTATCTAGTGAACTTTTTCAACTTGATTGCTTTTTTTTACAGAGCACCCGCCATCTTGCGGATGGCGAAGATCTCTTGCAGCGGCGGCTGTGGGGTAAGCCCGTCCTGGGGTAAGTGTTTGCTGTTGCTGAATGCCTCCTGAGCGAGGTATTTCAGCAACACCATTGAAGTTTCGTTGATCGCCTCCTAAACCCGTTTAAAACACTTATGGCGTATGTTGATGCCCTGGGGAGGGGGCAGACACGGCCCCTGGTGCCGATCGCGGTGTTGCTGAATGTCTTGAGGTCGAGAAAGCGAACGTAGATTGCTTTCTGCACCCGTTTAAAGTCAGGACGGTCCAGGCACGAATCGTAGAAAGACTTATACGCACGTTAGGGAAGAGAATTAAAGCAGCTCATTTGGAGAATATACCATTGAAACAGGGACAGGCGGCAAGGGAGCCACACCACAATCAACCATCTCGCACAGCATACTAATAACGGGACAGGCGGCAGGGGAGCCGCACCACAACCAACCATCTCATACAGCATACTAATAACGGGACAGGGGAGCCGCACCACAAGCAGCCATCTCACACAGCATACTAACAACGGGACAGGGGAGCCGCACCACAAGCAGCCATCTCACACAGCATACTAACAACGGGACAGGGGAGCCGCACCACAAGCAGCCATCTCACACAGCATACTAATAACGGGACAGGGGAGCCGCACCACAAGCAGCCATCTCACACAGCATACTAACAACGGGACAGGCGGCAGGGGAGCCGC
This sequence comes from Spea hammondii, assembly GCA_029215755.1. NCBI lineage: Eukaryota > Metazoa > Chordata > Amphibia > Anura > Pelobatidae > Spea > Spea hammondii. The sequence continues at coordinate 43,584,133 of JARDYJ010000009.1, forward strand.
TGTGACAGGGCCAGGCTAGCTGGCTCATTAAGAGCCCCAGCCAGATTATAGGATCATCTCTTTGAAGGCTGGGGCTGAATCCACATCAGTCTCTGGGCCGGTTTCACAATAAACACAATATAATATATTACCGGGTCATGGTATACGGAACCGGACACAAAAGTGCTCCGTGACCCGGCTAAACTTCATATGACACATGAGCCAGCTAGCCTGGCCCTGTCACAGATCTGTGACAGGGCCAGGCTAGCTGGCTCATTAAGAGCCCCAGCCAGATTATAGGATCATCTCTTTGAAGGCTGGGGCTGAATCCACATCAGTCTCTGGGCCGGTTTCACAATAAACACAATATAATATATTACCGGGTCATGGTATACGGAACCGGACACAAAAGTGCTCCGTGACCCGGCTAAACTTCATATGACACATGAGCCAGCTAGCCTGGCCCTGTCACAGCCGCACCACAAGCAGCCATCTCACACAGCATACTAATAACGGGACAGGCGTAGGGGAGCCGCACCACAACCACCCATCTCACGCAGCATACTAATAACGAGACAGGCGGCAAGGGAGCCACACCACAATCAACCATCTCACACAGCATACTAATAACGGGACAGGCGGCAGGGGAGCCGCACCACAACCACCCATCTCACGCAGCATACTAATAACGGGACAGGCTTTGCTGAAAGCTGCTCATCTGTGTGATCTTTGTGTTTGTTGCGCAGAGACGAGACGTCACCAAGTCGTCTTGTGAGATGAGACCACGAGATGTCTAATTGGGCGACGGGTTCTGAGACGGACATTTTCAGGGTCCCCCGGGTCTGCATCTGGTCACAGAATAGGTGGCTATGGGAGAGAATGGACCGGTGCCCGCCAACCAATCAGAATAGATGCAGAAACAGGACTGCCGGGGGCCAGAGATGTACCTCACGTGGCTTGATGGACGCTGCAGCCGTGTCCTGGCAGTGAACCAGGTCCAAGCCGGGCCCTGCAACACCTACAGACACGGGCTGGCCCTGGGGACCCTGTGACACTTAACCAGGTCAGTAGGAAAGTGTCCACTCCAGTGGGGCCATTGGAGTCATGTGACTGCAAAACCAAAGTGTTCCATAAAGTGGGGGCTGAGGAGTCATGTGGGCAATGTTTATATTAGATAATTAATTAATTTACTACTCTGCTGCCTGGCAACATTTATATTAATGCAGCTTACATGCGATACAGAGAATTCTGGTGCATGTGAAGCCTCTATGTTTTGATTCATATTGTGCTATCATAGTCTGCGGGGCTGTACATGACACTGTCTTCGCTGCTGGTCTCCACATCTCCTGAACCACTAGACCCTCTTCCTCCGAGCCAAGCCGGGTTCGTGGGGAGCATCCAGGGTTAGTTCACACGTATAAGTGGATTATATAGAAAAGCACGGGTTTTTGCTCTGTTGCTGTAGTGAGCTCACACACACACACTCACACTCACACTCACACTCACACTCACACTCACTCTCTCTCTCTCTCACCAAAGGTGTAATTAGTGCTCTTAGATACCCCTGACAGGCATGGTATTCGCCCTTTGTTTGGCAGCAGAGGGGCTGCGGCCCCCTGAACCTGTTGCCCTAGGCTTAGTTGACTTGGGGTAGAATGCTCCACTAAGACTAGGTCTCCAACAAAGGGACAAAACCCACAGGGGGCCTTAACCCCTTCAGTCCCAGGGTTTTTTGGTACCTTATAGGTGGGTTTTATTGAGATTCCCCTTTTTCTGTGTTTGATGAACCCGCACAAATTACACACCCATTTTTTCTGCACAAATAGGACCTTCATTTAAGACCATAGAAACATGCAAAAAAAAAATAATTCTGAGTTCTAGTATCTGTTTTTTTTTGCAATTTTCTTTAGGTGCCGCTGCTGAAAAATGAGCAAATGTTCTGCGACATCCCCTGATTACAGACATACACCACATTTTATGTGACCTAGAGGGCCACATCCGTCTCTGACAGAGTACCCGCGAGAGTAATCATTTTATGTTATGGGTAGTGAAAGGGTGCGGAGGGGAGAGCTAGGGCAATGGGAGGTGATGTTTTTCTAAATAATAATTTCATTTTTAAAATTGTATTTATTGCACTGTAATATGTTTTTATGTGTGTTTGATATGAGGGTATCACAGGGTTCCTCAGCCCTAAAAGCCCCGATAATGTGTATAGAAACAGCAGGAAACGGCTGCTGCGGGCCGTGAGTCGCATACAGAACTGCACCACGCTGCTGCGGGCCGTGAGTCGCATACAGAACTGCACCACGCTGCTGCGGGCCGTGAGTCGCATACAGAACTGCACCACGCTGCTGCGGGCCGTGAGTCGCATACAGAACTGCACCACGCTGCTGCGGGCCGTGAGTCGCATACAGAACTGCACCACGCTGCTGCGGGCCGTGAGTCGCATACAGAACTGCACCACGCTGCTGTAGTTTCATACATGTAGTTGTATTTAGCTGCATGTCTCGCATGAAATTCCGCGTCTGCCACTACCCAAGTAGCTTGTTAGCAACCGTTAGACAGACTGGATGCCACTTGCTCCTGAAATCCCGGCTTTATTAGCACTCCACGAGTTCTAGCACTGTTGGGTTAGGGAGCTGGGATCATGCACGGTATATAACTCTCTGCCTGCTGAATTATGGCAGACTCTTCCCTAGTAAGATGTCATTGATTAGAGTCAATGTCCGATTGCTGAACACTATTCCAAGATGATCCATTCCCTCCAGTTCCATAACATGGACTTTCTCTTTCTGTTGGTCATGCCAGCGATTACATAGCTCCATGCTTCTCTTATGTACCGTGTCATCACCGTCCGAATATTTGATCTCTAGAGGGGGCTCGTTGGGGAATCCGTCTCCATAAACGTAAGACTCCGCGGTGGGGTGTCCTGTCCCATAGATGCAGTACACTTCCACTCCAGGAGGGGGCAGACCTTCAAGAAGCCCTTTGGTGTCTTCCCACATATACCAACCGTCTTCAAACTCAATGTCCTGGAAAAACTGCTTGTAATCCCGATAGGTGTAATTAAACCCGGGGGTAGAAATAAAGACGTGGGATTCGGGCCAAGCCAAGTTTGTGGGGAGCATCCAGGGGTTAGTGGTGGTCATGCGCTGCTCCTCGCGGATCTTGATATTAGAAACCATTGGGAGTCCATGATTATCGCCTGCAAATAGACAAACAGAAGGAAGTCCTCATAATGTAGGTTATACCATTACATTTACAGGTATTATTATCAATCAGGTGGCCCAATCATTTTCCTGCCTGTGAGCCACTAAACGGTCTAGAACACGGCGGAGCTCGCTCGTCTGGAGAAAGAGGGACGTGACCTTCAGTGCATTTCAGGAGTTGCCGTGTGTGTGGATAGTTCGATTGGTGAGCCGGCCCTGTATAAAGTATGGTTCAATCCGTGAGCCGGCCCTGTATAAAGTATGGTTCAATCCGTGAGCCGGCCCTGTATAAAGTACGGTTTAATCCGTGAGCTGGCCCTGTATAAAGTACGGTTTAATCCGTGAGCCGGCCCTGTGTAAAGTATGGTTCAATCCGTGAGCCGGCCCTGTGTAAAGTATGGTTCAATCCGTGAGCCGGCCCTGTGTAAAGTATGGTTCAATCCGTGAGCCGGCCCTGTGTAAAGTATGGTTCAATCCGTGAGCCGGCCCTGTATAAAGTACGGTTTAATCCGTGAGCCGGCCCTGTATAAAGTACGGTTTAATCCGTGAGCCGGCCCTGTGTAAAGTATGGTTCAATCCGTGAGCCGGCCCTGTGTAAAGTATGGTTTAATGTAATGGTCCTCCATTAGAGAGAAGGGCAGACACATCTCCTGGAGAAGGAAAGCCCCGCTTACCTGACATGAGAACCAGCAGGGGTTTGACGGCCCCCCCCCAGGGTGCCCCCAGCGATATGAAGCCTTTGACGTGTCGGTCTTTCCATGGCTGCGGCTGCTGATTGAGGAAGTAGAGGAGGTAGAGGTTGCCCAGGCTGTGACCGATGAGAAAAACGGGCATGTCGTGCGCGGCGCTCATCTCCTCGATCAGGAGCTTCAGGTTCTCGAAGTATTCCTTCTGTCCGTCTGCCAAGGAGACAGGACAAACAACTATACATTATCTATACATTATACAGGAGCCGGCATCTCGCTGATTTATCTATATATTATACGGGGGCCGGCATCTCGCTGATTTATCTATACATTATACAGGAGCCGGCGTCTTGCTGATTTATCTATACATTATACAGGAGCCGGCATCTCGCTGATTTATCTATACATTGTACAGGGGCCGGCATCTCGCTGGTTTATCTATACCATCGCCCCCAACATTTCGAAATGTGAAAGAGGGACACTTGTTTTTTTTTTTTAAATCGCTCTCGCGGAACCAATACAAGCATTGCACTTTACGACGTCACGCTCGCATCACCACGCTTCATTTTTGTCAGCACAGTCATGCATATTAAACATAACCAACCAACCGAACCAATTTACTAAAAAAAAAATATCTTATGAGCCTTAACACTACTACTAATCCATGCTACTTACGCTGAAAATATTTCTCAGCAACATGCATTATCTATATCAGAGCCCCAGCCAGGTAATATCACACAGCAACATGCATTATCTATATCAGAGCCCCAGCCAGGTAATATCACACAGTAACATGCATTATCTATATCAGAGCCCCAGCCAGGTAATATCACACAGTAACATGCATTATCATATATCAGAGCCCCAGCCAGGTAATATCACACAGTAACATGCATTATCATATATCAGAGCCCCAGCCAGGTAATATCACACAGTAACATGCATTATCATATATCAGAGCCCCAGCCAGGTAATATCACACAGTAACATGCATTATCTATATCAGAGCCCCAGCCGGGTAATATCACACAGTAACATGCATTATCTATATCAGAGCCCCAGCCGGGTAATATCACACAGTAACATGCATTATCTATATCAGAGACCCAGCCGGGTAATATCACACAGTTATATGCATTATCATATATCAGAGCCCCAGCCAGGTAATATCACACAGTAACATGCATTATCATATGTCAGAGCCCCAGCCAGGTAATATCACACAGTAACATGCATTATCAATATCAGAGACCCAGCCGGGTAATATCACACAGTAACATGCATTATCATATATCAGAGCCCTAGTCAGGTAATATCACACAGTAACATGCATTATCATATATCAGAGCCCCAGCCAGGTAATATCACACAGTAACATGCATTATCAATATCAGAGACCCAGCCGGGTAATATCACACAGTAACATGCATTATCTATATCAGAGCCCCAGCCAGGTAATATCACACAGTAACATGCATTATCTATATCAGAGACGCAGCCAGGTAATATCACACAGTAACATGCATTATCATATATCAGAGCCCCAGCCAGGTAATATCACACAGTAACATGCATTATCATATATCAGCGCCCCAGCCAGGTAATATCACACAGTAACATGCATTATCATATATCAGAGCCCCAGCCAGGTAATATCACACAGTAACATGCATTATCATATATCAGAGCCCCAGCCAGGTAATATCACACAGTAACATGCATTATCATATATCAGCGCCCCAGCCAGGTAATATCACACAGTAACATGCATTATCATATATCAGAGCCCCAGCCAGGTAATATCGCACAGTAACATGCATTATCATATATCAGAGCCCCAGCCAGGTAATATCACACAGTAACATGCATTATCATATATCAGAGCCCCAGCCAGGTAATATCACACAGTAACATGCATTATCTATATCAGAGCCCCAGCCAGGTAATATCACACAGTAAAAACCTGCATTATCATATATCAGAGCCCCAGCCAGGTAATATCACACAGTAACATGCATTATCTATATCAGAGCCCCAGCCAGGTAATATCACACAGTAACATGCATTATCATATATCAGAGCCCCAGCCGGGTAATATCGCACAGTAACATGCATTATCATATATCAGAGCCCCAGCCAGGTAATATCACACAGTAACATGCATTATCTATATCATTGTCTTGATCCTTACAGGAATTGTGCGTCTCCTCGGCACTCGCTCTCTCTGTATATACTGTAACCCCGCGTGTTGGCCTTTGGCAGCCTCCATTTTGCGCTTGTTATCGGCACCACCTGGATTTAATCCCTTTACCCCCAGACAAAGGTGTGTCGGCCCCATGGAAACCTCTTTTCCCCACATATGTCCCATGTGTGACTCGTGGCACATCACACGGCGGGTTGATGGGGCTTATGGCAGAAGGAAGGGTACTCACTGGGAGCGATCCGCCAGTCGTATGGAGCCGCTCGCACGCTCTGATCTCTTACGTAGCCGTTATTCACCAAGTTCTGCACAAGGGTGTGCAAGTAGCCTGTTGGACCCCAATGAAAAATTAATTACGTCATCGAGTACAGAAGGTTTAAGGGGACGCTGGGTCTGCACCCCAGATTCTTGTAGACGTATTTGGTGGGATACAGTGCGGGGGAGGAATCAGATCAGCACCCTTTAGTATCCAGTGAAATGGTCTGATCAGTTCCATTGGTTGCTATGGTGACAGCACCTTTTTTGAAAAGTGTTGCTGTACATTAACCACAACGGCCCCATGACTTTAATTTCTTTAAATAGAGCAGTGAGCGGGACCTTGTGACATCACCCCATTGTGCAGCGCTGTGGAATAGGAGGGCGCTATATCCAAGCATAAATAATAATAATAATTACCCAGATGCCCCTGTCAGCCCCAAAAAGATTGTGAATGGAATGAAGCTCCTACCAGCTAACTTGCCCTGATCCAGGTACTCGACCGAGTATGTCTGTCCGAAGCCAGGGACGCGGATGTCCACCCCGGGTGCATTGGAAGCTGTCCGCGTTGTCTTGTTGTAAACAACTCTAATCGCATCAAAAAGATAAGATAGAAAGAAAGCGCAGAGAGGCCCTGTTATATGTATAACACAATTACCCTCCCTGCTTCTAGATCCTAATCTATTGATCACTTTGATGGCTCTTCTGTCATCGACCAGCCCCAGCGTGAACCTCCTGGCAGTTTCTCTTTCCTTGATGCCCTCCATTCTTTCACCTCTGCCCTCCATTCTCTTACCTCCGCCCCCCATTCCTTCACCTCTGCCCCCCATTAATTCCTTTCCCTAAACACCCCCCCCCCCCAGCCATCAAGCTATCGACCCGACTGTCTAACACGCTTTCTGACCCGGTTTCTGCCAACAACCTGCCCCCCACAGAAAGCATCTGTCCTCCGCGCCTTCCAGATCTCTGCCACTGACTTCTCCACCTCATCCTTACCCCCAGCAGTCCCTTCTCTCTCTAGTAGAGCGCAAGCTCCTGGGAGCAGGGTCCTCTTCTCCTTGTGTTATTGGCCATAATGCTGTACATGCTGGCTGCATTGTTTGCCCAGATAACATGCCGCTTAACCCTTGCACAGTACCTGATATTATCTATCCAGCAGTCTACCCCCAGGGGCAGGAACATATTCATATTCAGCCATACTGTAAAGTAATCGTCTGTCTTTCGATAGCACATCCAGTTAACAACGTCTTCTTTGTCGACCTTCGCTTCTAGTTGGTTTCCAAAGCAGCCGGGAACTGAGTGAAATTAAGAAATATAACGTATGATAAAGCTATATATAAGAGGGATAACTGGAGGGAAGGTCTTGCTTCATCATGCAGAGCAGTCTCTTCTCTAAAGTCACTTGCTTTGGAACCACGCAAGTCTCTTGTTCAGCAGTAGACAGGATCTTTCTAGCGGCATCAGCTGCACCGTGGTGATGTACGAGATGGCCGAGATGCTTAAGACTCAGACCACTGGATGGCATTGCTGTAAATGCTGCTGGCGCCGCGGCTCTGGGTGCAGTATACCCTGATGGCGATAGGGGGCGCACACGGGTATGCCTTACTGAGACCGGCTTCTGATGGGTTAGCTCATTGCATGGCACTACGTGGGGTTTCTAAACCTGCGCGGCTTGCTGGCGCTCAGTGCAGCTGGAGGGTCGCAGTAAATGTATATGGAGTATGTAAGAGTGGGTAACATTTACGGTACCCCCCCTGTCGTTTCTATGTTTATATTTTATCAGATCTTTCTGTCTCCACATCCCAGAACCGCAAGCATTTATGTTACGTTTACCCCCTGCACACGCGCTCACACAACTGTGCTCTGGAGGGTACTGCATATAAACAAGAGAGGGTTCTGTACGCCCCTCCCTATACCGCGTGCCCCTCCCTATACCGTACGCCGCATGCCCCTCCCTATACCGCACGCCCCTCCCTATACCGCGCGCCGCGGGACCCTCACTATACCGCCTGACACCAACCATTGCACCTCGTAGAAACTGTTCCTGAGCGTTAAATTGTTTCTGGTAACGTATACTGGCTAATAAAATACTAATAAAATCTAGAGAAATGCGGTCATCAGGTTCTTCGGGTTTAGTTGAAGCATCGGGCTGGTAACGATCTCCGGGAGTGGATGGCCGGACGGATATTACTAAGTGTTCTCGCAGTATTTGGGAAGCTGCTAATCATTAACGGCAGTTACGAGAGGTTATCTGTGGGCTGAAGTCCAGCGTGGGTCTGGGTTCAGGCCAATGGCTTGAGATTCCTGGCAGAAGCATCGTTACCGGGAACACCATCGCCGTGCTGCACACTTTTTACTAAAGGGGTTAAATTGTTCTGCGTAGCCTGCCTATTGGCCTTTATTTACCAGCAATAAGTATATTCAGGGAAATTAATCCTATGTTACAATCCCCTTATATACGTCTAAAGTCCGCACATTTTCCTTAAATACCCCGAAGACCGTAGCCATGGGCAACCTAAATACCTCCAACGTCAACACATTTTTCTTAAATACCTCCAACGTCAACACATTTTCCTTAAATACCCCATAGCAAGTAGCCATGGGCAACTTAATACCTCTAACGTGGGCACATTTTCCTTAAATACCCTGTAACCAGTAGCCGTGGGCAGCTTGGCTCGACCACCCAGGATGAACTTCGGAGATTTTCTGCCCAAACCTTGCAGATTTCATCCAAACGAAGTGTTCATGAACCTGGTGTGAGCCGGCAGATCTGCTTCACAGCGAGTCCCTTCCGAGGCTCGGGGCGCTTGGGACGGTAGAAAACATGTCGGGGTCCGAGTGGCGAGAGGATGGTGCGAAGGAGATCGAGTCGGCCTACCGTGTGAGAAGATGGAATACAGCGTCTTACCCAGTACGACTGGAGGGGTGCTGTTGGTCATGGCTGCCTTTGGTGTATTGCTAGGAGGGAACAGCACATCCAAGAGCCAAAACGCGTTGACAGCATGGGGCAGAATAAAAGAAAGCCCCAGAAGCAAGGTCCAGACACGAGAAAAGCCCACATGGTTGTCCATGGCCTCCTGCTTTCTCCTGTGTGTGAGGAGCAGAGCTGCAGGTAAAGTGAGGAGGTCAAACAGGGAGAGCGCAGAGTGCACCAAAAGCACGTGTACAGAGTTAATAGATAACACGTCTAACACGCCCACTGAAGCCGCTGCGTCCGGCAACAACGCATTTCTTCTCTAGGAAGATCTGGGACTTCACAGGGTGCATTTTGACGTCACTGAAATAATAGTTCTACTCTTTTCATTTACAGATTCTGCATACGGCCCCGGCACATCCCGTAGCGCTGATACAAAAGGGAAGCGGAAACCAAAGGGAATGGAATGGACAATACGACCAACACACACCGCAGATACCAAGTAAGAGATGCGAGAGGTTGCAGTCAAGTGAGTTGGTGGAGAGACGAGGGGACATCAGAATCTTTGGTGACGGGAGTGTTACAGGGTCTCCGTACCCAAGGCTGGGGACCCCTGTTTGAGGGCGGAGGAATCACCAGTCAGTCCCTCATACGAAGCTCCTGCTATCCACGGATCATCCAGACCACCATTCGTAGTAATACAAGAAGAACTCTTTTTTATTACAAACACACAGAATTTATACAGGGCTGTGCTGGCTGATTAAGAGCCCCAGCCGGGTTACCTGATTGTCTCTTTGAAGGCTGGAGCTGCAGCCACATCAGTCTCTGGGCCGGTTACACAATAATACACAACATAAAATATTACCGGGTCACGGTATCACAAACTGGACACAAAAGTGCTCTGTGATCCGGCTAAACTTTACATGAATATATGAGCCAGCTAGCCTGGCCCTGTCACAAGGAGGACAACGTTAGCTGAGGTGGCTGCTGGCAAAAAGAGGTACCTTATGAGTATGTTTCCCCTGATGCAGACACATCTCTAACTAATGGGATACTTCAGGGATCATATAAAGGTCTGCATCTTAATGTTGAATGGGGGAGAGCGCGGCGGCTGCAGTTTAATGTTAGAAGAATGGGGAGAGAGCGGCGGCTGCAGTGTAATGTTAGAAGAATGGGGGTTCTTCCACGTTGGACTTCCAGGTGCTTCTTCATGAGAAATGGCTGCTTCGTGCAAGGGCGCTGTTCTACATCTGTAGTTCCAGAAGCTTCTTTTTTGCTCTCCTCTCAGCCCCTCAAATAATCACAAAGCTGCTTTGAGAAGGTCCAGCATCGTTGAGGGAATGACAATAAACCTCTATCCAAATAAAGACCCTGAGTGCCCTCATCAGATCATCGGGCAAATCACATAAACAATACAAGGACTCCTCCAACACGGCGCTTTCCACAACCCACCGGCCCGTACCACAGCCTTGTCTGCTGGAGACTGACACCTGACTATCGAGGACTAAATCGAGTTGCGGGCCCACTAGCGCCCGGCACAGACTGTGAGACATGGGCATGCTGTGATTCATTTGGCAAATGTCTTTTTCTCCTTTCCATTGCACCTAAATGCAAAAAAAGTGTCGTTCCCCAAGGATACCTACACCCTCTCACTGTGGACTGGAGGCCAGGGATCTATCAGCAATGCCACCCATTACTTGTAGCGTATCCCTATATACATCATGATATAGAGAGACACGTCTGAAAAAGTGCAAAAGGATATCAAAACTTTGATTAGATGGATGAAACGTTGGGCAATTAACGACAACAAAATACAGGGGCCTGTTTTCGGGCACAATGTGGCGTGGCTCTCAGAAAGTAATCCCACAGCCCTCTGCACACTGGGTCAATCCAGTTGTAGCCTCCGAGTACCGCGATGCTGCTACATGCTTGTGGTGGTGTGACCCGGTGACAGTACGAAGTGATCTACCTTTAGGTATTTGGGTACGTCAAGAAGGCCTCGTGGCTCGAAAACAAACATGACAGAAACGGAAGAGGTATCTGACGGAGAGAGGCGATCTATCAGGTGAAGACCCAGCTGATATCAGACATACCCCATCTACCGGTGGAAGGCACTAGCATTGGACCCCCGATCTACAGTAAAGCCCACAACATTTCTATCGGCACTGATAAACGAAATCATTAAATAACGAGCGCTCAAGGTTTCCATGGGGACCGTTATTAGAGCCGTTACGGTAACAGATTGGACGGGTCACTGCATAGAATCTTCGTGATGGACTATTAGAAGGTTTTGACGCCTGTATTTTTATACCTGAGCTCTCCGTTAGCGGGTGGTGCTGCTGGAAAGAAGAGCCAATCAATAATCAATTGGGAGAATATTATGTGCAACTCAAATCGTCTGACTACAGAATGCGGCCATAGCTTGTAATAATATTTGGCATTAATTTTATCAGTAAAGCTGCTATGGCGTTGTCATTTCTTATCCTATATCGCCCTCGTGTGGACATACTCTGTAATTGCACCCCGTTTTTAAAGCGCTGCTGCACAGGGTGTAGATTTAGTGTAATCTGTGTCTAGGATGGCTTTTGTGACATTAAATGAGCAGCAATGTCCTGCATATGTTTATTTAGCTGTTATATTATTACATCACAGACCCGACGAGCGAAATAAAATAAGTAAACCACATATACCATCTCAGAACACCCTGTTTCCATCGGCCATCTTGGAACACCCTGTTTCCCTCGCCCATCTTGTTCCAGTCCTCCGTCTTGGAACACTCAAGTCACAGAGCCGTTGTGGAAGGAAAATGAATAAAATACATATGCTCTGGTGGATTAATAAAGCTTTTTATTCACTGGGGGACGATAGTGACAGCATGAGGAGAAAGCCGTAAGCAAGGGATTGTATAATGTGAGTGACAGCAAGAGAGTGGACACACAGGGTGTGAGCAAGGGGACGCAGGGTGTGAGCGAGAGCATGAGGGAGGGGACGCAGACAGCACCCAAGACGGATGGAGTGGCACATGAAGTTTCACAAGTTTTTCTGCCTTTGTGGGGAGGTAACTTTTATGGTTCAACAAAAGGAATGGATGTAGAAGAGGATAAAGGTCTCGCCGACGGCCTCAATGAATATTTCTGTTCAGTTTTTACAAATAAAAATGAGGGAAAGGGGCCTCGGTTGGGAAAAAAGACTGAATCATTTGGTATATGTGAGTTTATCGAGGCGGAGGTTCTAAGGTAAAGACAAACAAGTCGATGGGGCTGATGGTATTCACCCCAAGTTATTAAAAGAGCTCGGGGGGGGGGGTTCTAGCAAAACTGTTAACTTATCAATAAACTGCAATCTCTGGGTTTAGATCACAATGTTGTTGAATGGATCCGGCAGCGGCTGAGTGACAGACAACAGAGGGTTACAGCGAATGGCGTATATTCAGAGCAGGGTCTGGTTACCAGTGAAGCATTCACTCTCATAGTTTTCCGCATACTAAGCTTTCCAGAAGGTGACAGTAATGGATTCACGTAATATATATTGTGTCCGCAAGAGGGCAGCAGAGGATTAATATAAATGATGGCTCTGCTACATACATTTTGCCCGCATGATGGCAGTAGAGTGATCATTTAAATGATTGCTCTGTTTTATACATTTTCTCCACTAGATGGCAGCAGAGTATAAATGGTAAATAGAGGTCTGTAATGCACCGTTCCAGCAGGGTATTAATGCCAAGTAATGGGAACCGATGCTGTCGCTCTCAGGTCTCGCACAATGCTTTGCAAGCCTACAAAATCATGGTTTTGAGTTCTGCTTTTTTTAAGGAAACGGCTACATTTGGAATTTTACTTACTCAACCACAGGAGAGCAGCGCAACCCCCACCCCTGCACCACAGATGAAACAGCCCCGCCACTAAAGCCGCTAAAAAAGCACGCATCACGGGAACGCTTACCATGGAGACGGAGGAGGAAAAACTAGCAAAAACTAATAAAAAAAAATGGATGAAAGTATTCTAGAGTCCTTGCATGCAGACAGCAAGGACATGTGGTAAAACATGCACCAGGAGGAAAATCAGTAGAAAGAGGGCCCCTGTACCCACTTCCCCGAGAACAGAACCCCTTCTAATGTCAGGGCCCATTGTCAGCAGGCAGGAGGCTAGCCATCAGTCCCCTCCAAAAGCCCCAGTGACGGAAGGTTCAGTCACAAGTACTAATCGCCGAGCGTCTCAACTATATAAACTAGTTATAAAGTAAAGTTATATTACTGTATACAGCACTGGGGGTTATATTACTGTATACAGCGCTGGGGGGTTATATTACTGTATACAGCGTGGGGGGTTATATTACTGTATACAGCACTGGGGGTTATATTACTGTATACAGCGCTGGGGGGTTATATTACTGTATACAGCACTGGGGGTATTACTGTATACAGCGCTGGGGGGTTATATTACTGTATACAGCACTGGGGGTTATATTACCGTATACAGCGCTGGGGGTTATTACCGTATACAGCGCTGGGGGTTATTACTGTATACAGCGCTGGGGGTTATATTACTGTATACAGCGCTGGGGGTTATATTACTGTATACAGCGCTGGGGGGGGTTATATTACTGTATACAGCGCTGGGGGTTATTACTGTATACAGCGCTGGGGGTTATATTACTGTATACAGCGCTGGGGGTTATATTACTGTATACAGCACTGGGGGTTATATTACTGTATACCGCGCTGGGGGTTATATTACTGTATACAGCGCTGGGGGTTATATTACTGTATACAGCGCTGGGGGGTTATATTACTGTATACAGTGCTGGGGGTTATTACTGTATACAGCGCTGGGGGTTATATTACTGTATACAGCACTGGGGGTTATATTACTGTATACAGTGCTGGGGATTATATTACTGTATACAGCGCTGGGGGGTTATATTACTGTATACAGCGCTGGGGGTTATATTACTGTATACAGCGCTGGGGGTTATATTACTGTATACAGCGCTGGGGGGTTATATTACTGTATACAGCGCTGGGGGTTATATTACTGTATACAGCGCTAGGGGGTTATATTACTGTATACAGCGCTGGGGGTTATATTACTGTATACAGCGCTGGGGGTTATTACTGTATACAGCGCGGGGGTTATATTACTGTATACAGCGCTGGGGGGTTATATTACTGTATACAGCGCTGGGGGGTATATTACTGTATACAGCGCTGGGGGTTATATTATTGTATACAGCGCTGGGGGGGTTATATTACTGTATACAGCGCTAGGGGGGTTATATTACTGTATACAGCATGCGCTAGGGCCGCAGGTAATGTAAGTGAAAGATCTTGTCATTTTGGAGAATAGTAACGATTGAGCTATAGTAAAATGCAGCACGAGTAATGAGGACGTTGATACATTATTACACAAAGTGTTACATCCCTAATACATTCCAGCATCTATTATTATTACTATTATTATTGTTATTAATAATATTACTATTATTATTATTAATATCATTACTATTATTATTACTATTATTATTGTTATTATTATTATAGTTATTAATAATATTATTATATTATTATTATTACTATTATTATTGTTATCGATACAATCATTTTTTTTTTTTAAATATTGCATCATTGAATATATTGGTTGGCAATGAACCCCATTAATTTTCCGGTGCCCCCTGAGGCTGGGGTGAGGATGAACAGACGCCATGTCTGAAACTTTCTATAAAACAAACTATAGTCCAATCTTATAGCATAAAGTGCAGATATTGCCCCGTTATACATCGTTCACATAATAATGATTATTATTGCCCCTCTCCATGCTGTAGGTGCCCTGTTACGGCTCCTGTAGCTGTCCTCCGATGAATATCACGGTTTATTCACGTATTGTTACTGCGAGGTCTGCCCCCCGCAGGCTGTCAGGATCTCCTGGTAGGAATGGAGGAGGATCTTGCAGGTAGAGGGCGGCCCTGATTGATCCACCTGGGTCAGGACTGCTGGGCTGTTCAGTGATTTCCAAAGAGCTGCTTTGATGTTGCCGCTTAATCCACTCTTTCTATTAAGAAATGGAGACCCAAAAGACCCCACAAGTTTGCGTGGGGGGCTGCTGTCAACTTTCTGCCCCCTGAAAAGCCTGTTTGGGGTGAATTGGGGAATTATCTGCTCAATCAAGCAACAGGCCAAGGCCCTGGAATATAATATTGGTTGCAGATCGGCAGAGGTCTGGATTATTACACCAAAATCTACCCCATGGAGGGATTGTTTGGACTCCGGCTGAACTGTTACAGTAAGGACACGGAGGGCCGGTGAGTGGCTTGTTTACAAGACAAGCATGTGGTTTTATTTATCAATAAATAGTTGTTTTTTTTTTAAATACAAACTGGGCCGAAAGGGTTAAACCCTGTGTTTTATGCTGTGTAATGTAGCGTCTGAGATGTTTGCCGCTCGCTTATATGTCTTTAACAAGACGATTGTGTTTGCCTGGCGATGGGCCGCAGGCCGCTGTGGCACACAGAGGGTTAATATTGTAGCGCTGTTTACTCTTTGTGCAGAGTTTATGTCCATGGTCTGGGGTTTGATTCGCTCGCTGGGCCGCGGCGTGCCGGTTCCCCTCTCATGTGTGTAAAGCTCTTGGTGCTGATACGTTGTATATATTGTGTATATAAGTAATAATAATAATAGTAATAATGCCGTTTGCCATTTTTGTTTGCTATGTGTTATTTAAAGCCTCCTGCACGCCCCTCGATGCCCCTCGGTTCTCTGCCGTGTTCTGGACGTTCCGTGTTTAATTGCCTGGATAATTCTGACTTCGTGCAACAAATGTGATATTAATGGCTGTGGGTAGTTGGCTCGGCCACGCGTTACTTTCACTGGATTTGGCTCTTTATATCGTAGCCTTATATCTGCAGATCCGCGTCTTTATATTATAACTTTATATCTGCAGATCCGCGTCTTTATATTATAACTTTATATCTGCAGATCTGCGTCTTTATATTATAACTTTATATCTGCAGATCTGCGTCTTTATATTATAACTTTATATCTGCAGATCTGTATCTTTATATTATAACTTTATATCTGCAGATCTGCGTCTTTATATTATAACTTTATATCTGCATATCTGTGTCTTTATATTATAACTTTATATCTGCAGATCTGCGTCTTTATATTATAACTTTATATCTGCAGATCTGCTTCTTTATATTATAACTTTGTATCTGCAGATCTGCGTCTTTATATTATAACTTTATATCGGCAGATCTGCGTCTTTATGGTTTAACTTTATATCTGCAGATCTGTATAATTTGCGCCGATACTGGATGGAAGAAATCCACTTTGGAATGTTGATTGGAGGGAAAGGGGCCAGGGAGGAAAACTGGGAGCGTCCAAGGGGTCACATGGAAAGGGCCGGCCCATGACCGAGTAATGAGGATCCTGGTCCTGAGCAGTCTTATAGACACGCTTGCCTTGGTGCCTTCTCGTCCCGGCCGTAAAGAGAAGGGATGCGTACCCAGTGGCGTGTATTCCCCGTGGGAATCCTACTGCCGTAGAACGTGCATGCATCCAGTGCCATGGTGCCAGTGCCCGCGCGTACCAGACGGCCGTGCCCGCGCGTACCAGACGGCCGTGCCCGCGCGTACCAGACGGCCGTGCCCGCGCGTACCAGACGGCCGTGCCCGCGCGTACCAGACGGCCGCCGGGTTATCTCATGTGCATGAAGTACAGAGCCTCGCGGTGTATGCTCTGCGCCTTCTCTCTGATTAGTATTAATGGTGTAAAGTTTACATTAAATTGTCCCCGTAGTAATAAAAGTCACTTTGTAGCAACGATACCCTGGGGATAGCAGCAGATTTTTGGCTCCGGCTTCCCTGTTCTATTTGCATAGTCTAATAGTTAAGATCATTTTTATGTTCTCTCTGTCACGATGAGAATAAGCACCGCGCACGTTATAAATGAACTCCTATAAGATTCATATAATGAGTTACAGAAATACTGCTTCGGTTTCAGAGATGCCCTCAGATGTGCAAAGTCAGAAACCAACCCCAAAGACAAAAAAATCCCCCCGGAGAACCATTCGTCAGCCTGTGTGATCTTAATGGTACAGAGCAAGAGCCAGTGTGATGGAACCTGTTGGCCGCTGGGGTTGTGATGATGTACAAAGAAAAATAGACAAACCCTACGGCTGCTGCGGATCTTCTTTGGAAGCTAAGGTGTCGATGGCAGCAGAAGGGCAAAAGTTGGGTTCTTAAGGGTTTTCGATGTTTTATGCCTGCCGGGCATTGAGATTGTCATCATGTTCACCAACCAGACAAACCCTACGGCTGCTGCAGATCTTCTTTGGAAGCTAAGAGGTTGATGGCAGCAGTGGGCTACAAGTTTGGGTTCTCGAGGGTTCTTATTGTTCTACCGCATACATGTTGGGTTCTAAAGCATTTATCCTGCTGGCTGTTGAGTTTGTAATGATGTACCAGACAAACCCTACAGCTGCTGCAGATCTTCTTTGGAAGCTAAGATGTTGATGGCGGCTGTGGACTACAAGTTGGGTTTCTCAGGATCTGCAGCAGTTATGAGCTTTACAAAGAGGATGGTTGATGAGGGACAGTTCTGCTTGAGTTTGCATGAGCTCTGAGGTCTTTATGGATACCCCACGTTGACCTCGCCGAGTGGGATTGTAGATTTCATTGCCTTAGATATCTATCTGTTGCCCCCTCTGTCTCTCTGTCCCCCTTCTCTCTCTCTGTCGCTCCCCCCTCTCTCTCTCTGTCGCTCCCCCCTCTCTCTCTCTCTCTGTCACTCCCCCCTCTCTCTCTGTCGCTCCCCCCTCTCTCTCTGTCGCTCCCCCCTCTCTCTCTGTCGCTCCCCCCTCTCTCTGTCGCTCCCCCTCTCTCTGTCGCTCCCCCTCTCTCTGTCGCTCCCCCCTCTCTCTGTCGCTCCCCCCTCTCTCTGTCGCTCCCCCCTCTCTCTGTCGCTCCCCCCCTCTCTCTGTCGCTCCCCCCCTCTCTCTGTCGCTCCCCCCTCTCTCTGTCGCCCCCCCTCTCTCTGTCGCCCCCCCTCTCTCTGTCGCCCCCCCTCTCTCTGTCGCCCCCCCTCTCTCTGTCGCCCCCCCTCTCTCTGTCGCCCCCCCTCTCTCTGTCGCCCCCCCTCTCTCTCTGTCGCTCCCCCTCTCTCTCTCTGTCGCTCCCCCTCTCTCTCTCTGTCGCTCCCCCTCTCTCTCTCTGTCGCTCCCCCTCTCTCTCTCTCTGTCGCTCCCCCTCTCTCTCTCTCTGTCGCTCCCCCTCTGTCGCTCCCCCTCTGTCGCTCCCCCTCTGTCGCTCCCCCTCTGTCGCTCCCCCTCTCTCTCTGTCGCTCCCCCTCTCTCTCTGTCCCTCCCCCTCTCTCTCTGTCGCTCCCCCTCTCTCTCTGTCGCTCCCCCTCTCTCTCTGTCCCTCCCCCTCTCTCTCTGTCCCTCCCCCTCTCTCTCTGTCCCTCCCCCTCTCTCTGTCCCTCCCCCTCTCACTCGGTCTCTTTTTTTTGCCACTCTCTCTTTCTCTTTTTTTTTTTGCTCTCACTCTCTCTTTCTCTTTTTTTGCTCTCACACTTTCTCTTCTGTCGGTCTTACTCTCTGTCGCTCTCCCTCTCACTCTCTCGCTCTCCCTCTCACTCTCTGTCGCTCTCCCTCTCTCTCGGTCTCTCTCTTTTTTTTGCTACTCTCTCTTTCTCTTTTTTTGCTACTCTCTCTTTCTCTTTTTTTGCTACTCTCTCTGTCTCTGTGTCTCTCTCTGTTTCTCTCTCTCTGTTTCCCTCTCCCTCTCTTTCTCTCCTTTTTTCTCTCCCTCTCCCTCTCTGTTTCTCCCTTTCTCTCTGTTTCACCCTTTCTCTCTGTTTCTCCCTTCATACCAGATACTTCATACATTCCTCAACTATAACGTGTCGTGGGATCGCCTCAGACGCAGAGACAGCACATTGTGTGGCCCTTGTCAGAGCCCCTAACCCCACGCATCAGATTGTGTGGCCTTTGTGTGACAGAGTGTTGTGATCTATACTGCCCCCCGCAGGCCGGGGTAATGGTGCGCACGCTCTGCGAGGCGTATGCCGTTTCTGTTGTCCTGTATGTTGCACTCAGTATAGTCCTGATTGTCAGAATGATTGCAGGACCATTAGTCAGTTTAATGAGTGTGAGATGGTCGTTTAAAGAGAGGCGTCTCGAGGGGCCAAAGTTTGTTTTGTTTTGTCCATTAACGCAGCTCGGAATCCTTTCTTCTCTCCCTTCTTCTCCCCCATCACAAAAGTAGACGTTCTGTGACCGACACATTGTTGCCCTACTTTTTATTCTTTAAAGCCTCCTTGGTCTTGCGAGACCTTCCCGCGAAGTATTCCAAACTCCCATCTTTCTCCCCGTCGGCACTTTATAGCTTTAAAACTCGTTAGACCGGAGGAAAAGACAGGGGCCTTGGGCTATAATTTGTTGTCGAGCGGCGTCGGCGTCCCTCCAGCCCGGTGCATTAAACGAGGGATTCCCCGATAATCTCCTCTCCGGTCTCCTTGGAATTGCAGCCGTGTGATCCGGACAGAGCAGGCGTCTCGGCGTAATGGCCGCTGGTTACCCTTTTTTCTCATTCAGGGTTTTCTCATTTCATATTTCTTCCGCTTGCCCAAATTCATTTATCATAAAGTCATGCAATTAATTTTTTTATTTTTTAACCTATTATAATCGATGACATGTCTGTAATTCCCGCAATTCTCTGGAGACGAGAGCGCGATACGTTTTAAAGCCGGGCATAGAAGGTCTATTACGTCTCTGCCGGGGAGAAGGTTCTTTATGCCGTAAGATATTGTAGCCGGCGTATCAGCTTCACTCCCATAACCTAATCAGGTCTCTCCCAACGAAGGCTCGAGAGTTTCCCCCGATACGATCCATAAATGAAAGGCGACTGTCATTCTATAACGTCTCACAAGTGGTTTGCCGGGGCCGGTCGGACTGGGGTGAGTTTTCGGCTCAGAAGACCTATAGGTTTGGTGTTGGCCGAGCCTCGGGGTAGGAGGTAGCACTGAATGGTTCTATGGCAGCGTTTCTCTGCGGAGGGACTTGATTATGGACTCCGGGGACTGTTTTCCAGACACAGAACGTTTGTATCGGAGGAAGCGGCTCCCAACACCCTGGTTGCCGCCGTAAATGCCTTTGATCCAGATGGAGATCATGTGACTTACAGCATTTCGGAAGGAAATCGAGAAGGAAACGTTATTAGTGACCTCGAGAAAGGTACGTGGAGCTTTCTTTTGTAAAATACCACCGATGCTTTTTACAGATACCGGACGATTTCTTGCATATTCTGCTACCTTAAGAAGAAAATTCAGATAAAATCAAGTTACTCCCCAGAACTATAACTTGACATTCCTATGTAGTTGAGTAGGGGGTATCGCTTACCCTGGGTTAAGGATTTGTAACAATGGGACTGATTTATCCTCAAACTATTTAACAGGAATAATCCGTCTGGGTTCTAACCTGCTTCCAAAGCATCATGGAGCCGAGTACGTTCTATACGTGACCGCCACAGATGACAACGCTTCAGGGGTCCTCACAGTCTCACCAGCACGACTACGGTCGCCGTGAGAGTCGATGACGTTGGCGTCAAGTGAAGCCCGGGATCGTTCATCGCGAGGGCTCTCTTCCTGCATTCAGCATCCATCCGGACACAGGTGCCACCGCCTCCTATACCTTAAAGCCCTTTAAACATTGTATGGAGAGAAGGGCTGCGGCACGGTGACCGAGGACACACTTTCCTCCCAGGTTTTTAATATCCTTTTTGCTGGATTGGTGTATACGGTTCTACCCTTCTACCCCAGGGTCAGCAGCCAGAGGTGACATCATGGAGCTTCATTTGATTCTGTTAGAACCAGTGTGTCAGATAGGCTCGGCGATGCAGGTTTTAACCATGGTAGTAGGTCAGGTTAATCAGCCAAGCTTTTTTTCTCAAAAGCTTATGAGAAAATGTTCTTCACGTGTTATAGCAGGAATTGCCAGTCACATCGCCTCCGTGCTTTCTTTAACACGTTTCCCACGCAGGAGTCCTGACAACCCTTCAGAGCTTTGATCGGGAGAAGCAGAAAGAGTTCCCCGTCGCCATCAAAGCCACAGACCAGGCGGCCGAGCCTCTCATAGGGCTGTGCCAGATCAACATACAGATCCAGGACCAAAATGACAACGACCCCAGCTTTGAGAACAACCACTACGAATGTAATTGAGCCTCCGTGGGTAGAGTATGAGATCTCTACAAGCACCAAGTCCCCATCATGTTCCTCTGTCCTCTTCTAATTATAGCGTTAAGTGGAATTCAGCGTTAAGAGTCTTCCTAGATCTGCTGGTCCACAAGAGCTTGGCCGGCTCGCCTATGGGTTATTTGGGACCCCAGTGGACAGCAAAGAATAAGAAATGTTTCCATTCTTGTCCCAGATTTCCTGAGAGAAGATGCTGCCGTGGGAAGCAGCTTCCTCCGCGTTGCGGCCCGTGATGACGATTATGGCGTGAATGGAACGATCGCGTACTCCGTGTCTGGAGAGGAACCGGTGGCCTTCAGCATTAACACCTCTACGGGGTGGCTTTATGTTCGCCAGCCAATACCTCGGGTAACGTAGCAAGCGTTTACATGCCGTGTTTAGAGAACCAACGTACATTTCAACAAGTGAAATTAAAATATCACGGGGTCGCCTTCTGACCCCAGGCCCCTTTATACAATATGATTGCTGGGAATCGTCTTGTTTGTTTGTTTTTTGATACGTGCCTCTGGGTAGCTATGCAATTGGAAATTGGTTGGGCGATAGAATGAAAAACCCTCTAGGATGCAAGATGCAACTAATTAGTCCGCGGATTGTCTGCAGATTAGTTTTCATTTAACGTGCGGGCGGACAGTTTAAGGAATTGCGGCTGACAGAAGTGCCTCTGTGAAGTATTTTAATCTTCTGCCTCTCGTCTCTGCAGACTCTGCGTACGTGCGCGTTTTCATCAGCGATGTTAATGATAACCAGCCGGCCTTCGCTCAGCGCGCTTACCACGTTAACGTGCAGGAAGACCAGGACGTGGGATCCATTGGTGCCCTCGTCAGTGCCACCGATCCAGATGAAGGTGAAATAAGTGTGACCGAGTTGTAAGAGAGGTACAGAGCTCTGCCCCCAAAGAGTTATAAATGTAGGAATGTGACCAAGGATAGTTCAACTGGGTCTAGGAATGTGACCAAGGATAGTTCAACTGGGTCTAGGAATGTGACCAAGGATAGTTCAACTGGGTCTAGGAATGTGACCAAGGATCGTTCAACTGATACCCCTAGACCAGGGGTTTCCACCCCTAGTTCTCAAAGGAGCGAAGAGGTTCAGTCCCTTGATGAATGGTAATAAACGGATTTTTTGTACCAAGAAGAAATTGCTAATCTACATAAAGTCCACGTAACGGAAGTTTGGTGAGCGAAGGAATTATCCATAACTAGTAATATCTCATATCTGTGCTTATCAGTAATGCGGATCATTCATTTGACTCGACATACAAGTCGTTTCCGTTTAAAGGTTTGGAAGAAGCTCTCGGAAGGTTTATGTTACAGGGATGAATGCGTAGATCCGCTATCAGATCACAGCTGGGAATAACGGGGGAGCCCTGGATGTAGACTGAATTACGAGGAGGTGCCGGTCTATGAACTCACTGCGCTGGCATCGGACGGGAAGTGGGAAGATTATGCCACGGTCACGATCAACGTGTTGAACAAAAATGATGAGGCTCCGGTTTTCTCCCAGAACGAGTACCAAGGTCACTTACCGGTTTTGGTACTGCAGGTATCCCTGTCTACACCACTTGTCTCTTGTACTTTGAACATGTTTGTATGTCAAGGTTTCTGCTGTAGACCCAGATGACCGAGAACAAGGAACCATGAAGTGTTCTCTGCATGGAAGCGGAGCCGGTAATGTTTTTACCATAGATGAAAGGAGAGGAGGAATATTTGCCCAAAAGCCTCTGGATCGCGAGGAACACGCTCTCTGGAGGCTTGTGGTTCTTCCCACAGATGAAGGAGGAGATGGCCTCTCAGGGTTTGCCGATGTGATCATTTATGTAGATGATGTGAATGACCACGTGCCTCATTTCATCTGCGAGAGAAACACCTGCAGTGGAGATGTGCTGGAAAACGCTCCTGCCAACGCGTCCGGCATGGAGATCAGTGCAGGTGATCGAGATGATAAAACCAAGGGTTCCAATGCTATTCTGACTTACTCCATCGTTAACAATCCCCTGGATTTGCTTAACCGAGGCATCTTCGGCATAGACTCCACCACCGGTGTTATTTATACAGCCCTCGGGAGCCTAGACCGTGAAGAGACAGATACTTACTTTCTTCTTATAGAAGTAGAAGATGGCGGAGGAATGAGTTCCACCGGTACGGCAACTATTCATGTTCTAGATATCAACGATCACGCTCCGGTGTTCACCCAGGATACGTGGCATGCTACCATCTGGGAGACAAGTGAAATCAACTCTAACGTCCTTCAGGTGGTGGCAGTAGATGAAGATGACGGAGAAAACGCTTTATTGTCATTTAGCATCGTTGGAGGAGACCCAGGCCACGCATTCACTATTGAAAGCAACCAAAAGGAGAAACGCGATAATTAAACTTAATAAGAAGCTGGATTATGAGATCCCTCAGGAACGGAGATTTAACCTTACCATCGAGGTCGGGGACTGTGATTTTTCTTCAGTTTCCCACGGCCTGATCGAGTTACAGGACTGCAGTGATCACGCTCCGGTTTTCATTCCATCCATTTCTTGGAAAATATAACCGTGGGCTCTACCGTTACGCATGTCACAGCTTCTGACGCCGACTCCGCATGGAATGGACAGTTTGTTTATGGCATTCACGCGGAGTCTGATGTCTTCGGTCAGTTTTATGTTGACCAAAGTGGGGCTGTCAAAGTGGTGAAAGCCCTAGACCGGGAGTTGACTTCCCAATACCACCTGGTCATTGTAGCCTCAGACCGGGGTATCCCAGTTCAAACAGGAAGCGCAACGGTCTTTATAGACCTTCTGGATGTTAACGACAACGGGCCAGCATTGGCTGCTCCGTACAAACCTATTGTTTGGGAAAACGCAGTCTGGCCTCAGAGCGTCCATGTCAACAAGACATCAGATTTTTTGTATGCTGTGGATCTGGATACTGCAGAGAACGGAGCCCCATTTACTTCTACTTTGTCAAATGACCATCAGAATTCTTCAACATTCATGCTAAAGGACCACGGAAACAGCACGGCCTCTACTGAGACTCCGAGGTCCTATGATAGAGAGATAGAGAGGGCTTTTTATCTTCCGGTGATAATTACAGACAGCGGGGACCCGCCTAGGGCCACCACAAGCACGTTAACCATAACCATTGGTGATCAAAATGATAACCCGCACCGAGGAGCTCACAAAGACATCGGCGTTTACATCCTGTAAGTGAGTAGCCTCAATAGTCTCTTTCTCTGCTGTTGTGACCAGTGTTGTAGCTATTAATTATATCTTTACGTTCTCTGTCCCAGATGCATTATTTTACATGTTTTGGCTCAGAAATCTAATTTTCTTCTTGTCACCAAGTCTTTAATAACCCTTCCTATCCCCCCCCCCGGACATCAGTTTGGTTATACGTACGTTCTCTTCATAAAGAGGCAGGAATCATGTTTGTTTTTAAACTGATTATAGAGACCCGCGGCGAATGGTGGCTGTAAGATAAAGGTCGTTCTAGACACGCCATTTTTTGCTACAAGATTTATAAATATGAATTTTAGATTTGTACATAAAATTAATGAATAAATAAATAATGAATCCCCTTGCCAAGGACAGACGCGCATGCACACTCCTATTTATTTTACATTTTTTAAGTAGGCTGATGACATGTAAAATATAAGAGTTGATATTTATTAGATCGCTTTAAATCTGCACAATGAGTTTACATCCAAAAATCCCTCCTGGCAAACGCCGCCAAGTGAAAGTGAGCAGCAACAGCGAATGAATAATCTTTAGCCAACGGCTGTCAGTTATTTTCATTCCGCGCTTAACTGAGTTAAACAGGAGGGACGTATTGGAAATTAGTCCTAGTTATTTCTCCGGCAGCGCATGCTCATCGTATCTTGTACAGTTCCTGACAGCAGAATGTAGGACAAATGATTAAAAATACAGATGGGCGCTAATGCAGACGTACTTATGAATGTCTTACCATTTTCTCTTGTTTAAAACAGCCGGGTGGTCATCAACAGAGATCGGGAAGGTCGTTGTGCTGGATGAAGATGGGATATAAAACACTATTCCGCCGTCTCTCAAATACCCAGGTGAGTTCCATGGCTCGAGTAACACACGCATTTCATGGTCATTAATGCACTTCACTATTGACACGCAATGGGTTATAGGTTGACCATGTCGGCCGGTGGCTGACCAGTTGCTTAAAGAGGTCTCAGAGAAGTTGATGGATATTTATTCATCAATCCAGAGGTAAATTGGAATACTCTGTCATGACAAGTGTTTGAGATGTCAGACTTTGATCATTCAGGTGGATCACTGCTAAGGTAGGACGATCTTTACTGCCGGTCTATAAGGGAGAGAGAACACATGTCTCATTTATGAGGGAGTTAGAAGACTTGTCTGGTGTATGACGGAGAAAGAGGACATGTCTGGTGTATGAGGGAGAGAGAAGACATGTCTGGTATATGAAGGAGAGAGAAGACGTGTCTGGTGTATGAGAGAAGACATGTCTGGTGTATGAGGGAGAGAGAAGACGTGTCTGGTGTATGAGGGAGAGAGAAGACATGTCTGGTGTATACACCAGACACGTCTCCTCTCTCGCTCATACACCAGACACGTCTTCTCTCTCCCTCGTACACCACACACGTCTTCTCTCTCCCTCGTACACCACACACGTCTTCTCTCTCCCTCGTACACCACACACGTCTTCTCTCTCCCTCGTACACCAGACACGTCTTCTCTCTCCCTCATACACCAGACACGTCCTCTCTCTCCCTCATACACCAGACACGTCTTCTCTCATACACCAGACACGTCTTCTCTCATACACCACACACGTCTTCTCTCTCCCTCGTACACCAGACACGTCTTCTCTCTCCCTCATACACCAGACACGTCTTCTCTCGCCCTCATACACCAGACACGTCTTCTCTCATACACCAGACACGTCTTCTCTCTCCTACCAGACACGTCTTCTCTCTCCCTCATACGCCAGACACGTCTTCTCTCTCCCTCATACGCCAGACAGGTCTTCTCTCTCCCTCATACACCAGACACGTCTTTTCTCTCTCCCTCGTACACCAGACACGTCTTCTCTCATATACCAGACATGTCTTCTCTCATACGCCAGACACGTCTTCTCTCTCCCTCATACGCCTGACACGTCTTGTCTCATACACCAGACACGTCTTCTCTCATACACCAGACATGTCTTCTGTCATACGCCAGACACGTCTCCTCTCTCGCTCATACACCAGACACGTCTTCTCTCTCCCTCGTACACCACACACGTCTTCTCTCTCCCTCGTACACCACACACGTCTTCTCTCTCCCTCGTACACCACACACGTCTTCTCTCTCCCTCGTACACCACACACGTCTTCTCTCTCCCTCGTACACCACACACGTCTTCTCTCTCCCTCGTACACCAGACACGTCTTCTCTCTACCTCATACACCAGACACGTCTTCTCTCTCCCTCATACACCAGACACGTCTTCTCTCTCCCTCATACACCAGACACGTCTTCTCTCATACACCAGACACGTCTTCTCTCATACACCAGACACGTCTTCTCTCATACACCAGACACGTCTTCTCTCATACACCAGACACGTCTTCTCTCATACACCAGACACGTCTTCTCTCATACACCAGACACGTCTTCTCTCATACACCAGACACGTCTTCTCTCTCATACCAGACACGTCTTCTCTCTCCCTCATACGCCAGACACGTCTTCTCTCTCCCTCATACACCAGACACGTCTTCTCTCTCCATCATACACCAGACACGTCTTCTCTCATATACCAGACATGTCTTCTCTCATACGCCAGACACGTCTTCTCTCTCCCTCATACGCCTGACACGTCTTCTCTCATACACCAGACACGTCTTCTCTCATACACCAGACATGTCTTCTGTCATACGCCAGACACGTCTTCTCTCTCCCTCATACACCAGACACGTCTTCTCTCTCCCTCATACACCAGACACGTCTTCTCTCTCCCTCATACACCAGACACGTCTTCTCTCATACACCAGACATGTCTTCTCTCATACACCAGACATGTCTTCTGTCATACACCAGACACGTCTTCTCTCTCCCTCATACACCAGACACGTCTTCTCTCTCCCTCATACACCAAACACGTCTTCTCTCATACACCAGACACGTCTTCTCTCTCCCTCGTACACCAGACACGTCTTCTCTCTCCCTCATACACCAGACATGTCTTCTCTCTCCCTCGTACACCAGACACGTCTTCTCTCTCCCACATACACCAGACACGTCTTCTCTCATACACCAGACACGTCTTCTCTCTCCCTCATACACCAGACACGTCTTCTCTCATACACCAGACACGTCTTCTCTCATACACCAGACACGTCTTCTCTCATACACCAGACACCTCTTCTCTCTCCCTCGTACACCAGACACGTCTTCTCTCTCCCTCGTACACCAGACACGTCTTCTCTCTCCCTCGTACACCAGACACGTCTTCTCTCTCCCTCGTACACCAGACACGTCTTCTCTCTC
This sequence comes from Spea hammondii, assembly GCA_029215755.1. Taxonomy (NCBI): domain Eukaryota; kingdom Metazoa; phylum Chordata; class Amphibia; order Anura; family Pelobatidae; genus Spea; species Spea hammondii. Next base: position 43,612,131 of record JARDYJ010000009.1, read on the forward strand.
CCTCGTACACCAGACACGTCTTCTCTCATACACCAGACACGTCTTCTCTCATACACCAGACACGTCTTCTCTCATACACCAGACACGTCTTCTCTCATACACCAGACACGTCTTCTCTCATACACCAGACACGTCTTCTCTCATACACCAGACACGTCTTCTCTCTCCCTCGAACACCAGACACGTCTTCTCTCTCCCTCGAACACCAGACACGTCTTCTCTCTCCCTCGAAAACCAGACACGTCTTCTCTCTCCCTCGAACACCAGACACGTCTTCTCTCTCCCTCGAACACCAGACACGTCTTCTCTCTCCCTCGAACACCAGACACGTCTTCTCTCTCCCGCGAACACCAGACACGTCTTCTCTCTCCCTCGAACACCAGACACGTCTTCTCTCTCCCTCGAACACCAGAGACGTCTTCTCTCTCCCTCGAACACCAGACACGTCTTCTCTCTCCCTCGAACACCAGACACGTCTTCTCTCTCCCTCGAACACCAGACACGTCTTCTCTCTCCCGCGAACACCAGACACGTCTTCTCTCTCCCTCGAACACCAGACACGTCTTCTCTCTCCCTCGAACACCAGACACGTCTTCTCTCTCCCTCGAACACCAGACACGTCTTCTCTCTCCCTCGAACACCAGACACGTCTTCTCTCATACACCAGACACGTCTTCCCTCATACACCAGACACGTCTTCTCTCATACACCCGACACATCTTCTCTCTCCCTCATACACCAGACACGTCTTCTCTCATACACCAGAAACGGCTTCTCTTCCCCTCATACACTAGACACGTCTTCACGTCTTCTCTCATCTGAGAAGACGTGTCTGGTGTATCTGAGAAGACGTGTCTGGTGTATCTGAGAAGACGTGTCTGGTGTATGAGAGAAGACGTGTCTGGTGTATGAGGGAGAGAGAAGACGTGTATGTGGGAGAGAGAAGACGTGTCTGGTGTATGAGGGAGAGAGAAGACGTGTATGTGGGAGAGAGAAGACGTGTCTGGTGTATGAGGGAGAGAGAAGACGTGTCTGGTGTACGAGGGAGAGAGAAGACGTGTCTGGTGTATGAGGGAGAGAGAAGACGTGTCTGGTGTATGAGAGAAGACGTGTCTGGTGTATGAGAGAAGACGTGTCTGGTGTATGTGGGAGAGAGAAGACGTGTCTGGTGTATGAGAGAAGACGTGTCTGGTGTATGTGGGAGTGAGAAGACGTGTCTGGTGTATGTGGGAGAGAGAAGACGTGTCTGAGGAAGATAACATTGCCTTGACAGTTTGTTTTCTGTAGTTATTTTTGGTTGAACCAAAACAACGGGACAATCCTAATGACAGAGAGACCTCCGCAGGGAACGTACAACCTCAATATTACGGTTTCTGACGGTCTGTGGCCAGATACCTTCTCTAATATCAAAATGTATGTACAAGAGATTGGAAGTGACGCCTTCCGCAGCTTGGTGTCTCTGAGACTCACAAGTAAGTAATAAGTTGTGCGGAGGGGTCTCAGCTAGATTCTTGTAGGACTCCGCTGGGACATTTGATGGGAAGACTGCCTGGTTTGACCATCATAGAGTTTGCCTTAGATAAAGAAGTGATGTACAGGTCACCAGAGCTACATATATATGCAACCATTTCCCTGGACTCCTGTACATTGTACCGTGAAGACATTAAAATGATGTGGTATCCCTGCATAGGGATAAAAGGAAATGGTGGCCCTTGGGACAGGAACGCTCTTGGCATTAAGTGACCCTTGTCCTACTCAGTGCGTAACCCCAATTCCCTTCCCCGCTCCTATCTGGGTAAATACGTTATCTCAACTTTTTAACCCGCATTTTAGGCATTACAGCAGAGGAATTCATAGAGAAGGATGAGTTTGGAGTCAGCAGACGTGACCAGCTCCAGGCCGTCCTGGCAGACATGGCAGCTGCCCATCCCAGCCATATCCACATCTTCAGTGTGGTGAACGCAGAGGATAACGCGACCGACGTGACATTTTCAGTATGCGGAGCTGCCTCCTGCCACAAACCCGAGATCTTACGGAGCTTATTGACAGCCCAGAGAGAGAAGGTATGGACAGAGTGTTTATGGCGTTATTACTGAGTAAGAATAACGCCGGCTGCCTCTTAAAATTAATGATATTACAAAACGCAGAATATTTATCAGTCTCGTGATATCTAGATGTATCCCGTTTGTCTTTCAGAGTTTTGTGGAAATAATTCCCTTGATTTTGAATCTCTGAGGGTACAGCCGGGGGTTTATTACTTTATAACAAAAGTAAAGATCTAGGAGTGATGCGTTTTAATCATCTTTATCTGCGTTTGTTGTGGGAGGGAGCTGGTCCTGGGGTGCCTAATGGCAACAGAACTGTGATGGTGTCTAGATAAGTTTTTGGTGCCGTCTTAACTGAGTTTTTTTTGTATTTTTCTCAATGACAGATCCGATCAGTGCTGAAGGAAAGGAATTCCCAAGTATCCATTGATTTCTGTTCACGGATGGGCTGTTTGCAGGATGGCGGGTGCACAATCCATAGCGCAGTCAGCAGATTCACGCCTCTCGCGGATGGAGGTAGCGCATCTTTAGTCTCAATTCCCCAAGTCAGAAACGTGTCCTGCAGATGTCCGGTACAGAAACAATTTTGCCTGAATGGTGGGACTTGCACGTCGACTCTCACCGGTTACAGGTAGGCAGATTCTCTGGACTATGTTCCCGTGTGACTTATCCCTTACATCACCAACTTCAGACAGTCTACCTCTGAAACTAAAATATTTCCATTTGTTTTTTTTTTTTTGTCTCCATTAGGTGTCAGTTTGACTTCATTCCTTGGGCCTCACTGCCAGCAGACTCTGAACATTTCACGGTAACGGCTATGCATGGATTCATCCTATCGGCCACTGCTCGGACAGCCATCTATCGCTGGAGTGCGTAAGCGACAGCACAGACGGATTATTGCTACACAGCGGAGCGTCAAGAGCCAGTAAGAACTTCATCGCAGTTGGTGAGTATCAGGAAAGGGCGTAGCGCGGAGGAGCAGCGTCAACAACTAGAGAGCAGAGGCAGAGCACCTTTTCTCCTTTATATTATATACCCCCTATGTTTCCTTTTGAGCTTCTTTAGGAGGAAGATAATCTTGTATGTTTCTTTCTGTGCTTTAATAGATTCAAACTGAGAAGAAATAGAGAACTAAACCACTTTTATTGAATGTTTACACAGTACAATACAGAACGTCAAATCACAAGTACAATGCAGAGTAACAAATCACAAGTAAATCACAAGGTAAAGAGTAACAAATAACAAGTAAATCACAAGGCAAAGAGTAACAAATCACAAGGCAGTAACAAATCACCAGTAAATCACAAGGCGCAGAGTAACAAATCACAAGTAAATCACAAGGCAAAGAGTAACAAATCACAAGTACAATACAATGAGTTACAAATCACAAGCATATAGAGTAACAAATACAATGATGAAGTCATGAGTAACATGAAGTGAAAGTAATAGTAAATCTACATTGACGATAATCACAGTTGAATTACATTCTTAGTCTGCTCCGGGTCCAGCCGCACTGCTGTTAATGGGGTTGTTTCCATTCCCAAAGAGATTACGAGCAGCCGGCTCCTTCTCATCATCAGACAAGACCTGACCACGCTGAGACTTGGCTTTCCAGAGAAGGAGAACGGCATCGAATAGACCTGCGCCTGAGAGAAAGTAAGAATTATCACATCATGAGCCAGACATGTAATTAATGCAGCCACAGGAAAGCTTAAATATTCTCCTTTACTCACAGCAGTAGAATGAAGGTGAATCTTTAAGAGCAGACACAGAGCTGCATTATACTCAACTAACTGACCCTCAACTAACTCTATATGGAACATATAACCAAGACAAGTCATACCAAATACACAACGATTCAAGTCGCACGCAGTCAAATTTACTTAAGGAAAATGTCAACGTCGGGCAGTCAGGGAAGATGAATTACTGACTTCATTTACTTCGGTGCAGGGAGTCAGCCTGACTCTGGATCGCTGCCGCACGGCTTTGATAAATGAGACAGAGGGGATCGGAGGAAAGCTACTTACAGAGGATCGAACGAGTTGTGAAGTCCACGGAGTCATCATGCAGGACAGAAGGTACGGAGCACATGGACGGCTTGGGCTGGAGATCAGGGCTGACTTTACTGCAGTCAGACGATAAACCGGGATTAATGCCTAGCGGCTGCTCCACTAGGTTTGCAGTCTACGTGGATGAAGAGAAAGGAAGTGTTGAAGAGTCATGACAATTTTTATGCATGTTTAATATTATCTGCAGTAGTAAAGCCCCACACCACGTGTTACTGTGACCCGTGTCTGATATGCATGCCATTCTCTGCAGGTTTTGGGAGCCGGATGACGTTCTGCAGCTCGGAGGTGTTAAGCAGTCATCTACTCGTTCCCACAATCTCCTTCCGCACAAACCCTTTAAAGGCTGTCTCCGCCACGTCGTTCCTAATAAGCAGGTAATGACTTTCTATCACGCAGAGTATCGCTTACCTCTTACTGCAGACGGCCGCTCTGTAGTGGACGTGGGAGCTGCGGATGCATCTGGTAAACTGGATCAGCTTCGGTACTTTGGGGGTCTCTGAGCAGAGGGACGCGGTATAACCAGGTGGGTTAGCAGGACGGTCCCGGCCGGTATCACGTAGGACAGAGGTTGGTAATGATTCCTATAAGACACGAATAAATTAGAAAGTTCTTTGATTAGTAACGTGTATTATTACCAATATTCAGTAGCAGACGGGGGGCTCCTTCTGGTGAAACGCGGTAGAATTTGGCAACTTTAATTCAACGAACATCTCGACAAATGCGATGAAGAGCAATAAAATACAACTCGCAGATATGCAGCCAGACTGCACCAAGACCCGGCTCAATAGACATTCTAAGGGTAACTGAACCGTAAGAACGTAACCGGTAGCGGGGTTCGTATCCAAGCTTTCCGCCGAGTTATCCAAACTGATCCTGCAGAATATCAAATCATTTTCTTTATGGGGTGTGTGTTTCCTTTAACACAGGTGTATGATCTAGCAGCCCCGCTGGAGGCCGTTAATAGCTCCCCAGGCTGTGCGAGGAAGGGTACAGCTTGCTCATCACCCGCACCCTGCGACTCTCCTTGCGTCAGTGACCCCCGGCTGTGATTGCCCACCCGCTCACCAGGACTCCGGAAAAGGTACAGGCTTGGCTTTCACCGATGCACTCAGGGGTAATAACTCTACAAGAACATTACAAGGAGAGACAAACCTGAATTAATGGTTCCACCACCGCGCTGATATCACAACGTCTCCCAATATACAGATGGGTTTTATATTAAACATTCTCATGCCAATATTTGTTATATTAAAGAGACTCACCTGAACCAGGACATCTTTGTGAATGCCCAGAGTATAGTGTAGATTATTGGAAAATGGGGAGTCGCGGTGCGAGCATCAAGGAATCCATTCGAATGTTTGGGGCCAAAGCTCCGCCAGAAAGGACTCTTCATACATCACATCTGAACGCTCTGCCACCGCCTGGTGCTCTGCTGGAAGATCATTTCTGTATCTTAGTGAATAGCGTAATCCGCATTATATACTCATCCTTTTGCAGATGTCCACGAACACTTCTTCCATCCTGGAGGCCACATCCGGTACCTGCTCCCTCATGCTCTCCATCCACCTGCAGGATGCTGAATTCCCATCATGCGCTGATCTCCAATTCCTTCTGTGTAATCGGGAAGCATAAAGAACGCGAGACTGAACGGCTACCGCCTGCCCATGGAGAACACGACGGCCTCGCCGGTGTCCGTTATAAGCCGGGAAGGAGTGACTGAAGGCTGCGTCTCAGACGTCTGTAGCAGCAGCCCCTGCAGCCGCGGCTTTGTCTGCGTTGATCTATGGATGAGCCACGAATGCAGGTATCACCCAACGCGTGCTGGGGTCACAAGACTTCAGAAGACAGAGCTTTGGGGTCCTACCTTGTGCTTTCTAAGCATTCCCAGTTAAGCTGCACTCCATACACCGCATTCACTCCACTCGATTGTTAAACCACCACTCCCATGTGTCGAGGGATAATGAGAATCGTTGTCCTGTATGAAAGAGGAAGAAACATTTTGAAACTTTACATGATTTCCTTTTACTGGCTTAAAATGTATCTGATCTTCCGCTGTTATGGTAGATTTAACCCCTTCTCTCCCTGTAACTCCACAGGTGCCCCCCAGGATACCTGCTTACAGAGAACAGCACAGAAGCTCACTGCGTCTACACGGTATGTGCCAGCCACCCCTGCAAACACGGCACGTGCCACGCTCGCCAGCCCAATCCACCTGCCTCTGCGCAGAGGGGTACGTCGGGAGCGGATGTCACGTCTTCAGCCCCGGACTCTGGTTCAGCAATCCTTTATCATCTTGATTTGCCTCCTGACTCATGTGGGGTGTGGGGATTGGGCTCACCGGATCGGTCATTCATTAACCCAAGGGCGTTGGTTTATACAGCGCTGGAGGTCCTACCAAGGGTGGATCAGGGTGAGTTAAGATTGGTAGCAACCCTGTTATTCATGATGGATCAAGAAAAAGCATTAAAATATAAAAGATATTCAGTACCTTGCATGCTTCAAGAGGATAATTCTTGTGTCTCCACTCGCAGCGCTGATCGCCGGAATTCTGTTGTGGTCTCGCTGCAAGAGGAGGAAGACCACAAACCAAGGAGTTTATCACGGATCCGGGCATAGCCACGACCTTGGACACCAGAAAAAACATCTTCCATTACAACGAAGACCACGTGAGTAAAGCGTTTGTGGGATACAATGTTACATTTTATATATGTAGTTTGTAGCAAGTTTAAGACTTTGGTCCACTCACCAACTAATACCAACCATGGACAATTACAGGCCGGTAACGGGTGGGAGCTGCTGCTGATCCTGGAATTCTGATACAATCCGTACTCCATACGCCTTAAGCCGCTTCATACACAGCTGAAAAGTTAAAGGGATAATTGCCTTGTGTAACGAGATGGAATGTTTTAATTACCTAATCACACTCAAAATACATTTATGGGGGGGGGTATAGTAGGCAAGCACAGATTTGGTGCAGGACGGGTTAAATTGGCTGAATGCTCATTTGGCAACTTGCTGAGACGAACGAACCAATCCGTTTTAATTCGAGTGAATGTTCTCTGCAGGACGCATTCAACGCGACAGAGCTCCAGCTGTGTGATCGGAGCAGCGCCGCGCACGCTTTCTGCAGGAAACGGTCCCTTAAGCTGCGATTCCGAGACGTCTGTCAGCCTGAAGGAGCCGTCAAAGTTCCCCGCGTCGGAGCGGAGCGGTTCTTTTACCAGCGGAGATTTCGGCTGATACTTCTACGACGCGTTCCAAGAAGCTGCCTACATCCAGCAAGCGCTTTCATGCGACAGCTTAAAGGTCTATCACGTGGAAGGAGACGGCTCCCCGGCGGGCAGCCTCAGCACGCTGGCGTCGTCCGGAGCCGAGGGGGACGTGGAGTACGAGGAGGAGATGAGACGGCGGGGGCCAAAGTTTGCGACTCTCTCTAAACTCTACTCTTACACGGCCGCCGAGGATCTGCAGTGAAAGAGCGATGATCGGGAAAGACATCCTATGCTTTTGGCAGAGACTTGCGGTGATAACATTGAGGATTGCGCACCCAAAGCAACAATGGTTTGATCGGGAGAAGCTGCAGAAATAAAGGAGAGAAAGCAGACCAAAGAGCTTACAGTCTAACCAGTGGTATCCCCTCGCTCACCTTGGGACGGAGTCCGCCAAGTCTGAAGATGTCCAGAACAGCAGCAAACAGGTCTGCAAACCTAGAGCCAGGACAAGAAGCTTGCATTAGTTCTCTAGTTACCCTTTATACCCCCGCGTGACTCCAATTAACGTCTGATCACCGCACCCCTATCAAAGCTTTAACGAGCTCCATTTAACGAGCTCCACCCGGGACTGGGATTCCATTTCCTTACGAGGGCCCAATAAGGATACAGGATTTATTTCTTTTTAACATTACGGGGCTCACTCGGCCCACCCACGTGACCCCCCCCTGTTCATGCCTTACCGCCGGCATGCATTCACCTGTGCCAAAGCCCCAGCTCCCTCATCTGTTTTCACCCTTTAAAGATTGAAATAAACTCAGTAAAACAATTATTCGGCTCTTTGTCCTCAATTTGTAGTAAAACATTGTTATGGGCCGGCGATTAAAACAAACCATGGAGACAATTGGAGACCACCCCAAAACTTCATGAGGCCATTTATGCTGCACATGGTAAGTTCCAGCCCCAGTATTTGTTTTATATAGCGCCATCATATTTAGTAGCGCTGTACAATGGCTAGACAGGGTATAAGTAGTATGTAACAATTTGACTTAAAACACAGGTGAGGAGGGCCCGCTTGTGTTAATAGGGGGCAAACCCTGCATTTTCAAAGTATATTTGACAAACATTATTTAAAATAAAATATATATATAGAAAACCGCTTCTAACAGGATTATGGCCCCTGAGAGCTCCTGTATACTGCGAAAGAGCATCTAAAAGTATGAAGTTAACCATTTAAGTAACCAAACTACTGAAAAACTTACATAAAACAAAGAAATTACTTTCACAGCATTAGGTAACAAACAGGCAAATAAATTCCACAACAAACTATGCATACCCCGACCATGCGAGACACTCTGTGACTGAAAGAAACGATCTCTGCTTCTGGGGGGTGGATCTAGAGGGCTGCATTCATTTCAAAATCACAGAATTCACAAACCTTTGCCAGTCAATCTCCAAGCTCAAGACCAGAGCATCTGCTCCACAGGACCAACACAAAGTTCTGGCTGGAAGGCTGGAGAAACGCCCGGGTTAAATAGACTTTTGATTGAGGAAATGAGGTACAGGTGTGAGTCAGGAGCAGGCAGACATCTTATGTCCATGGAGAGGTAAATAGTGCAAAATATATGTAGATATAGCTTGTTTCATGGCAAAACAGCAAAAAGTCTAGTTGTCTTGTGGCATAATGGTGATTCTATTCCTGGTAAATATATATTATTATAGCGGCTGCGCGTATATCTAAGTCTTCAGAGTAGGTGAATTTGAGTTTATCTATTATGGACGAATGCACTTGGGATGTAGAAATAGTGAGGCAAACTATAGCATTGGGAATGCTGTTCTGCCAGTGACAGCAGACGACAGGGATTTAGAGTAATAATGACTGATGACTTAAAGGTAAGCAGACAATGCCGTAAAGCGGTGGAAAAAGCAAGCAGGGTGCTGGGTTGTATAACAAGAGGCGTTGGTAGCAGGAAGAGTTTCTGCCTTGTATTGTAAATTATAAATCATCCAAAATGTTATACAAGGAAACATGCTTCTCTATGTATATATGTTGTGCTGTTTCAATAGCATGAGCATCCTGCCATCGTGTACTATTCACCATACATCAACGGGCCCATCAGGAAATACTACTTTACAGAAAGGGTAGTGGATGCATGCAATCACCATACAGGAGAAGTGGTAGATGTTAATACAGTGAAGACATTTAAGCAAGCATGGGATAGGCATAGGGCTAAGCTAGATATAGGATGAGGCCAGATACTAAGGAAAGGATTCAGAGGTTGGGCAGACTGGATGGCCGAATGCTTCTTATCTGCCGTCACTTTCTATGTTTAACACAGGCAGCCAGAAGGGACCCTTGCGCTCTCTCGGAAACTTTACTAAAGGAGCCAGTCGACATTGGGTGCTCATTGACTTTTACTATTAGGTCCCTCAACATCGACATCCCTCACATCACAGCGTAACAAAATACACATCCTGACTGTAAGCAACGTCCACCATCCATTATATTTCCAGAATATGAACTCCACTTCCTAATCACAAATTCACCCGGCTTTTTGCAATTCATTTATTAAATGCAAGGTTTTTTTGGAATATAAATAAAAAAAGGACATATCTCTTACTAATAAAGCTTTTCGACGCGCTGGGATTAGAACCAGCAACCCTTTGGATGGAAGGCTGATCGCTCACCGTTACGCCACACGGCAGTCACACAACCAATTCTGTTTCACATTTATATAGCGGCTCCGTGATCCAGGCACCGGCAGGCATTATATATCCACGGGGAGCGGGATCATTTGTAAGAACCTTGTGGCGTGATGGTTAAGTTGGCTGCCTATGATGTGTGGGGTTGTTGGTTTGATTCCTCATGGTTGTGTTTGAGGAAAAAAGCTGCTGTGTAAATATATAATTAGCTGTATGCGCCAATTAATTTTTTTTTCAGCACAAAATATCTTTAGATAACGACATAAAAACAGGTGCCTTATCTCGTGATTCAATTCCCATGAGTCCTGACATACACAAACACACCGTCACACACAAACACATACACAACCACACCGACTCATACACTCAACCTAAGGCTGACCCCCCCACCACGGACACTGCTACTGTTAGGGCTCATGGGAATTGAACCAGCAACCTTTCTGTATGGTGCATAAGACACCTGGCCATTGTGCCACCCGCGTGGCCAAGAATTTCAGCTTTCCGTAGTCCTCTTATACTCACATGCACTCGTTCTAAAACTTATATATATTTACATAAGTCAAGCTGGGGGAACGAACCAGTAACCTTCTGTATCAGAGGATTTACACCTAACCTTTGCACCACTTCGTAGTTGGAAACTTCTATCCCCCACAGATATATTACCCTCGCCTGCCGCCCCTACGCACATCTCCTCAGGAACAGGCAGGCTTTATACGCCAAATAGGGAGACAAAGCACGTTGTGGCGTTGTGGTTAGGAGCGATGCCTACAAAGGACAAGGTTTCTGGTTCCCTACCTAAGGGTTCTTGTACCGTGTGGTTGTGTAAATATGAACACAGCCACTCTAACCTATACACAGCTCACAAAAGTATTTTGTCTTATATTTTTAGAGCAAATATTTTTACATAGGGGCATAAAAGTCAGGCGTCTTATCGACTGTTTTATACTTTCCATGATTCCTGACTTACACAGCCACTCAAACACATACACACACACCAACACCACAATGTTTATTTGAGCTATCCCTGAACTGTAAGGAGGGAGGAAAAAGGAGAGAGGTGCAGCTTAGTGAATGAGGGGACAAAGGGACTCTGGGGATGATTATGGGGGAGAGGACCCCCCAAAGTTACAGTATGGTCAGAACGAGGGAAGACTGCATTAACTCTCACAGTCTTCACTCAGCCAGTGTGGCAAATATTTTATTTTGAGTTGTGGGAGCAGCGTGAGTGATTGCATGCTAGGGGGTGCGGAAGGCCCAAGTTTTGATACAAACATTGCACTGTTACCAGTGTTTAATATATTACTGTACTTGTTTGCACTTGCACATAAACAATCTCTAATTAAACTATCAGTAGTTGTTTGTTACAAGATGTTTTCCTTACGTTTGTGTGGGGCGGCAGAGCCAGAGTAATCGTCTGCACGGGGAGCCTGAACATTCTAAGCTGAACCTTCAAACAGGGGGCGGAACCCAACTTTGATTGGGGTCAGCTGTCATTCAATTAACACCTGCAGGTGTGCCTTAAAGAAAAGTCCCACAACAGGTTGGAAGATAAACAAGCCCTCACTGAGTTGCCATGACTCAAATTCAATAGTTTGATGTTATTTTCCTTGTCTCCACTACCATAATGGTGACAATGTAACTATATAGTTGGGGTTAACTGCGCCATTCCAGATTTTAAGGGTCGTTTTATATTATGTCCACAAGGCGGCGCTATATGTCCACTTTATAGCCTGATGAAGCCCGTGCACATTTTAAGGGCCAACTATGACATTTTTCCATTATTTTTTAAAAGAACTAATGGCTCATCGAATTTCCAATGAGCAGAATTATTTGTAGAAGGTGGCACAATTAAATACGCTTAATATAGTAACATAGTAACATAGTTCATAAGGTTGAAAAAAGACCAAAGTCCATCAAGTTCAACCTATATACATATTGTGTCCCTACTGTGTTGATCCAGAGGAAGGCAAAAAACCCTTAAGAAGCAGATGCCAATTGCCCCATACCAGGGGGAAAATTCCTTCCCGACTCCAAATATGGCAACCAGAATAAATCCCGTGATCCACGTTCTGTCCCTATTAATCTAATATCCAGAACTTGTAATATTATTGCTTTCAAGAAACACGTCCAGGCTCCTTTTGAACTCTTTTATTGAGTTTACCATCACCACTTCCTCTGGCAGAGAGTTCCATAATCTCACCGCTCTTACTGTAAAGAACCCCCGTCTGTGCTGGTGTAGAAACCTTCTTTCCTCCAGCCGTAGAGGATGTCCCCTTGTTATAGATACAGTCCTGGGTATAAATAGGTCCTGGGAGTGATCTCTGTACTGCCCCCTTATATATTTATACATAGTTATTAAGTCCCCCCTAAACCATCTTTTTCCAAACTAAATAACCCTAATTCTGATAATCTTTCTGGGTACTGTAGTCCTCCCATTCCCCTTATTACTCTGGTTGCCCCTCTTTGAACCCTCTCCAGCTCCACTATATCTTTCTTAATATAATAATATGCTGAACATATCTCCCTCCGCCACTATTTAAAGGGCTGCCGGAAATAACCTTTTGATTTGGGAAGGCATAACTTTTTTGGCCTTTCTGGAAGTTATATCAGCCACACACACACACCATTCCTATAATGTTTTTAAGGCTCTAATAAGAGGTTGGTTTATGGTCATAAATCTCTACTGTGTAATACATGTGGATACCCAAAAGGGATGACGGGGAAACCTTTAGCACCCAGGATCTTTATTCCTAACTCCGCAATGTGAAACAATAAAGATTTCTTTAAGTGTCCTTTAGTCTCTTAGTATCAACAAAATACTGTACGCGCGTATAGAGCGATAAAGTGATTATTATTCATTCCTGATATATATAGCACCATCATATTCTGTAGCGCTGTACAATTGGCAGGTGCATCACCTAACAAGGTACTCTCTGTTTAATAAAGAGAGGGCTGGAAGGAGAACTGCATTTCGCTGTTTATTAGGAAGGGTCCAATCCCAGGGGTTTCCTCCAACAAGAAAGGTTGAGCTGGCCCTGTATAATGTACAATTCAATAGGCGAGGAGACTTTGGAGAAATCTCATCGATTTAACTATACATTACACAGACAGGATCTTCCCGCAGCAAAAGCTCACCAGGGATGAGCATTTATAGTGTATTCAAATCTATTACAGAGCCACCCAGCTTTGAATATGAATATATATTGCCCTCAGCACAGAAATCCTAAAGGCAGCTCTGTGCCGCCATATACCTGCAGCCTACAGCATCAAACAACAGATAAGAAGCTTAGCAGAACATATTTTGTGTACATGCGTGTGTACATGCGTGTGTACATGCGTGTATACATGTGTGTGTTCATGCGTGTGAACATGCACCAGGCTATACAGTTAACATATAGCGCCACCTTGTGGACATAATATAAAACGACCCTTTAAGGCACACCTGCAGGTGTTAATTGAATGACAGCTGACCCCAATCAAAGTTTGGCTCCGCCCCCTGTTTGAAGGTTACGTTTAGAATGTTCAGGCTCCCCGTGCAGACGATTACTCTGGCTCTGCCGCCCCACACAAACGTAAGGAAAACATCTTGTAACAAACAACTACCGATAGTTTAATTAGAGATTGTTTATGTGCAAGCGCAAACAAGTGCAGTGATATTTTAAACACTGGTAACAGTGCAATGTTTGTATCAAAACTTGGGCCTTCCACACCCCTAGCATGCAATCACTCCCTCTGCTCCCACAACTCAAAATAAAATATTTGCCACACTGGCTGAGTGAAGACTGTGAGAGTTAATGCCGTCTTCCCTCGTTCTGACCATACTGTAACTTTGGGGGGTCCTCTCCCCCATAATCATCCCCAGAGTCCCTTTGTCCCCTCATTCACTAAGCTGCACCTCTCTCCTTTTTCCTCCCTCCTTACAGTTCAGGGATAGCTCAAATAAACATTGCGGTGTTGGTGTGTGTGTATGTGTTTGAGTGGCTGTGTAAGTCAGGAATCGTGGAAAGTATAAAACAGTCGATAGGACACCTGACTTTTAAAAATATTTGCTCTAAAAATATAAGACAAAATACTTTTGTGTGCTGTGTATAAGTTAGAACGGCTGTGTTCATATTTACACAACCACACGGTACAAGAACCCTTAGGTATGGAACCATAAACCTTGTCCTTTGTAGGCATCCCACCTACCCACAACGCCACAACGCTGTTACGCGCTTTGTCTCCCCATTTGGCGTATAAAGCCTGCCTGTTCCTGAGGAGATGTGCGTAGGGGCGGCAGGCGAGGGTAATATATCTGTGGGGTGTAGAAGCTTCCAACTACCTCGTGGCGCAAAGGTTAGGTGTGAATGCTCTGATACAGAAGGTTACTGGTTCGTTCCCCCGGCTTGACTTATGTAAATATATATAAGTTTATATAGGATAAGAGGACTACGGAAAGCAGAAATTCTTGGCCATGCGGGTGGCACAATGGCCAGGTGTCTTATGCACCATACAAAAGGTTGCTGGTTCAATTCCCATGAGCCCTAACAGTAGTGGTGTCCGTGGTGGGGGGGTCGGCCTTAGGTTGAGCGCATGAGTTGGTGTGGTTGTGTATGAGTATGTTTGTGTGTGACGGCGTGTTTGTGTAAGTCAGGACTCATGGGAATTGAATCACGAGATAAGGCACCTGTTTTTATGCCGTTATCTAAAGATATTTTGTGCAGAAAAAAAAAATAATTGGTCCATACAGCTAATTATATATTTACACAGCAGCTTTTCTCCTCAAACACAACCATGAGGAATCAAACCAACAACTCCACACATCATAGGCAGCCAACTTAACCATCACGCCACAAGGTTCTTACAAATGATCCCGCTCCCCGTGGATATATAATGCCTGCCGGTGCCTGGATCACGGAGCCGCTATATAAATGTGAAACAGAAACCTTTGTGCGACTGCCGCGTGGCGTAATGGTAAGCGATCAGCCTTCCATCCAAAGGGTTGCTGGTTCTAATCCAAGCGCGTCGAAAAGCTTTATTAGTAAGAGATACGTCCTTTTTTTATTTATATTCCAAAAAACCTTGCATTTCATAAATGGATTGCAAAAAGCCGGGTGAATTTGTGATTAGGAAGTAAAGTTCATATTCTGGAAATATAATGGATGGTGGACGTTGCTTACAGTCAGGATGTGTATTTTTTACACTGTGATGTGAGGGATGTCGATGTTGAGGGACCTAATAGTAAAAGTCAATGAGCACCCAACGTCGACTGGCTCCTTTAGTAAAGTTTCCGAGAGAGCGCAAGGGTCCCTTCTGGCTGCCTGTGTTAAACATAGAAAGTGACGGCAGATAAGAAGCATTCGGCCCATCCAGTCTGCCCAACCTCTGAATCCTTTCCTTAGTATCCGGCCTTATCCTATATCTAGCTTAGCCCTATGCCTATCCCATGCTTGCTTAAATGTCTTCACTGTATTAACATCTACCACTTCTGCTGTATGGTGATTGCATGCATCCACTGCCCTTTCTGTAAAGTAGTATTTCCTGATGGGCCCGTTGATGTATGGTGAATAGTACACGATGGCAGGATGCTCATGCTATTGGAACAGCACAAAATATATACGTAGAGAAGCATGTTTCCTTGTATAACATTTTGGATGATTTATAATTTACAATACAAGGCAGAAACTCTTCCTGCTACCAACGCCTCTTGTTATACAACCCAGCACCCTGCTTGCTTTTTGCAACGCTTTACGGCATTGTCTGCTTACCTTTAAGTCATCAGTAATTATTACTCTAAATCCCTGTCGTCTGCTGTCACTGGCAGAACAGCATTCCCAATGCTATAGTTTGCCTCACTATTTCTACATCCCAAGTGCATTCGTCCATAATAGATAAACTCAAATTCACCTACTCTGAAGACTTAGATATACGCGCAGCCGCTATAATAATATATATTTACCAGGAATAGAATCACCGTTACGCCACAAGACAACTAGACGTTTTGCTGTTTTGCCATGAAACAAGCTATATCTACATATATTTTGCACTATTTACCTCTCCATGGACATAAGATGTCTGCCTGCTCCTGACTCACACCTGTACCTCATTTCCTCAATCAAAAGTCTATTTAACCCGGGCGTTTCTCCAGCCTTCCAGCCAGAACTTTGTGTTGGTCCTGTGGAGCAGATGCTCTGGTCTTGAGCTTGGAGATGGAGCGGCAAAGGTTTGTGAATTCTGTGATTTTGAAATGAATGCAGCGCTCTAGATCCACCCCCCAGAAGCAGAGATCGTTTCTTTCAGTCACAGAGTGTCTCGCATGGTCGGGGTATGCATAGTTTGTTGTGGAATTTATTTGCCTGTTTGTTACCTAATGCTGTGAAGGTAATTTCTTTGTTTTATGTAAGTTTTTCAGTAGTTTGGTTACTTAAATGGTTAACTTCATACTTTTAGATGCTCTTTCGCAGTATACAGGAGCTCTCAGGGGCCATAATCCTGTTAGAAGCGGTTTTCTATATATATTTTTTATTTGAAATAATGTTTGTCAAATATACTTTGAAAATGCAGGGTTTGCCCCCTATTAACACAAGCGGGCCCTCCTCACCTGTGTTTTAAGTCAAATTATGTTACATACTACTTATACCCTGTCTAGCCATTGTACAGCGCTACTAAATATGATGGCGCTATAGAAAACAAATACTGGGGCTGGAACTTACCATGTGCAGCATAAATGGTCTCATGAAGTTTTGGGCTGGTCTCCAATTGTCTCCATGGTTTGTTTTAATCGCCGGCCCCTAACAATGTTTTACTACAAATTGAGGACAAAGAGCCGAAAAATCGTTTTACTGAGTTTATTTCAAACTTTAAAGGTGAAAACAGAAGAGGGAGCTGGGGCTTTAGCACAGGTGAATGCATGCCGGCGGTAAGGCATGAACAGGGGGTCACGTGGGTGGGCCGAGTGAGCCCTGTAATGTTAAAATGAAATAAATCCTGTATCCTTATTGGGCCCTCGTAAGGAAATGGAATCCCAGTCCCGGGTGGAGCTCGTTAAATGGAGTCGTTAAAGCTTTGATAGGGGTGCGGTGATCAGATGTTAATTGGAGTCACGCGGGGGTATAAAGGGTAACTAGAGAACTAATGCAAGCTTCTTGTCCCGGCTCTAGGTTTGCAGACCTGTTTGCTGCTGTTCTGGACATCTTCAGACTCGGCGGACTCTGTCCCAAGGTGAGCGAGGGGATACCACTGGTTAGACTGTAAGCTCTTTGGTCTGCTTTCTCTCCTTTATTTCTGCAGCTTCTCCAGATCAAACCATTGTTGCTTTGGGTGCGCAATCCTCAATGTTATCACCGCAAGTCTCTGCCAAAAGCATAGGATGTCTTTCCCGATCATCGCTCTTTCACTGCAGATCCTCGGCGGCCGTGTAAGAGTAGCGTTTAGAGAGAGTCGCAAACTTTGGCCCCCGCCGTCTCATCTCCTCCTCGTACTCCACATCACCCTCGGCTCCGGACGACGCCAGCGTGCTGAGGCTGCCCGCCGGGGAGCCGTCTCCTTCCACGTGATAGACCTTTAAGCTGTCGCATGAAAGCGCTTGCTGGATGTAGGCAGCTTCTTGGAACGCGTCGTAGAAGTATCGGCCGAAATCTCCGCTGGTAAAACGGCTCCGCTCCGACGCGGGGAACTTTGACGGCTCCTTCAGGCTGACAGACGTCTTGGAATCGGAGCTTAAGGGACCGTTTCCTGCAGAAAGCGTGCGCGGCGCTGCTCCGATCACACAGCTGGAGCTCTGTTCTCTGCAGGACGCATTCAAAGCGACAATCACTCGAATTAAAACGGATTGGTTCGTTCGTCTCAGCAAGTTGCCAAACGAGCATTCAGCCAATTTAACCCGTCCTGCACCAAATCTGTGCTTGCCTACCCCCCCCCCCATAAATGTATTTTGAGTGTGATTAGGTAATTAAAACATTCCATCTCGTTACACAAGGCAATTATCCCTTTAACTGTTCAGCTGTGTATGAAGCGGCTTAAGGCGTATGGAGTACGGATTGTATCAGAATTCCAGGATCAGCAGCAGCTCCCACCCGTTATCGGCCTGTAATTGTCCATGGTTGGTATTAGTTGGTGAGTGGACCAAAGTCTTACACTTGCTACAAACTACATATAAAAAATGTAACATTGTATCCCACAAACGCTTTACTCACGTGGTCTTCGTTGTAATGGAAGATGTTTTTTCTGGTGTCCAAGGTCCTGGCTATGCCCGGATCCGTGATAAACTCCTTGGTTTATGGTCTTCCTCCTCTTGCAGCGAGACCACAACAGAATTCCGACGATCAGCGCTGAGAATGGAGACACAAGAATTATCCTCTTGAAGCATGCAAGGTACTGAATGTTTTTTATATTTTAATGCTTTTTCTTGATCCATCATGAATAACAGGGTTGCTAACAATCTTAACTCCCCTGATCCACCCTTGGTAGGACCTCCAGCGCTGTATAAACCAATGCCCTTGGGTTAATGAATGACCGATCCCCATAAAGGTGGTGCTGAGCCCCCCTCCCAGGTTACATGGGAGGTAATGAGGGAGACGGTGCGTTAAATTTACCTATGATCGTCAGGAGGCAAATCAAGATGCTATAAAGAGTGCTCATCCAGGGTCCGGGGCTGAAGACGTGACATCCGCTCCCGATGTACCCCTCTGCGCAGAGGCAGGTGGATTGGGCTGGCGAGCGTGGCACGTGCCGTGTTTGCAGGGGTGGCTGGCACATACCGTGTAGACGCAGTGAGCTTCTGTGCTGTTCTCTGTAAGCAGGTATCCTGGGGGGCACCTGTGGAGTTACAGGGAGAGAAGGGGTTAAATCTACCATAACAGCGGAAGATCAGATACATTTTAAGCCAGTAAAACGAAATCATGTAAAGTGTTTCAAAATGTTTCTTCCTCTTTCATACAGGACAACGATTCTCATTATCCCTCGACACATGGGAGTGGTGGTTTAACAATCGAGTGGAGTGAATGCGGTGTATGGAGTGCAGCTTAACTGGGAATGCTTAGAAAGCACAAGGTAAGACCCCAAAGCTCTAATCTCTTCTGAAGTCTTGTGACCCCAGCACGCGTTGGGTGATACCTGCATTCGTGGTTCATCCATAGATCAACGCAGACAAAGCCGCGGCTGCAGGGGCTGCTGCTACAGACGTCTGAGACGCAGCCTTCAGTCACTCCTTCCCGGCTTATAACGGACACCGGCGAGGCCGTCGTGTTCTCCATGGGCAGGCGGCAGCCGTTCAGTCTCGCGTTCTTTATGCATCCTGATTACACCGAAGGAATTGGAGATCAGCGCATGATGGGACAGTGAGAATTCAGCATCGTATGGTGTATTCCAGGGAATGACGGGCAGGGAGAGTCTTTATACCCCATGGATTTACAGACGGCTTCTAATCTTACATTCACTAGAAATGCTTTTACAGTTTTATTGAAGCCCATTGTTGTGAAAGTGTAAACGCTTACTATCTGAACTATTGTTTTTTTACCTTGATAACCCGATTGGTTGATGCTTCCCAGAGTCGCGCATCTCGGAACGACTTTCATTTCTTTGTAGGTCCCGTGAGCTGCTGTCATCTCTGTGCTCCCCTCCTCCATTAAAGCGAAGCGTGAACTCGTTCTGCATCCTTTCCAAGCCAGCTTTGTTCCACTCTCCGAGATTGTAGGAGACTGTTAGAAGCCCATGCCTCACCTCGACAAAACAAACGGTGCCGTTAGATCCCCGGGTCATGCTGAACCATCGGGTGCTGAAGCTCCGCTATGATCTACAGGCTGCTCGCCATTGCTGCGGACCCAGACCACCTAACAGTGGAGCGCTCTGGGCTCTCGCAGCAAACGCTGAAATACAACGACCCTAAAGCTGTCCCATCTACCGGCTGCTCTGAATCAGGAGCTTCAGATGTGGACGCGACTCTACCCAACGTGCAGCATGGCGCGTGTCACGGTATGGACTTCATGCTGTTTGGTACCTGCAGGTGGATGGATTCGCTCCGGTCCTTAGAAGACAAACGCAGGATGATGCTGTCGGCGTTGCGTGTTCTTAACGTTGCCTGAAAATGTGTCCGCTGCGGATGGAGAGAATGAGGGAGCAGGTACCGGATGTGGCCTCCAGGATGGAAGAAGTGTTCGTGGACATCTGCAAAAGGATGAGTATATAATGCGGATTACGCTATTCACTATGATACAGAAATTATCGCCCAGCAGAGCACCAGGCGGTGGCAGAGCGTTCAGATGTGATGTATGAAGAGTCCTTTCTGGCGGAGCTTTGGCCCCAAACATTCGAATGGATTCCTTGATGATCGCACCGCGACTCCCCATTTTCCAATAATCTACACTATACTCTGGGCATTCACAAAGATGTCCCAGTTCAGGTGAGTCTCTTTAATATAACATAAATATTGGCATGAAAAATAGCACTTCTTCTAAATGGCTTAATATAAAACACATTGTATATTGGGAGACGTTGTGATATCAGCGAGGTGGTGGAACCATTAATTCAGGTTTGTCTCTCCTTTTAATGTTCTTGTAGAGTTATTACCCCTGAGTGCATCGGTGAAAGCCAAGCCTGTACCTTTTCCGCAGTCCTGGTGGGCAATCACAGCTGGGGGTCCGGGGGTCACTGACGCAAAGAGTCGCAGGGTGCGGGTGATGAGCAAGCTGTACCCTTCCTCGCACAGCCTGGGGAGCTATTAACGGCCTCCAGCGGGGCTGCTAGATCATACACCTGTGTTAAAGGAAACACACACCCCATAAAGAAAATTATTAGATATCATTCTGCAGGTCAGCACAAAGTAGCTCAGATAACTCGGCGGAAAGCTTTGATACGGACCCTGCTACCGGTTGCTTTCTTACGGTTTAGTTACCCTTAGAATGTCTATTGATCCGGCTCCTCGTGCAGTCCGGCTGTATATCTGCAAGTTGTATGTTACTGAATATTGGTAATAATACACGTTGCTAATCAAAGAACTTTCTAATTTATTCGTGTCTTATAGGAATCATTACCAACCTCTGTCCTACGTGATACCGGCCACGACTAGCCTAACCCACCTGGTTATACTGCGTCCCTCTGCTCAGAGACCCCCAAAGTACCGAAGCTGATCCAGTTTACCGGATCCATCCGCAGCTCACACGTCCACTACAGAGCGGCCGTCTGCAGTAAGAGGTAAGCGATACTCTGCGTGATAGAAAGTCATTACCTGCTTATTAAGAACGACGTGGCGGAGACGGCCTTTAAAGGGTTTGTGCGGAAGGAGATTGTGGGAACGAGGAGATGACTGCTTAACGCCTCCGAGCTGCAGAACGGCATCCGGCTCCCAAAACCTGCAGAGAATGGCATGCATATCAGACACGGGTCAGAGTAACACGTGGTGTGGGGCTTTACTACTGCAGATAATATTAAACATGCATAAAAATTGTCATGACTCTTCAACACTTCCTTTCTCTTCATCCACGCAGATTGCAACCAGAGTGCCGCAGCTGCTAGGCATTAATCCCGGTTTATCGTCTGTGACTGCAGTAAAGTCAGCCCTGATCTCCAGCCCAAGCCGTCCGTGTGCTCCGTACCTTCTGTCCTGCATGATGACTCCGTGGACTTCACAACTCGTTCGATCCTCTGTAAGTAGCTTTCCTCCGATCCCCTCTGTCTCATTTATCAAAGCCGTGCGGCAGCGATCCAGAGTCAGGCTGACTCCCTGCACCGAAGTAAATGAAGTCAGTAATTCATCTTCCCTGACTGCCCGACGTTTATTTTCCTTTAAGTAAATTTGACTGCGTGCGACACGAATCGTTGTGTATTTGGTGTGACTTGTCTTGGTTATATGTTCCATATAGAGTTAGTTGAGTATAATGCAGCTCTGTGTCTGCTCTTAAAGATTCACCGTCATTCTACTTCTGTGAGTAAAGGAGAATATTTAAGCTTTCCTGTGGCTGCATTAATTACATGTCTGGCTCACGATGTGTTAATTAACTTACTTTATCTTTCATGCGCAGGTCTATTGTGATTCTTTGCTTTGTTACTCATTGCACTGTACTTGTTACTTGTGATTTGTTACTTGTGATTTGACTCTCTGTATTGTACTGTGTAGATATTCAATAAAAGTGGTTTAGTTCTCGATTTCTTCTCAGTTTCAATCAATTAAAGCGCAAAAAGAAACATACAAGCTTCTCTTCCTCCTAAGAAAGCTCAAAAGGAACCATGGGGGGGGGATATATATCATAACCCTATATAATAACTATACAATATAAGGGAGAGAAGGTGCTCTGCCTCTGCTCTCTAGTTGACGCTGCTCCTCCTCGCTACGCCCTTTCCTGATACTCACCAACTGCGATGAAGTTCTTACTGTCTCTTGACGCTCCGCTGTGTAGTAATCCGTCTGTGCTGTCGCTTACGCACTCCGAGCAGTGGCCGATAGGATGAATCCATGCATAGCCGTTACCGTGAAATGTTCTGAGTCTGCTGGCAGCGTGGCCCAAGGAATGAGGTCAAACAGCGACACCTAGAAAGATAAACGGAAATATTTTAGTTTCAGAGGTAGACTGTCTGAAGTTGGTGATGTAAGGGATAAGTCACACGGGAACATAGTCCAGAGAATCTGCCTACCTGTAACCGGTGAGAGTCGACGTGCAAGTCCCACCATTCAGGCAAGGGTTTTGGGGCAGAGAATAACAGTTCTGGTAAAATTGTTTCTGTACCGGACATCTGCAGGACACGTTTCCGACTTGGGGAATTGAGACTAAAGATGCGCTACCTCCATCCGCGAGAGGCGGGGATCTGCTGACTGCACTATGGATTGTGCACCCGCCATCCTGCAAACAGAACTCTATGGATACTTGGGAATTCCTTTCCTTCAGCACTGATCGGATCTGTCATTGAGAAAAATACAAAAAAACTCAGTTAAGACGGCACCAAAAACTTATCTAGACACCATCACAGTTCTGTTGCCATTAGGCACCCCAGGACCAGCTCCCTCCCACAACAAACGCAGATAAAGATGATTAAAACGCATCGCTCTTAGATCTTTACTTTTGTTATAAAGTAATAAACCCCCGGCTGTACCCTCAGAGATTCAAAATCAAGGGAATTATTTCCACAAAACTCTGAAAGACAAACAGGATACATCTAGATATCACGAGACTGATAAATATTCTGCGTTTTGTAATATCATACATTTTTTTTTCGGATTCTTAGACAAGAGAATGAAAATACATACATCTAGTGTCCGCAGTCAAATGATCCCATAAAATGCTGCAGAATAAGTACAGAGGAATCCATAATAAGATACAATGATACAGAAAGAAACAAGGAAAGATACATTGGATCCACATCGACAAATAAAAGTGAGTGAGCCTGCAGGCTGGTGCGATATGTTGTCACTAAATCAGTACAGAGTGAAAAATGATGAATCCAAATTAAATCTTTTGTCAGTTTTTCAAAACAGAAAAAAAACAAAAAAAAACCTCGCAAACTAGAAGCCCAAGGGGCTAACAAAATAAAAAAACTAAAATAACTTTGGAAATACAAAGTGACTCATGTTAAGGCAACACATGTATTAAAACATATGGCGAAATAAAGAAACCAAGTGAGGTGTAGAATCGTCATATTACCATGCAGTGCGAGGAACCACTCTAATAACCCGGCGACAATTGGTCAATATACAAAGCATGGCATAGGGAGAGATGGCGTGGGAGGAAAATATGTCAAGTACGAGAGCGCGGTCAACCCCTACCGTAGGACCACTCATGATGAGTGTAGGAGCCATTGAACATAATGATGTAAGTAAAAAGAGTAAATAAAAAGGTAATACAAAACATAGGAAAATCGGGCGGGACTGTAAGCAATAATCACAGTAATGGACAATGTAAATAAATGCGTGAATCAGTCATCGAGGGAAATAGTATCACGATTATTGAGCCAGGGAGACCAAATTTTTTTGATAAAGTTCACAGGAAAGAGAGGATTGATGTGACATTTTTTCTAGGGAGCAGTGCCTATCCAAGACAGTCAAAACCTCAGATAAAAGTGGAGGGGCGGCAGATTTCCACGAGCGTGCAATACATAGCTTTACAGCTATAAAAAAATGGACAACCAATTTACGGACAGGACCGGGGGGGGGGGTTCCGGGAACACATGTAGTAGTGCAGTTTCCGGCAGAGGGTCTAATCTAATGTGAAGTAGGGAACCGATAATGGAGAATAACTTCCTCCACAATGGAATCAACACAGGACAAGACCACCACATGTGTAACATTGTGCCATCTTGGCCACAACCTCTCCAACAAGATCTGGAGTAACCAGTGACCATAAAGGAAAGGCGGACCGGCGTCAGGTACCAGCGACAGCTAAGTTTTTTGTGGAGTTCCAGATGGTTCAAACAATGGGAAACACCCTGCATCATTGATTCAGCTTCTAACCAGGATTCTAGAGGAAACGTGGTCTGCAACTCCCTCTCCCAGGCCTGCATATGAGATAATTTAGTGCTAGTAAACCTGGAAAGCAAAAGGGAGTACCAACATGAAATTGCTCCCTTAATACACGGAGCCGACTTAAATAGTTTTAAGATCGGGTGTAAAATAAGGGGAGATGGAGACACTGGGGTGACCGTGGCGTGAAGGGCATGACGGATTTGTAGGTACTTGAAAAAATCGTGATGTGAAATGTCGTGCGTGCAAGTAAGATGGCTGAAAGGAGCTAAAGTACTACCTTGATATAGGTCACCCAAGGTCTTTAGTGTTGGGCGAAGCCAGTTGCGTATAGTGAAGTTAGGAATGAGAAGTTCTAACGTTTCTAAAGGCGTGAAAGAAAAAAACCTAGCGAGGGAAGGAAAACGTCGGAGGGTTTTCGTCCAAATGTTCAACATATAGGCAGTCGTGGGAGGTAAGTCCGGGAGAGGAGGGTGGTATGTGCGGTTTGTCCATAAGAGCTGAGAGACTGTATAGGGCGAGAGGAGAGCATCCTCATGTGTGACCCAAACCGGAGTGTTGAAAGTGGAATGAAACACTAAGGCCTGAGATAATATACAGGCCGTATGATAAGATAGTATATGCGGGATACCTACACCACCTTGAAGCCTAGGGACAAAACGGGTACGGTTAGCGATCCGTGATTTACCCTTGATTTTAGTGAAATTAACAAAATAAGTTTGTATGGAATGCAACAGCATCGGGGGAGGAGCCACAGGCACCGTACGTAGAACATATAATAGCTTAGGAAGAGCAGACATCTTGAGGGCATTGATTCTTCCCAACCAAGAGAGTTCAAACTGACTCCAACGGAAAATATCAGATTTAATTTGTTTCCATATGGAAACAATATTGACCAAGCGGATATTTTTAGGCAATTTAATTCCCAAGTAGGTGAGATAAGAGTCCCTCCAATCAAAGTGATATTGTGAAATAAGTTGTGTAGTGTGTGCGTGCGTCATATTAAGGCAGATGGCTTGCGTTTTAGCAATATTAATTTTATGATAAGATATTTTGGCATACATGTCAAACTGATGGAGGAGAGCCGGTAAAGATGTAGTAGGTGAAGTGATGGAGGCTAAAATGTCGTCTGCAAATAAACCTAAAGTGCAGACAGAGTCTGCCAAAATAGGGAAACCTTTGATAGAGGGGTCAGAACGGATACTTTCCGCAAGGGGTTCAAGCGCAAGTGCATAGAGAAGAGGGGACAGGGGGCATCCCTGACGTGTACCATTCGTAATTTGGACAGGGGAAGAGAGGAAACCCATCATTGAGATACAAGCCGTAGGATTGGAGTACAGGGCAAAAACAGCTTGAACAAAAAGGGGAGGGAGGCCGAATTTAATAAGGGTCCCTTTTAAATAGTGCCAATGAAGCCTATCAAAGGCTTTTTCAGCGTCAAAGGATACTAATAAGGTAGGATATTTGCGTTTTGTCACTTCCCAGAGAAGATTAATAAATTTACGGGTGTTGTCTGATGATTGCCTGCCCAAGACAAAGCCCACCTGATCCGGATGAAGCAAGGAGGGGAGAAGGGGAGCTAGTCTATTGGCAAGTAGTTTGGCATATATTTTGAGATCACAATTGAGGAGGGAAATTGGTCAGTAATTGGAGCAAGAATCGGTTGGTTTGCCAGGCTGTAATATCATTAATTTTAAGAGACAGTCAGAGTTATTCTTACTCAGTAATAACGCCATAAACACTCTGTCCATACCTTCTCTCTCTGGGCTGTCAATAAGCTCCGTAAGATCTCGGGTTTGTGGCAGGAGGCAGCTCCGCATACTGAAAATGTCACGTCGGTCGCGTTATCCTCTGCGTTCACCACACTGAAGATGTGGATATGGCTGGGATGGGCAGCTGCCATGTCTGCCAGGACGGCCTGGAGCTGGTCACGTCTGCTGACTCCAAATGCATCCTTCTCTATGAATTCCTCTGCTGTAATGCCTAAAATGCGGGTTAAAAAGTTGTGACTGAGAAGCAGAGATAGTAACATATTTACCCAGATAGGAGCGGGGAAGGGAATTGGGGTTACGCACTGAGTAGGACGGGGGTCACTTAATGCCAAGAGCGTTCCTGTCCCACCATTTCCTTCTATCCCTATGCAGGGATACTACATCATTTTAATGTCTTCATGGTACAATGTAAAGGAGTCCAGGGAAATGGTTACATATATATGTAGCTCTGGTGACCTGTACACAGGGGCGTACCTAGAGTATTTGGCACCTGGGGCGGATCCTGTATGTGGCACCCCTCCCACACACTTTAAAACTGCATAGCTTCTACCGTTATATACCAGCGCAGACACTGAAGGTGGTACAGCATAACACTTACTGTTATTATATACTGAGGCAGACATTGACGGTTGTACAGCATAACACCTACCACTATATACTGAGGCAGACAATGACGGTGGTACAACATAACACCTATCACTATATACTGAGGCACACATTGACGGTGGTACAGCGTAATCCCTATCACTATACATTGAGCCAGACATTGACAATAGTGCAGCATAACTCCTATCACTATATACTAAGCCAAACATTGATGTGGTGTAGGCCTACTACTTCATTAGTAGTAGGGATGCACCGAAACGAATTCTGGACTGAAACCGAAAATGCAGCATTTACCTGGCCGAAACCGAATATGGGCCCCCCCACACCATAAAAAAAAAATCTAACACTTTTATTTCAAGTAAGTAACACACCAAAATAGGACAAAACAATTAAATAACAATATTAATATATATATATATATATATATATATATGATTGTTAACAGCAATCACATTTCTATCATGCCCAGGCATACCCAGATTTCAGGATGTACTCGCAGACTTGGCATGATTGCACAGGATACACGGCACCGGGTATGCGCATGAGCCCACAAAGTATGTCACCGGATGCACGCACGTTCCACGGCAGTAGGATTCCCACGAGGAATACATGCCACCGGGTACGCATCCCTTCTCTTTACGGCGGGGGCGAGAAGGCACCAAGGCCAGCGTGTCTATAAGACTGCGCATGGGCATGTGATCCTCCGCTTAAAATAGCCATCAAAAGGACTTAATGCCTTGGGTTACAAGACAAATACAAGTAGGTAAACCTCCCACCCGCTCCCTAAAATGCCTTGGACCAGGACCCTCATTACTCAGTCATGGACCGGCCCTTTCCATCACTTTATCTGTGACCCCTTGTACGCTCCCAGTTTTTCCTCCCCGGTCCCTTTCCCTCCAATTACTCAATCAATTTATCAACGTTCCAAAGCGGATTTCTTGCATCCAGTATCGGCGCATTGTTATACAAATCTGCAGATATAAAGTTATAATATAAAGAAACAGATCTGCAGATACAAAGTTATAATATAAAGAAAGAGATCTGCAGTTATAAAGTTATGATATAAAGACGCAGATCTGCAGATATAACGTTATAATATAAAGACGCAGATCTGCAGATATAAAGTTATAATATAAAGACGCAGATCTGCAGATATAAAGTTATAATATAAAGATACAGATCTGCAGATATAAAGTTATAATATAAAGACGCAGATCTGCAGATATAAAGTTATAATATAAAGACGCATGAATGAAGTAGCGTCCAGTTTCGGTTCCTCCCCCCTTCTAAATAACACAAGAGACAATTCTTTATTTCAAAACTTTATTCATTGTCAACTATGGATTTTATTTTGTCCGCGGTGCGGACCGCATATAACACAGCACCGCGACACTCAACCTTTATTAAATGTTTACATCATTGATAACTTTATAACCGTTTATTAGCCAAATGGGACCCATAATCATCCACCGATAAACCAAGGCCCACAAGAGCCCGCTTGAACAAAGTGATAAACTGGAAACGAGACAGAGGAGTCCCGTCCACATGCAACAGCAAAGGACCCCCACCCCTAGGACGCACAGCAAGATACTCCACCAAACAGCCATGAGGGCAAACAGGAGAACCAGGGAGATCCTGTAAGACTATAAAACGACCCCTACCCTCCTGATCCGTCTTGGACCTACGAATAGACAACCGAACACCCCCACTAACAACCAACACGTCCTCGAACTGAATACCCGCAGGGACGACCTTGCTAGGGCTCACCAATTCCCCAATCCGGAACGCGCCAAAGAAAGCCAAAGTGAAAGCCAGGCGAAACAAGAGAAACTCCTCCCTGGACACACATGCCTCCTCCAAAAATGACACCAAATCCAGAAGCAAAGGATAGGAAACCGGGCGCCTCGTGTCCCGCCGTACTGCACCCCTCCGATAACCCCGGAGAGCCTGACGTACCATAAAATGTTTCGTGAAATCAGGCTCCCCTCCCGCCTTAAAATGAAAAGCCAAAACCGCAATCTGGCAATCTAACCCAGCCACGGAAACCCCACTACTAAACGAGTAGCCCACGAGCCAAAGAAGACCCTACCAAGACCCCTTTCCAAAACGGCCGCCTCCTCCCAAAACACAGACCATTCCTGCCAAACCTTGTCGTAAAACTGGCGCGTAGCAGGGACCAGTGAACGCTGTAGAAGGAACTCTACTCCGGATCGCCCAGACTCCACATCCACAGCGGAAATTCCGCGCCCACCTTGTCCGCCCCGGGCGCCAGAGTGAAGAACCGCTCCCACTGCAAACGAGAAAGGGAATCCGCTATACAATTATCAACACCCGGAACATGAGAAGCCCTGAGACACATATTAAGCTGTAAACGACGCAACACCAATCTCCGCGACAAACGCAGCACCGAGGGAACCGAGGAAGAGGTAAGACTAGTAAGGGCCTGCACCACCGCAAGGTTATCACACCAAAAACGAACATGGCGATTAGCCAGCCGCTCGCCCCAAATCTCAACCGCGACCAAAATGGGAAACAACTCCAAAAAAGTCAAATTTTTCGTCAAACCCACCTGAGCCCAGCCGTCCGGCCAGCTCCCAACACACCAACTTCCCCTGAAATAAGCGCCAAACCCCACCGCTCCAGCGGAATCCGTCCACAACTCCAGATCCACATTAGACACCGCCTCCTCCATCCACAAAGACCGGCCATTGTAGTCACACAAAAACCATGTCCCACACCGCAAGATCGGCCTTCAGAGACTTGGTCAGCCGCACATAATGGTGGGGGGCAGACACCCCAGTGGTAGCCAACGACAGACGCCTGGAAAAAACCCTACCCATAGGCATAATCCTAGAGGCAAAATTCAACTTACCCAACAAAGACTGCAATTGCCGCAAAGGAACCTTACGTAGCCGCCGAAAACTCGCAACCAAAAAACGAAGCTCCACCACTTTCGCCTCGGGAAGCCGGTAAGACATGTCAACAGAATCAATTTCGATACCCAAGAAACTCAACGAACAGCACGGCCCCTCAGTTTTATCAGGTGCCAACGGGACACCAAAGAGCCGCGCCACCTGCTGAACTGTAGCCAGCAAAACAGCACACCTGGATGAACCTACCGGACCAACACACAAAAAATCGTCCAAATAGTGGATAATGGAAGGCAGCCCTGAAAACTCCTTAACCACCCACTCAAGGAACGTGCTAAATGTCTCAAAATAAGCGCACGAAATAGAGCAGCCCATAGGAAGGCATCTGTCCACATAGAAACCACCGTCCCAAAAACACCCCAACAAAGAGAAACTCTCAGGATGTACAGGAAGAAAACGAAACGCCGCTTCAACATCAACTTTCGCCAACAACGCCCCTTTCCCAGACACCCTCACCCAATGAGCCGCCCTGTCAAAGGAAGCGTACGAAACCGAACACAGCGCCGGGTCGATACCATCATTAACCGACTTCCCCCTTCGGATAAGACAAATGGTGGATCAACCGAAATTTCCCCGGCTCATTTTTAGGAACCAGCCCAAGCGGGGACACCCGCAAATCAGGAATAGGCGAAGAAGGAAAAGGACCCGCCATCCGTACCAACCCAACCTCTTTCTGCAGCTTCTCAGTAACAACGGCCGGATTGGCCAAAGCAGACTTCAAATTACGGAACCGACCAACAACCCCCTCAACCCTGGAAGGAATGCAGAACCCATCCCGAAAACCCTCCTCCAGTAAACGAGCAGCATCCCGATCAGTATATTTAGTCAGCCACGGCTGCATCATCTCCAGCAGCACCGGAGTCGCCCCTTTTTCCAGCACCGGCCTTACTCCCCTTCTGGCGCTTAAGGCACTTGGTAAGCGGGTGGGAACCACTGCAGCCGGAGCATTCGTGCTTAAAACGACACAGCGTGCCCCACTTGCACTGCCCCCCCATTAAACTTCCAGCAGAATCCCTTTTGCTGACCAGCCGACACCCCTGTACCGGAAGCGCCGGCTCCTGCCTGAAAAGGCTGCGAAACAGACCGACCAGGTGTTATAACACGCAGCCACAAAGCAATATCTTTATGGTCCCAACACACCCCAGGGCGCACGGCCATGCGCTGACGGAACTGCTCGTCATAACGCAACCAAGACTGTCCTCCGTACACCCGATACGCCTCCCCAATACAGTCAAGGTAGCAGAACAAACCCGAGCAATGCTCAGGCGCCTTCTGACCAATCACGCTGGCCAGAATCGCAAAAGCCTGCAGCCAATTGGTAAAAGTGCGAGGAATCAACCGGTATCGCCGCTTCTCCTCATCCTCTTTTTTAGTGGCCTCATTCTTAGATAACACACATAAATCTCCCCCCAGGCAGCATCCGCCAACCGCACAGGATCAACCTCCGCCCGTGAACCCGCAGCAGCTGGTTCAACAGAAACACCACCAGAGCTAGTAGCCACCACCACAGGGCTTGGCTCCACCTGCCCCAGAGGGCACCCCAGCAGGAACAGGCGATCCGCCACTACCCCCAGCTGCACTGAGACCACCAGCCCCAGGCGTACCACACGACCCCCACACCCGTGCCGGCGATGAACCCGGACCACCTAACCCACACGTAGCCACCAGGTCCCGAAAGACCGAAAGCAATTGAAGTGCAATCGCAGAGCCATCACCCGAACCCACAGACGTGCTACCCATCAAAACAGAAGAACTCCCACTACTCCCATCCAACCCACTAACAGGCGTAGAGTGCAAAGCAATCGGAGAAATCAAAGGAACAGAATGCTCACCCTGAGATGCAGCGCCCCCAGCGGTGGATGTAGAAGCCATAGCCTCAGAAGGATGTGCAGGCGAATCACTGGGCCGAAACACAGCAGGAGTATCCAGGAGGTCATCATCCAGCTCAGGGCGTGGAGCAGCAGAGGGCCGAGCAGCAGGAGCATCAGAACCCTCCCTGCTGCCGGACCGGAGGCTAGGCCGCGACACAGCCTGCGTTGGAGCCGGATCCCTCCTCCGTGAAGCAGCCCTCCGCGGCAAAGGCACTCGGGCGCGAGCACCAGAGCGCTCAAAATCGACGTCCCGGTCGCGGCCTGTACCGCCGGGACTACATGAAGGCCGGTCCGCACCGGCAGCTCCGGGCGCACCAGCACCGGACTCACCTACAACGCCGCCCAGCTCCTCCCCGGAGCTGGATCGAGACTGCGGCGGGGAGACATGGAGGGGCCGAACGTCAGGGGCGAGGCCTGCCCACCCTACCGGACCTCGCCGGGCGGGAACTGCAGTGTTTTGTAGGCCCCGGAACGGGCCGGAGATGCGGCGGTCACCCTCCGACTGGACACCTCCGGGCTCAGCCTGTTGGGCGGACGGGAGACCCTGGATCGGCCCGAACGCGCCGTCCCCGGGTCAGAAGACGGGACAGGAGTAGGAGCAGCAGACAGGACACCAGACAGACGCTCCCGGAGCCACTCAACGTCGTCCCCGGCAGCATCCTGCAGCTCCTGGAACAGGGACTCCATGCTGGATGCCATCAAAGACCTGCAACAGAAAAGGTAAAGTATTTTTTTTAAAATGCTGACCCTATACCATAAACCCCCCCTTTATATATCCCCTCAGGGAGGGCAATTACCCCCTCCCTTCTGGTCTTGCACATGCCTCAAAGGCTTAACACCTTAGGTGCTTAAATTTTGCCTAGTCATGCCTTAACCCTAGGCTTTCAACGGGGTACCTCGTCCGGCACTTCATTCATGGGGCCCCTTCGTCCAATTCTTTCCCTACGGGGCTGTTCTGATCTGCAGATACAAAGTTATAATATAAAGAAACAGATATGCAGATATAAAGTTATAATATAAAGACTCAGATTTAAAGTTATAATACAAAGAGCCAAATCGAGTGAAAGTAACGCGTGGCCGAGCCAACTACCCACAGCCATTAATATCACATTTGTTGCACGAAGTCAGAATTATCCGGGCAAACACGGAACGTCCAGAACACGGCAGAGAACCGAGGGTCATCTAGGGGCGTGCGGGAGGCTTTAAATAACACATAGCAAACAAAAATGGCAGACGGCATTATTACTATTATTATTATTACTTATATACAAAATATATACAACGTATCAGCACCAAGAACTTGGAAGGATCCGCTTTACACGAATGAGAGGGTAACCGGCACGCCGCGGCCCAGCGAGCGAATCAAACCCCAGAACATGGACATAAACTCTGCACAAAGAGTAAACAGCGCTACAATATTAACCCTCTGTGTACCACAGCGGCATGAGGCCCATCGCAAGGCAAACACAATCGTATTGTTAAAGACATATAAGCGAGCGGCAAACATCTCAGATGCTACATCACAACAGCATAAAACACAGGGTTTAACCCTTTCGGCCCAGTTTGTATTTAAAAAAAAACAACAATTTATTGATAAATAAAACCACATGCTTGTCTTATCAACAAGCCACTCACCGGCCCTCCGTGTCCTTACTGTAACAGTTCAGCCGGAGTCCAAACAATCCCTCCAGGGGGTAGATTTTGGTGTAATAATCCAGACCTCTGCCGATCTGCAACCAATATTATATTCCAGGGCCTTGGCCTGCTGCTTGATTGAGCAGATAATTCCCCAATTAACCCCAAACAGGCTTGGGGGGGGGGGCAGAAAGTTGACAGCAGCCCCCCACGCAAACTTGTGGGGTCTTTTGGGTTTCCATTTCTGTAACAGTTCAGCCGGAGTCCAAACAATCCCTCCATGGGGTAGATTTTGGTGTAATAATCCAGACCCCAGAGCTCCGCCGATCTGCAACCAATATTATATTCCAGGGCCTTGGCCTGCTGCTTGATTGAGCAGATAATTCCCCAATTCACCCCAAACAAGCTTTTCGGGGGGGGGCAGAAACTTGACAGCAGCCCCCCACGCAAACTTGTGGGGTCTTTTGGGTTTCCATTTCTTAATAGAAAGAGTGGATTAAGGCAACATCAAAACAGCTCTTTGGGAATCACTGAACAGCCCAGCAGTCCTGACCCAGGTGGATCAATCAGAGCCGCCCTCTACCTGCAAGATCCACCTCCATTCCTACCAGGAGATCCTGACAGCCTGCGGGGGGGCAGACCTCGCAGTAACAATACGTGAATAAACTGTGATATTCATCGGAGGACAGCTACAGGAGCTGTAACAGGGCACCTACAGCATGGAGAGGGGCAATAATAATCATTATTATGTGAACGATGTGTAACGGGGTAATATCTGCACTTTATGCTATAAGATTGGACTATAGCATGTGCTATATAAGGTTTCAGACATGGCGTCTGTTCATCCTCACCCCAGCCTCAGGGGGCACCGGAAAATTAATGGGGTTCATTGTCAACCAACATATTCAATGATGCAACATTTTTAAAAAATAAATGATTGTATCGATAACAATAGTAATAATATTATTAATAACAATAATAAGAATAGCAAAACTAATAATAATCATCATAAAATAATACTAACAGTAATAATATGATTAATAAAAATAATAATAGTAATAATAATAATAATAATAATAGATGCTGGAATGTGTTAGGGATGTAACACTTTGTGTAATAATGTATCAACGTCCTGATTACTCGTGCTGCGTTTTATTACAGCTGAATCATTACAATTCTCCAAAATGTTATGCTCAATGCTTGGTGGATGAGCTCAGTAAATCGCCCCAACACCTGTATTTGTTGCTGACCACAGTGCAGTAAGATAAGTACTTTCATCCAAAGTAACCCCTACCCCCATTACCCCTTCACAGTAAGTGAAGTGCTTTCGTGTTAAAGACGACGATACATTTCTCTGTAGAAGCAGCGGGGTGGGAGCCGCTACTGCCCCCCGCCTCTCTGCTGCGCTCTTCAAGGACTAGAAGACATGAATTACAGGCATCTTGAATGAATACCAGAAAATGTCACTTTCTCTGAGGGTTAAACAGGGCCCAAGCAATAACAATGGGTGACATAGCTGACAGGTAGATAGGGGGGTGCTGGGTGCCCGTACACATGTATGACACGGCAACATAACAACAGAATCTGAAACATGCAAACATCTGGCAGGAGTTGGCTGCCATGTTTACTACCCAGAGATCATCATCTCTGTAAAGTGCGCTGACTACACACCCCCACACCATGTGACACCAAGTGGGCGGATCCCAGAGACAAAGGAAGAAGATTCCCGGAAGAAATGAAATCTGGAAGAATTCGGATCACAATTTCCTGAAACATCAAGGGGTTTAATACGTGGAGATTCCCGCAGATTATGTTACTTTGTAATTATGTAAATGTTTGCTGTTTAATCCCTGTTTAAGACTTTTTTGTATGTTCTCTCTCTCTGTAACCATTAATTTTCTATAAGCACCGTGACATTTCTGCTCAAATTAAATATACATCAATCAGTTCTGTCTTTGTGCTCTGATGTTAAACTCATAGCTTTCAGAGAAAGCCGGAGTTATTTTGTTATGGGTTTTTATCGCGTTCGAGGTGTTCAGGGGGTTACCGAAGCCTCGTACGTATTTTTAACCTTGGTGGTGGCAGGGAATAAAGTTTTGGAGTCGTAGGTTGAACAGGTTTGGGGCTAAGGTGTAGCCCTACAGGGAGAGCAGTGAGTGACCCTGCTGGCTGTTTTTTCCCATTAACCCTTCCACATCCACGTTCCCCTTAACATCCCATTGAGCGCCAGCAGGCAGGTGGTGGTTCCTCCTATTGCGTTTGGGGCTTCTGTGACACCACTCGAGTTAGCCAGACCACAGACTTGGCTGGGTTAACCGCCTAAATGGCTATAACTCCAGACTTAGGATATGGACACACTATCTGAGGAATGAGCAGCAGTGTCCCTCCAGCTGTTGGGAAACCACAATCCCTTAATACTGTACAAGCCAGTGGTATGGGATATGTGGGTCACCAACAGCTGAAGGACCAACTTCACAACTTCACCCCACCTCACCCAAATGACCTCTCATGTCAACAGCTCCTACACAACATGTCCCAGCAAATAAACTGTAAGACAGCTAGAATACTTAGGTCACGTCAGTTGTCTTATTTTTATGACCTCTCAAGTTCTTCTTGACCAGACGGGCTACAGTTCCTTTCATTCAATTGGATGACACCAGCAATAGCCAATAAATCCAGCTACAGACCAAGATCGCAAGCCTCTGTCACCGTCAGCCACAATCTTATACATGACCTCTCTGCTCAGAGAATTATCGGTGAAGACTGGATGGACCGTGATTAACCAATAGAGGGCAAAATGCTTTATTTCACGGGAACCCAAATGGTTAATGCAGCATAAGAATATCTTATGACATCCCAATGTTGTAGACCAACGGCATTGACGTGTTGGCACCTGTGACAGTATATTATCATAATGCTGTAGCAACCTATTCTGCAGCACTGCAGAAAATGCAGGCGATCTGCAATTTGCCTCCGCACACGCAGCGAGAAGACAAGAAAGCTACACTGTGTCTCATCTTTTGTTACTGTAACATCCCGAGAAGATTGTCCCGTGTTCCTCTCCTACTCTACACACAGATGAGCGCGCCTACGTTCATCCTAGAGAAGACACTCGTGATTAGATGAAGAGACTTGATGTCTTTAAAGGGTTGCAGCAATAATCTTAATTGTCTTGCAGATGTTTCTTCCTTGTAACTATACTGAGGGATATGCTGGTGTTCTCACCCTGTGACTGCAGAAGACAAACTTCCGGTGTTTTTTTTTTTTAAGTTTTTAGAGGGTGTAAATGTGTTTCTTTGTGCATGTCCTCTGTATCTGTTCTGGCTAGAGGTGTCATCTTCCCAGGGGACCCCTGTGGTGATTCGTGGCCTAAGAGACAAGGACCCCGAGTTATAGGAATTTCATTCCTCTCTTAAGTGGGGGGGTTTCCTTCACCTTTACCCCACCATAACTTATTGGCACATCAAAGATGGGACCCAATTCTTGGGGATGGTGTCACATAATCGAGGTGTGTTCTTGAAACAGAGTCTGATTTAGGGGCAATGCAGGGACCTCCATGATATACTCTGATCGGAACAACATCATAAGAAACCGTCTGGACTTAAGGCGAGAGGGGATGCAGAGTGTGGAGATGCAGAGTGATGGTGAGAGGGGATGCAGAGTGTGGAGATGCAGAGTGTGTGTGTGAGCGCGCGAGAGAGAGAGGACGCAGAACATGGGCGAGAGAGGATGCAGAGTGTGAGCAGGGAGACGCAGAGTATGGAGACTCAGAGTGTTTGTGCCGAGGGGACGGGGAGAGTGCGAGGAGGGTCGCCGAGTGTGAGAGCTCCTGAGGAGGGACGCAGAGTGTGAGAGCCCCTGAGGGGGGACGCAGAGTGTGAGAGCTACTGAGGAGGGACGCAGAGTGTGAGAGCTCCTGAGGCAGGACGCCGAGTGTGAGAGCTCCTGAGGAGGGACGCAGAGTTACATAGTATGTCCACACGACGGCGCCAAAGTATAACAAATTCCAACTTAATATTGTTAATGGAACTGTCATGCGTACAAGTGACCAGCAGGGGTCAGCATTTTCATAACAGTTATATATGATATATTTGGGCCTTGCTGCCCTCTGGTGGGGATGGATGATTATTGCACCGAGAGAAGCTTCTGGTAAAAGAAATAGTGAGTGTGTTCTTCATGCAGCATACAGATTATGGAAACAATAACATCACAGGGTAAATCAGACTCCATTAAATATATATGTATTAATAGGTTGTCATGCAGTATATGGTGTAATACAGTACATGATGATGCCAAAGGATAACAAATCCTAACTTCACACCATTAACCTGACATGTAATTACATAGTATGTCCACACGACGGCGCCAAAGTATAACAAATTCCGATTTAATATTGTTAATGGAACCGTCATGCACACCAGTGACCAGCAGGGGTCAGCATTTTCATGACACACAATTAAATATGATATATTTGGGCCTTGCTGCCCTCTGGTGGGGATGGATGATCATTGCACCGAGAGAAGCAGCTGGTAAATGAAATAGTGAGTGTGTTCTTCATGCAGCATACTGAATATGGAAACAATAACATCACGGGGTAAATCAGACTCCATATAGGTATATAGGTTCATATGTATATGTATACATATCATAGGTTCATTGCTGCCCTGTGGTGGGGATGGATAATCATTGCACAGAGAGAAGCTGCTGGTTAATGAAATGCATCTGCAACAAATGCAATAAACGCCACTGCAGGTGACATGAAGGGTCCTGATGTCGGTTTATATTATTATTATCATCTTGTATTTATATAGCGCAAACACTGTATGCAGCGTTTCTTACAATGCATATATTCAAGGGGTCTGACGAGACTAGAAATGACAGACTGAGACAAACCCATACATTTGGTGGAGAGCCCTGCCCATATTACCTGCCATGGAGAAAGGTCACTTCTCTAGCGAGGTCTCCTGCAGCTGGATGCAGAGGTAGCAGAGTTAAGCTCAGGATCGCCCCTGCCGTTACTCAGATTCTCAGAGTACCTCTTTATTAAGGAGTCCCGCGTGACCATGCACTCAGTAACACAGAAGACACCGTGACGTTGCATGATTTTTATTTTACATGAATGATTTTCTACAACATACAATACTTAGAATGTTAGCACTGAGCCCGAACAGCGACGGCGGTACAGATTTTAACAGAGGGAGCCGGGTTCGAGCGGGGATGGGGCTGATTTTTGCAATGTCCCAATAGGAGGGATGGATTCGGCTCAATGTATCCGTCACATTTCTAGAGACGCGTGTAATCTGGTGTAAACCAGTGGAAGTAGTCACACTCCATGTATTGGAAGAATCTGGTCTGCCAAAGCAGCATTTGCGTGAAACAAGAGATCCACGGAATCAACCCCTTCACTGCTGGACAGAACCCCTGCTGTATATTACTGGAGGTGGTGAGTGGGGTTGATGTGGAGATGAGTATCTGACATTCAGTTCTTCATAGACAGTTAAAGTTTAGCAAAGTCTTCAGCCAGCCTCAGCACCTCGGAGAGACAGCCTACATTCTTTCCCGTGGCCTGAGCAGACGTGTCCTTCCCTTTTCAATCCATCAATTCACATACCTGCTGCACCCATTCGCTGGCCTTTAGACCCTTATCTGCCGCTCCCTGCAAATCGACACAACGCACGTTAAAGAAGCCCCAGAAAGCTCGCTGCTTGGCAAGCCCATACGTCTATTAAATGCCTTATAGTAGAACTCAGAAAAGAGATGAGAATTCAAAGAGATGAGCCTATTACCTGAGGCACCTGACACAAACACGTAATCTTCCCGGCATCGTTATCTACAGTAAAGATAATGGCTGCAGTGTTTGGCGACTGAGACTTCAGGAGTTTCAGGGATTCGTTCACAGCCTGTTTAAAAAAAACAAAAAGAAGAGCGATAGATCAGAAGACGTCTTGGAGATGAAACCCGACATGCAAAGTGCTGCGAGGCAGCTCTGGAGACTGGTGCTGCAGCCACGCTCGGGGTGACCCTTCCAATCAAGCAGCCCCGCGGTGGCTCGTGTCTGCGCAGTACCTTGGCAGAAGCTCCACTCTCCATCTCTAGGAGAGTTGGTTGGGGTTGTTTTCAATCAGCTGTTTGGTCTTTTCCAAAACCTGACAAAATCAAACACAAGCACAAAGAACATTATTATTATTAGGTCTGTGAATTTATCGCGTATGTGTAATAAATACAAAAGCCACAGCATAAACCCTATATATATATATATATATATATATATATATAACCAGAAAATTCCGGCCCCCCCACTTAACCGTTTCTGAATGTCGGCTTTGCTGGCACGGTCCAGATCGTCCATGGCTTTCTTCAAGGTTTTTAGCTGCTCTCTGAGCTCATCCTTTTGCCACTGAGAGATGACGGCTGTGGCCAGAGTCTGAAAGAAGAAGCCCCCGTTAATAAGAGCACGCACCGGCCCATCACCGGTACACCCCCCACGCCCGTACCTCGCTGAGATCTGCTATTTCTATCTGCACATCCTTGTTGGGGGAAGTCTGCTGCTTCACTTTGCCCTCCAATGTGCCCTCCTGTTTGCGCACAGCCTGCGATACAGGATCGGGGTTAGCGGGTAGCCATTCCCAGAGCGATCGTAGCGGGGCTCCTGTAGCGTGTGCGTCTTACCGTCACGCTCCCGAAATACTCACCTTTACCGCCTCGGCCCCTGTGACAGCCACAATCCTACGGATCCCTTTGGCAATGGCCTCTTCTGTGACGATGACAAACGTACCGGCGTGGCCGGAATTCTGTGCCACGAAAGGTTTAAGTGCAGCGGTAGCCGAGAGGTACCGTCTCGCTACGCTCGGTATAGGAATAATATAAATATATATCGGGGGCTCAGGGCCGTTACTCACGTTCCTCCGCACAACTCCACCGATGTCACAGAACCGGCAGGACCGGAAGGGTCAGCAATCAGAGTCTCCACAGGGATTCCCACCGACACGACGCGTACAGGGTCAGGATACGTCTCGTCAAACACGGCACGCAGGCCCTGGATAGCTTTGGCAGTCCAAGGAGTACACAACCTGCACGCAAACACACCGATCAGTGACCGCAAAGGGTAGATGGGCTCGCAGGCCAGGGCCGGAGAGGGCCGTGCGCTCACCTTGTTCTCCTGAATTAACTGGTTTGCTATCTCCTCCATTTTGCGGATCTCCTTAGCTGTGAAGTCAAATCTTAGTCTGTCGGGGGCAACTAAGGAGCCCCTCTGATCGGCCTCCCCGAGGACGGAGGGCGGAGCAAAGTTCAGAATGTGGGTGGCTGTGTGATTGCTCATCACAGGACGGCGCCTCGACTAGAAGAAGGACAGAGGGCTGTCAGCGTTAACCCGACACTTAAAACACAGAAACAAAAAGCATTCAGCAACATGCGGACTTCTGCAAAACCCACTGCATTCAATGGAATTTCTCCGTTTCTGACAAATATAATTATTTTTCCCACATTCTCCAAACTGTAGAATAAAGCTATCTGGAATACGGGTTTAGACGGTTCACAGTCTCACTGCTTGCATGGTCGGAACGCTCTTTGTTCATAAGAAACCCGCTGGGGCTTTTGTGAAATAAATATTTG
This sequence comes from Spea hammondii, assembly GCA_029215755.1. NCBI lineage: Eukaryota > Metazoa > Chordata > Amphibia > Anura > Pelobatidae > Spea > Spea hammondii. Next base: position 43,653,010 of record JARDYJ010000009.1, read on the forward strand.
TAATATCAATATTTTTCCACATAAACAAAGCAGCCCCCAAAACAACCGTCTCCTTTCCACTTTGTATATTGCAGAAATGTTTAACATTGATACATATGTACATATGTTTCATTTATGATAAAACCTTCACTTATCGGCCCCTCTAAAATAATCCGGTAATATTTAGAAAGTTTGGTGCATTTTTAGAGGTTGTATGACTGGTGTTGGACTCCGAAGAGAGAGAGATCCCTTAAGAGATTTAAATCAGATCTATACCATTATAATTAACCCCATAAACAATGTACACGCATGCAAATATAAAAAAAATCAGGTTAATAATTCCATTAAAATATTTAAGGTTTCCCTGGTCAAGCAGCAACAAGATTAGGGCACAAAAATGTGCATTGCCCAATGTCATCCACTATATGCCACTATATTCCGCTGCAGCGGAAGTTATCTACGCAAATCGCGTAGAGCTCTACACGCTGGCCGGACTAAGCACCGGGGACTCAGAAGCACCGGTAAGTTGGGGGGGGCCATAAAACAGGAGGATCCAGGTCCCCTGCATCGCTGCGGTGGTTCTGGATCTTAGTCTCATAGTCAGACCTATTTGAGGTCTGATTATAAGACGACCCCGATTTTAAGACGAGGGGGTGTTTTTCAGAGCATTTGCTCTGGAAAAAATCTCGTCTCATAATCGAGAAAATACGGGTAGTTTTTTTTAAAAAAATACAAACTGGGCCGAAAGGGTTAAACCCTGTGTTTTATGCTGTTGTGATGTAGCATCTGAGATGTTTGCCGCTCGCTTATATGTCTTTAACGATACGATTGTGTTTGCCTTGCGATGGGCCTCACGCCGCTGTGGCACACAGAGGGTTAATAGTGTAGCGCTGTTTACCCTTTGTGCAGAGTTAATGTCCATGTTCTGGGGTTTGATTCGCTCGCTGGGCCGCGGCGTGCCGGTTACCCTCTCATGTGTGTAAAGCTCTTGGTGCTGATACGTTGTATATATTGTGTATATAAGTAGTAATAATAATAGTAATAATGCCGTCTGCCATTTTTGTTTGCTATGTGTTATTTAAAGCCTCCCGCACGCCCCTAGATGACCCTCGGTTCTCTGCCGTGTTCTGGACGTTCCGTGTTTAATTGCCCGGATAATTCAGACTTCGTGCAACAAATGTGATAAGGATTTGGCTCTTTATATCGTAACTTTATATCTGCAGATCTGCGTCTTTATATTATAACTTTATATCTGCAGATCTGCGTCTTTATATTATAACTTTATATCTGCATATCTGCGTCTTTATATTATAACTTTATATCTGCATATCTGTGTCTTTATATCATAACTTTATATCTGCGTCTTTATATTATAACTTTGTATCTGCAGATCTGCATCTTTATATTATAACTTTATATCTGCATATCTGCGTCTTTATATTATAACTTTATATCTGCAGATCTGCGTCTTTATATTATAACTTTATATCTGCAGATCTGCGTCTTTATATTATAACTTTATATCTGCAGATCTGTGTCTTTATATTATAACTTTATATCTGCAGATCTGTGTCTTTATATTATAACTTTATATCTGCATATCTGGGTCTTTATATTATACCTTTATATTTGCGTCTTTATATTATAACTTTTGCATCTTTATGTTGCATCATTGAATATGTTGGTTGACAATGAACCCCAATAATTTTTCCGGTGCCCCCTGAGGCTGGGGTGAGGATGAACAGACGCCATGTCTGAAACCTTAAATAGCACATGCTATAGTCCAATCTTATAGCATAAAGTGCAGATATTGCCCCGTTACACATCGTTCACATAATAATGATTATTATTGCCCCTCTCCATGCGGTAGCTGTCCTCCGATGAATATCACGGTTTATTCACGTATTGTTACTGCGAGGTCTGCCCCCCGCAGGCTGTCAGGATCTCCTGGTAGGAATGGAGGTGGATCTTGCAGGTAGAGGGCGGCCCTGATTGATCCACCTGGGTCAGGACTGCTGGGCTGTTCAGTGATTTCCAAAGAGCTGTTTTGATGTTGCCTCTTAATCCACTCTTTCTATTAAGAAATGGAAACCCAAAAGACCCCACAAGTTTGCGTGGGGGGCTGCTGTCAACTTTCTTTCCCCCCCCCAAGCCTGTTTGGGGTGAATTGGGGAATTATCTGCTCAAACAAGCAGCAGGCCAAGGCCCTGGAATATAATATTGGTTGCAGATCGGTGGAGCTCTGGGGTCTGGATTATTACACCAAAATCTACCCCGTGGAGGGATTGTTTGGACTCCGGCTGAACTGTTACAGTAAGGACACGGAGGGCCGGTGAGTGGCTTGTTGATAAGACAAGCATGTGGTTTTATTTATCAATAAATAGTTTTGGTTTTTTTAAATACAAACTGGGCCGAAAGGGTTAAACCCTGTGTTTTATGCTGTTGTGATGTAGCGTCTGAGATGTTTGCCGCTCGCTTATATGTCTTTAACGATACGATTGTATTTGCCTTGCGATGGGCCGCACGCCGCTGTGGTACACAGAGGGTTAATACTGTGGCGCTGTTTACCCTTTGTGCAGAGTTTATGTCCATGTTCTGGGGTTTGATTCGCTCGCTGGGCCGCGGCGTGCCAGTTACCCTTTCATGTGTGTAAAGCTCTTGGTGCTGATACGTTGTATATATTGTGTATATAAGTAATAATAATAATAGTAATAATGCCGTCGGCCATTTTTGTTTGCTATGTGTTATTTAAAGCCTCCTGCACGCCCCTAGATGCCCCTCGGTTCTCTGCCGTGTTCTGGACGTTCCGTGTTTAATTGCCCGGATAATTCTGACTTCGTGCAACAAATGTGATAAGGATTTGGCTCTTTATATTATAACTTTATATCTGCAGATCTGTATAATAACGCGCCGATACTGGATGCAAGAAATCCGCTTTGGAATGTTGATAAATTGATTGAGTAATTGGAGGGAAAGGGACCGGGAACGTGCGTGCATCCGGTGACATACCCTGTGTATACTTGGTGGGCCCATGCGCGTAGCCGGTACCGTGTATCATGTGCACACGAGTTAGCATACCCGGTGCCGTGTATCCAGGGCACATACATGCCTCGGAACAGTCTTATATCCTATGTGTGCCCGGTGCCATGGAACGTGCCGTGTTTCAGTGCACCTACGTGCGTATGCCCAGTGCCATGGACCCAGGGACATCCCGGTGCCGTGCCTGAGCGATGGAACGTCCGTATACCTTATGTGTACCCGGTGCCAGTTAACAAGCATATCCCCTGTGCCTGGAAGCTTACACATGCCATGGAGCGTGCAGTGGACCTGGGCGCGTACCCGGTGCCGTGCTTCTGGTTCACGTACGTGCGCATACCCGGGGCCGTGTGTCCGGTGCACATAAATGCGCGCCGACCCTTTGCCCTGCGCGCCTACCCGCTGCCCATTGGACCCGCTCCCCATGGACCCGCTGCCCCTGCGCGCCTACCGGCAGACTCGCTGCCGCTGCGCGCCTACCGGCGGACCCGCTGCCGCTGCGCGCCTGCCGGCGGACCCGCTGCGCGCCTACCGGCGGACCCGCTGCCCCTGCGCGCCTACCGGCGGACCCCCTGCCCCTGCGCGCCTACCGGCGGACCCGCTGCCCCTGCGCGCCTACCGGCGGACCCGCTGCCCCTGCGCGCCGACCGGCGGACCCGCTGCCCCTGCGCGCCGACCGGCGGACCCGCTGCCCCTGCGCGCCGACCGGCGGACCCGCTGCCCCTGCGCGCCGACCGGCGGACCCGCTGCCCCTGGGCGCCGACCGGCGGACCCGCTGCCCCTGGGCGCCGACCGGCGGACCCGCTGCCCCTGGGCGCCGACCGGCGGACCCGCTGCCCCTGGGCGCCGACCGGCGGACCCGCTGCCCCTGCGCGCCTACCCCCGGTTCACCTGCCCGCAGGGCCGCTGCCCATTGGACGCGCCGACCCGCTGCCCATTGGACGCGCCGACCAGCGGACCCGCTGCCCCTGGGCGCCCACCCGCTGCCCCGCCTACCCGCTGCCCCGCCTACCCGCTGCCCCTGCGCGCCTACCCACGGTTCAACTGCCCGCAGGGCCGCTGCCCCTGCGCGCGTACCCGTTGCCCATGGACCCGCTGCCCCTGCGCGCGTACCCGTTGCCCATGGACCCGCTGCCCCTGCGCGCGTACCCGTTGCCCATGGACCCGCTGCCCCTGCGTGTGTACCCGTTGCCCATGGACCCGCTGCCCCTGCGCCCGTACCCGTTGCCCATGGACCCGCTGCCCCTGCGCGCGTACCCGTTGCCCATGGACCCGCTGCCCCTGCCCCTGCGTGCGTACCCGTTGCCCCTGCGCCCGTACCCGTTGCCCATGGACCCGCTGCCCCTGCGCGCCTACCCGCTGCCCATGGACCCGCTGCCCCTGCGTGCCTACCCGCTGCCCATGGACCCGCTGCCCCTGCGCGCCTACCCGCTGCCCATGGACCCGCTGCCCCTGCGCGCCTACCCGCTGCCCATGGGCCCGCTGCGCGCCTACCCGCTGCCCATGGGCCCGCTGCGCGCCTACCCGCTGCCCATGGGCCCGCTGCGCGCCTACCCGCTGCCCATGGGCCCGCTGCGCGCCTACCCGCTGCCCATGGGCCCGCTGCGCGCCTACCCGCTGCCCATGGGCCCGCTGCGCTCCTACCTTTTGACCCGCTGCCCCTGCGCGGCTGCCCCTGCGCGCCTGCCCGCGGAACCGCTGCCCCTGCGCGTACCCGTTGCCCATGGACCTGCTGCCCCTGCGCGCCTACCTGCAGAGCAGTCCTGGATCTCTAAAGAGCACCTGGGGGCGAGAGAGCTCAGCCTGGGACTGGATGGTGTTTGAGAACTGATAGGTCGCTCTCGGAAAGGAGGTTCAGGTGTTGGGTGGCATTCCCTTCGGCTTTTCCCCCCATCTGAAGCAGAGTGGAATAGAATGGGCGCCTGGTTAGCTCAGCACCCAGTGCCCCTCTCTTCCGTACCACGTGGTGTTCCGCATGGTCTGGAATCTGGGATGGATTCAAAGAGTTGTGAACGTTCTGTGGTGCACATTGCCGGTGGATCCATATGTGGCCGGTCGATCCTGGCTCATGTTTAATACAATCAAGTTACTAGTTTTGGAAACCCTTATGTGTCATCGCAGAGGACGTTACCGATTGTTATCTTGTTAGACATTATCCGCAGAATACACACAGCAGGGATCCTTATTTATGGGTAATGGTTTTTGCATACATATCTTTAAGCGCGATTGATGACATCATCTTTATGAGGCCAGCCCAAAAAATAATTGCAGATGATAGAGACAGATAAGAGCTACATAGTCATTCTACGTTCCAAGCCTCATGTTCTGGGTAGCAGAACGCCTTTGACGTGCTAAATGTCACGCACTGTATTAACCTCCATAATTGGGATGTCTGTAGATACAAAGTTAGGGTTTTCCTTTTTGGTGATTGCGCTGGAAGGTGCCGCTTCTTGGAGATTGCGCTGGAAGGTGGCGCTTCTTGGAGATTGCGCTGGAAGGTGGCGCTTCTTGGTGATTGCGCTGGAAGGTGGCGCTTCTTGGTGATTGCGCTGGAAGGTGGCGCTTCTTGGTGATTGCGCTTGAAGGTGGCGCTTCTTGGTGATTGCGCTGGAAGGTGGCGCTTCTTGGTGATTGCGCTGGAAGGTGGCGCTTCTTGGTGATTGCGCTGGAAGGTGGCGCTTCTTGGTGATTGCGCTGGAAGGTGGCACTTCTTGGTGATTCTGCTGAAAGGTGGCGCTTCTTGGTGATTGCGCTGGAAGGTGGCGCTTGGTGATTGCGCTGGAAGGTGGCGCTTGGTGATTGCGCTGGAAGGTGGCGCTTCTTGGTGATTGCGCTGGAAGGTGGCGCTTCTTGGTGATTGCGCTGGAAGGTGGCGCTTCTTGGTGATTGCGCTTGAAGGTGGCGCTTCTTGGTGATTGCGCTGGAAGGTGGCGCTTCTTGGTGATTGCGCTGGAAGGTGGCGCTTCTTGGTGATTGCGCTGGAAGGTGGCACTTCTTGGTGATTGCGCTGGAAGGTGGCACTTCTTGGTGATTCTGCTGAAAGGTGGCGCTTCTTGGTGATTGCGCTGGAAGGTGGCGCTTGGTGATTGCGCTGGAAGGTGGCGCTTGGTGATTGCGCTGGAAGGTGGCGCTTCTTGGTGATTGCGCTGGAAGGTGGCGCTTCTTGGTGATTGCGCTGGAAGGTGGCGCTTCTTGGTGATTGCACTGGAAGGTGGCGCTTGGTGATTGTGCTGGAAGGTGGCGCTTCTTGGTGATTGCGCTGGAAGGTGGCGCTTCTTGGTGATTGCACTGGAAGGTGGCACTTCTTGGTGATTGCGCTGGAAGGTGGTGTTTCTTGGTGATTGCGCTCCTTGGTGATTGCGCTGGAAGGTGGTGTTTCTTGGTGATTGCGCTGGAAGGTGGCGCTTGGTGATTGCGCTGGAAGGTGGCGCTTCTTGGTGATTGCGCTGGAAGGTGGCGCTTCTTGGTGATTGCGCTGGAAGGTGGCGCTTCTTGGTGATTGCGCTGGAAGGTGGTGCTTCTTGGTGATTGCGCTCCTTGGTGATTGCGCTGGAAGGTGGTGTTTCTTGGTGATTGCGCTGGAAGGTGGTGTTTCTTGGTGATTGCGCTGGAAGGTGGCGCTTCTTGGTGATTGCACTGGAAGGTGGCACTTCTTGGTGATTGTGCTGGAAGGTGGCGCTTCTTGGTGATTACGCTAGAAGGTGGTGCTTGGTGATTGCGCTGGAAGGTGGCGCTTCTTGGTGATTACGCTGGAAGGTGGCGCTTCTTGGTGATTGCGCTGGAAGGTGGTGTTTCTTGGTGATTGCGCTCCTTGGTGATTGAGCTGGAAGGTGGTGTTTCTTGGTGATTGCACTGGAAGGTGGCGCTTCTTGATGATTACGCTGGAAGGTGGCGCTTCTTGGTGATTGCGCTGGAAGGTGGTGTTTCTTGATGATTGCGCTGGAAGGTGGTGTTTCTTGGTGATTGCGCCAGAAGGTGGGGATTTTTTGAGATTGCGCTTGCATGTGATTCTATAGCAGATGAATCCGTGACCCATTTCTCTTGGTTTCAGTATTTGCTGTATGTGAGCCTGAGCTGGTCCATCTCTGAATGTATTTAGAGTAACATTTCACATCCCATTCCCAAATGTAACAAGATAGTATGTCGCATAAATAACTGACGGGTAGACAGGGGTATCCAAGAGGGTCCTAAAATAGGCTACAGGCCATCCATGCGTTGATGATTGTCTCTGATGCTCTTCTCCCTGCTCGATAGCAAACTGTCTATGAGAGCCGTTTCCATTGACTTTAGGAGAGCCATTAAACAACAAACTATGTACTTGGCAGCAGTGGAACGCGCCTGCTTACTTCATGGATCATACTCCAATGATGCTCCAGCTCGAGACCTGCTTCCCTGCTGCCCTCACCATAATAGATTAGCGACCTACTCGCATTTAAACGCGACAAACCCATTCTCCACCCGTAATCATCAATTCCTCCTTAATGGTTCCCTGGCACTTTAAATGTAATTTTGGATTCCTTTAGACCCCTACCATCTAATTCCTCAGTTCACTTGAATATATGGGGATTTTTTATGTGCATTAGCCTTCTGCATGAAGTACAGAGCCTCGCGGTGTATGCTCTGCGCCTTCTCTCTGATTAGTATTAATGGTGTAAAGTTTACATTAAATTGTCCCCGTAGTAATAAAAGTCACTTTGTAGCAACGATACCCTGGGGATAGCAACATATTTTTGGCTCCGGCTTCCCTGTTCTATTTGCATAGTCTAATAGTTAAGATCATTTTTATGTTCTCTCCGTCACAATGAGAATAAATAAATGAACTCCTATTTCTGCTGCAATCTGTTGCCAATTGTCTAAGATTCATATAATGAGTTACAGAAATACTGCTTCGGTTTCAGAGATGCCCTCAGATGTGCAAAGTCAGAAACCCACTCCAAAAAACAAAAAACTTCACCCGGAGAACCATTCGTCAGCCTGTGTGATCTTAATGGGACAGAGCAAGAGCCAGTGTGATGGAACCTGTTGGCCGCTGGGGTTGTGATGATGTACAAAGAAAAATAGACAAACCCTACGGCTGCTGCGGATCTTCTTTGGAAGCTAAGTTGTCGATGGCAGCTGTAGGGTTCTAAAGGGCTCCTATTGTTCTAAAGCATTTAGTCTGTTGGCTGGTAAGACTGCGTGAATGATGCAGACAAACCCTATGGGTGCTGTAGATCTTATTTGGAAGCTAAGGTGTCGATGGCAGCAGTAGGGTACAAGTTGGGTTCTTAAGGGTTCCCACTAGTCTCATAGCGATGAGATTGTGATGGTTTACACAAACCAGACAACCCCTACAGCTGCTGCAGATCTTCTTTAGAAGCTAACATGTTGATGGCAGCAATAGGGTACAAGTTGGGTTTCAAATGGTTCCTATTGTCCTACAGCATCTAGCCTGTTGGCTGTAGACAAACCCTACAGCTGCTGCAGATCTTCTTTGGAAGCTAAGAGGTTGATGGCAGCAGTGGGCTACAAGTTTGGGTTCTTAAGGGTTCCTATTGGTCCACCGCATACATGTTGGGTTCTAAAGCATTTATCCTGCTGGCTGTTGAGTTTGTAATGATGTACCAGAGAAACCCTACAGCTGCTGCAGATCTTCTTTGGAAGCTAAGATGTTGATGGCGGCTGTGGACTACAAGTTGGGTTTCTCAGGATCTGCAGCAGTTATGAACTTTACAAAGAGGATGGTTGATGACGGACAGTTCTGCTTGAGTTTGCATGAGCTCTGAGGTCTTTATGGATACCCCACGTTGACCTCGCCGAGTGGGATTGTAGATTTCGTTGCCGTAGATATCATCGGATCTATTTGCACGCAGAGGAAAGATGAGGGTTATCCAAAGCCTGATTTGTGGTCTAAAAGCCGGCAGCCAATCTCAATGTGTAGCCCATCCGGAGAGGTAATAAACTGTAATGCACCTCAATAAATAGTACTTGAGAATAACTCCCCGGGGTATCATACACCAAAGACTGCATCGTACAAATGACATCGTAAGCGGCTTACGGCTCTACGAGTAATTACGTTTGCCACACATTATTTAGCCGAACGCTCGCAGATCTTGTTAAGCTCCTATAGAAGCAGATGGGCTTTGTCACTCTTCCTCGGAATCGGTCACACTGACAGTTTTAAGAGCCGGCCTCCAGATCTTTCCTTTCATAACTGTAATGGAAAAAATGTTGTGTCCATTAGGTTTCTGCGTAGAAATATCTGCTAATGTTTCCAAAGGTCACTTGAAGAATAAAAATGTTACTGGGGGGGAAAAAATGGTGTTAAAGAAAAAAAACCTGACGTGTAACATTTTAAAAACGTCCTAGAATGAAAGAAAACGCCTCAAGTTCCCTTTTTCACGTTACAGGCAGAAAAATATATATTTTTTTTTGGATGGGTATTTTTTTAGGTCTCCCCCCCAAAAATTTTTGATGACTTTCTGGTTTGAGGACATGCGATAATATCACCGATACGCGTAAATATAGAGAAAGGGGGACATTCTCCGATTTAACCTTGTTTACCCAAGTGGCAAAAAGACCGGCTCTGGCACACCGAGAGTTAACACATCGTATATTGTCCCTAATGGAAAGCTCACTGATTTAATTACAGGATGAATCTCAATTCTGCCTTTCTTTGCCTTGTTCTACGGTAATTCTGAACGTTCTTCGTGCCCCGCCTCACGCATCGCTTAGTATATCAAAGGCTTGTTTTGGTAACTGAAATGCCCCCTCCTCTCCCTTCCCATCACATCCTAGCAGACCCCTTGATGTCTCTGCCACACACAGAGAGCGGGCTGAAGGTCTCCTTCTCCACCCATAGGGGGTGCCCTAAACGCCTCCAACTTGACCAAATCTCTGGCTTTCTGCATCAAACTGCCTTCAGCTCCAGGAGGATCGCAGATGTTGCTGGGTTTTGATACGTTGTATCTTCTCGTTCCCATTTAATCCCCTTTTCCTAGCCTGCTGGGGGTGATGAGGACCCGGCTCAGGGGCTGCCTGCTCTTCATCCTCCTTTCCAGGTGGGCTCTGGTGTCTCTGGCCACCTGGACTGATGAAGGACCTAAACTCAGAAGACCTGTCTTCTCTGGGTCGGTGCAGGAGAACTGGCCCATAGGGACTAAAGTGAATGGGTTAAACAGCCCCCAGCCTTGGTGCTCCGGGGTAACAGGTCGCCGGCTGCATCTGGAGCTGCTCGGGGACAGGGGGTCTCTGTTTGAGGTCTATTTCCACCACAGGTATGCCCAGCTGTCTCTGAAGACCACCCAGGTGCTGGACAGGGAGGAGAGCTCTCGTTATGAGTTCAGGCTGGGGCTGTGCTGCCAGCGGGGCTCCTCTCCGGGGCATACCGTCAGCGAGCTGGCCGTGCTCACCGTGCACGTGTTGGAGAGAATGATAATGCCCCCCGGTTTGCCCCCGCGAACCGCTCCACGATCAGCCTGGATGAGACGGCGGGGCTGAGGTCCGTGGTAGTCTCTGCCCACGATCCGGATCAAGGGACCAACGCCGAGCTGGTGTACTTCGCCGAGCCCACCAGCGACTGCTTCTTCATCGTCCCGAAGACCGGCCAGGTGGTCCTGGTGGGGTCCCTTCTCAGCGTCAAGAAGCCCCTCAACCTGACTGTGTATGCCCGGGACCATGGCCAGCCCCCGCTGCGCAGCGCCCCCCTACAGCTGCGGATCTGCCCCAGGGCCAAGACATTTTCGGTGCCCAGTAAAGAGGAGGCATCTCCGGGCATCTTCAGGCGGAAGAGGGCATCCCCCGTGCCCCAGACGTTCTATGCCATCTCCATAGCAGAAGACGCCACCCCGGGCTCTGCTGTGAGCGCCCTGGAACCTGGAGAACTCAATGGCTCCTCATTCCAGCCAGTCTCCCCTGGGGACTGTCCCATTGGGGTGAACTGGGAGACCAATGCCGTGACCCCCTTCAGGACCCTGGACAGAGAGTCCGTCGCCAAACACCGCTGTCTCTTCAGAGTGCTGGACGGCACCGGTAAGGTCCATTCGGAACTCTGGTTTCCCCCTTTCTCTCTGTCTCCCCCTTTCTCTCTGTCTCCCCCTTTCTCTCTGGTTTCCCCCTTTCTCTCTGTCTCCCCCTTTCTCCCTTCTCTCTGTCTATCTCTTTCCTCCCTTTCCCCTCTCTCTGCTTGGAGTGATGCTGTGGGGGTGTTAATGTATATTTCGTTGTGAGGGGTATCGGGGTAATGCAGTTATATGAGGGTCTGGGTTCCCTTTCTGGTGATCTTCACTTATCTGAGTGATTTATTAACTCTTTGCGTGTATTAACTTTTTGCGTGTATTAACTTTTTGCGTGTATTAACTCTTTGCGTGTATTAACTCTTTGCGTATATTAACTCTTTGCGTGTATTACCACTTTGGGTTTATTAACTCTTTGGGTGTATTAAAGCTTTTGGTGTATTAACTCTTTGGGTGTATTAACTCTTTTGGTGTATTAACTCTTTGGGTGTATTAACTCTTTGCGTGTATTAACTCTTTGGGCGTATTAACTCTTTGGGCGTATTAACTCTTGGGTGTATTAACTCTATGGGTGTATTAACTCTTTGGTTGTCCTAACTCTATGGGTGTATTACCTCTTTGGGTGTATTAACTCTTTGGGTGTATTAACTCTTTGCGCGTATTAACTCTTTGGGCGTATTAACTCTTTGGGCGTATTAACTCTTTGCGTGTATTAACTCTTTGGGTGTATTAACTCTATGGGTGTATTAACTCTATGGGTGTATTAACTCTATGGGTTTATTAACTCTATGGGTGTATTAACTCTATGGGTGTATTAACTCTATGGGTGTATTAAGTCTATGGGTGTATTAAGTCTATGGGTGTATTAACTCTAAGGGTGTATTAAGTCTATGGGTGTATTAACTCTGGGTGTATTAACTCTTTGGGTGTATTAACTCTTTGGTTGTCCTAACTCTATGGGTGTATTAACTCCATGGGTGTATTAACTCTATGGGTGTATAAAACTCTATGGGTGTATTAACTCTATGGGTGTATTAACTCTATGGGTGTATTAACTCTTTGGGTGAATTATTACTTCCCAATCTTCATCGGCTAGCTGACAAGAGTTACCTGCACTATCCAGTGTAAAGTAGTGGGTGCTGGCGTAAACTCCCAACACGGGTGGTAACGTATAATGAGTGATCCTGGCGAGACCCGCTTCTATCAGTTTTAAGTGCGTTGGTATTAACTGGCTCCTCTCAGAGATAAGGGGAATGATGCGTTATCAGCTGGGTGACGTCACAGCCTTCGCTGCGCAGTAGATCGCAAAAGTGATTAATATGAAAATAAAGTGTGAGAGATGATGGCATGGAGCGGGACGCCATCCGATATTACGGGAATTAAATATGATAGAGCGCCTGCATGTCCCGTTCCCTGTAATTAACGGAGGTTCAGGGCTGCTGATCCGGATTAGTGGAGTAACGGGGGTTCTTTCAGGATTATCACTAACACTTTGGATCCACAGATTTCAGTTCATATGGTGCTCTGATAATCCTCTTTACTCACAGAGGGGTCTCCTGCCTCATACTCATCTGATACATTATCGGGGCGCTCGCACCTTCTGCGCGCTATGCATGCACGCTCGCACCTTCTACGCGCTATAAATGCACGCCTGCACCCAGGGGCGTAACTAGACGCCTCAGGACCCGGGTGCGAGAATCTGTTAAGGGCCCCCCCCAAAAAACATGATTTTTACACAACAATTTTTTTTCAACAAATTCAATTTACATATTGAATCATATCTGTAAAAAAATCAAAGAAAAAGGGGCGCATGTACAAAGGGCATAATCCAGGGGTGTCCAAGTTTTTTCTGCAGTGGGCCACTTCATCAGAATTGTATACGTGCGCGAGCCGCACTCATTTTTCACTGTGACAAAAAATATGGCCTTTAATAAAATATGCAGATTAAAATAAAGTAAATGACACAAAACCTTTACTCTTCCTCTCACTGATTTCTGGGCCTTGAAAGTTTTGCGACTACAAATTCAGGATTCCCTAGATTTATTCTAGGGATGAACTAAAATGAAAATTCTGGACCAAAACATTCAGGGTTCACTTAGCCAAAACCGAAAATGACCCCCACCTTTAAAAATAATAATAAAAACTCACATGTTTAATAAAAGTAGGTAACACACAATTGGACAAAATTAGCAATATGACTTGGCATGATAGGAGTGTGATTGCTAACAGCAATCACACTCCTATCATACCCAAGCAACCAGTAAATGCTGGTACCTAGGCATGATGGGACTGTGCTCGCTGTGATTGCTGTTAGCAATCACACTCCTATCATGCCAAGTCAGCCAGTACATGCTGGTACAGGGTGGCTGTAAGTGATGTGCAGACCCCATACTGCTGGCAGCATCACTACACAAGGGGGGCAGCTAGCTAGGTTTCAGCATGTACTGGCTGACTTGGCATGATAGGAGTGTGATTGCTAACAGTAGTCACAGTCCCATCATGCCTAGGTTCCAGCACTTACACATCCATCCAGTAAATGCTGGAACCTAGGCATGATGGGACTGTGATTGCTGTTAGCAATCACACTCCTATCATGCCAAGTCAGCCAATACACGCTGGTACAGGGTGGCTGTAAGTGATGTGCAGACCCCATACTGCTGGCAGTATCAATACACAAGGGGGGCAGCTAGCCAGGTTTCAGCATGTACTGGCTGACTTGGCATGATAGGAGTGTGATTGCTAACAGCAATCACAGTCCCATCATGCCTAGGTTCCAGCACTTACACATCCATCCAGTAAATGCTGGAACCTAGGCATTATGGGACTGTGATTGCTGTTAGCAATCACACTCCTATCATGCCAAGTCAGCCAGTACATGCTGGTACAGGGTGGCTGTAAGTGCAGACCCCATACTGCTGGCAGCATCACTACACAAGGGGGGCAGCTGGCCAGGTTTCAGCATGTGAAAAAGAAGAGTGATGAAAACCAGTGTGGAGTGGGTGTGTAGAGAAGGAAATTCAATAAAAATACTTCCCTTTTTGTAGTGTAACCTTGGTGCCGGGTTGTGGAGGTGGACCTTGGGGATGGGGGACATTCTGTGTGTTGTCTCCTGCCCTCTGTGCCTGGAGTGCACTGCCCCTAAAATCAAACAGAACATAATATCCGTATAGACCACATATGAAACTACCTAAAGTACGATCCGGCTGTGTGATCTTCCTCTACTCACCTCAGATGTTGTGTTTGTCCGTGCGGGGTCTCCTTTGTCTAGTCGTTTGTGCCACGATCTAAGGGGATGACACCCGATGGATAGAATGAATGGCACGGTTTAAAAATAATACTGGTTACCTCCCACCTCCCACTTCCTCACTTCTCCACTAATTGAAATGTCGTTTTTTTCGATAACCGATACAGTATATAGTATGGGCGGCATCAATAGGCACCGATAATATATATTGGATCGATCGGTATATCCGATCGTTTTTTAACTAGGACACATAGCATAGAACTTGCACTTACCGATTGTTTTTTGGGTCCTGTGGAGCGTCTGGAGAGAAGGAGACGGACGAGAGGACGGCAAAGCGGACGAGGTGACGACGGCGAACGTATTGACGTCAGACGCCGGCGGAAAAAGATGGCGCCGCACACAATTTAAAAAGACCACGTACCGAGAATGAAGAATACTCCTGATGAAGCCACGGAACTGGCGAAACGCGTCGAGGATACTATAGAGCTCTTTTTACTTTTTTATCTGGACTTTTTATGGATTTTAGCATCCCTTAGTGGATGTTTGTGAATCGTTTATTATTTTGGCCTATAAGCCTTGAATAAATAGGTTTTATATTATACCATATAGTGGATGTAATTTGTTTCCAGCATTGGATACAGCTCCACATATACAGATCATCTGAAGCAGTTACAAAAGAAGCAGAGGAAAGACATTTGCTGTGTAAGGGTTTTTTAAACCCCTTCCAAAGTGTAAGTACATTTTGGTATTTTGCGTGGTACATACATTGAGTGATAACACACCATTGGGGTCCCTACCTGTCTCTCTGTTTTTTTGCATATTTGTCATACACCCATTTTTGAAGACTGTATTGTCTCTTGAAGCCTGAATACGTGTAAAACACTGTAAGTGCATTACACAGACTTGCAGCGATATCACTTGTGTTTAATATCACACAATTATATTCTTTTCTTTTTATTTCATTGTTCATTGAAACCGGTATACACGAGCGCCCCCTAGTGTTCTTAGTTCAGGTTTCAGCATGTACTGGCTGACTTGGCATGATAGGAGTGTGATTGCTAACAGCAATCACAGTCCCATCATGCCTAGGTTCCAGCACTTACAGTCCCATCATGCCTAGGTTCCAGCACTTACACATCCATGCTATCACACACACATCACACACTCATAATCATTCATTCACAGATTCATGACCCTTGCACTGCCCATACCCAGGAGGATCCCCATTTCTCAAACCCGAAATAAGAGACAGACACCAGCAGGATTGGATTTAGAAAAGGCCGAGACATTTATTTAACAAATGTCTCGACATAACTTTATTTAACATCTTATAAATTATTATAAAACACTTTAATAATAACTTCTGTATAAATACTATACAGTCTTCTGTACACCTGTGTACAAACAGCTGAGGGTTCCCAACCTAAACACCAAACAATGGCTTCACACTACCCCTTCCGCCGGATACCACAATCACCCAAGCGACCGCGGGTCGGATAGGGGAGCTCCACCTTAACGCTTTGTTTAATCCTGTACAGGGAGGGCATTAACTCTAACCTCTAACCAAAACCATCAACTTGCCACTCCCATTATCATTCAAACTTCTCCAGGGAACTCCTCCGCCACAGCAAAGAAAACGGATCCTGCAAAAAGAAAGAGGGAAAGGGGGAAAGAAAAAACACACAAAGCCAACACAAAAACACAAAGCAAAAGACAAAAAGAGGGAGGGCGGGCGGGAAACTGCTCCTGTGGTGTTCAGTAATTGCCCCTTGCACGTGTGCTTAGAGGGGCTTTATAGCCCTGTCCCCTTCCCCCTACAGTCACGTTCCTTGTGACTTCCCCCACGTTCCCTGTGCATTCTCACCTCGTGCTAACCCTTGCTGAGTTAACCCTTTCCTGCCCTAATACCATGTGCACCGTCCTGTAGTGCTGGCAGGGTCATGTTCCCCTTACGCCTATGACTCCAGGGTTTCTTGACCCTTGCACTGCCCATACCCAGGAGGTTCCCCATTTCTCAAACCCGAAATAAGAGACAGACACCAGCAGGATTGGATTTAGAAAAGGCCGAGACATTTATTTAACAAATGTCTCGACATAACTTTATTTAACATCTTATAAATTATTATAAAACACTTTAATAATAACTTCTGTATAAATACTATACAGTCTTCTGTACACCTGTGTACAAACAGCTGAGGGTTCCCAACCTAAACACCAAACAATGGCTTCACACTACCCCTTCCGCCGGATACCACAATCACCCAAGCGACCGCGGGTCGGATAGGGGAGCTCCACCTTAACGCTTTGTTTAATCCTGTACAGGGAGGGCATTAACTCTAACCTCTAACCAAAACCATCAACTTGCCACTCCCATTATCATTCAAACTTCTCCAGGGAACTCCTCCGCCACAGCAAAGAAAACGGATCCTGCAAAAAGAAAGAGGGAAAGGGGGAAAGAAAAAACACACAAAGCCAACACAAAAACACAAAGCAAAAGACAAAAAGAGGGAGGGCGGGCGGGAAACTGCTCCTGTGGTGTTCAGTAATTGCCCCTTGCACGTGTGCTTAGAGGGGCTTTATAGCCCTGTCCCCTTCCCCCTACAGTCACGTTCCTTGTGACTTCCCCCACGTTCCCTGTGCATTCTCACCTCGTGCTAACCCTTGCTGAGTTAACCCTTTCCTGCCCTAATACCATGTGCACCGTCCTGTAGTGCTGGCAGGGTCATGTTCCCCTTACGCCTATGACTCCAGGGTTTCTTTCCCTCAATCACACACCCTCAATCACACACACTCAATCACACACACTCATTCAAACACCCTCCCCACCCCCTTACCTGCACCGCAGCTCCTCGATGCCGCTCACAGACTTCAGCAGGGGGCGCGGCCTCCCTCTGCCTTCTCTGCTAAAGCACAGAGGAAGTAGGATGTCACGTGAACTCCGCTTCCTCTGTGCAGTCCAGAAGACCCTCCCACAAGTAAGTAGCAGGGCTTGAGGTACGACTCGCGTAAGATCGGTTGCCCTGGCTGCCGATCTTACGCGGGCCGCACCTCGAGGTCTCGCGGGCCGCACCTCGAGGTCTCGCGGGCCGCACCTAACCCCACGCATCAAATTGTGTGGCCCTTGTCAGAGCCCCTAACCCCATGCATCAGATTGTGTGGCCCTTGTCAGAGCCCCTAACCCCACGCATCAGATTGTGTGGCCCTTGTCAGAGCCCCTTTTCCCCCGCATCGCCCGCGGTGTGATTTTCCGCTGGAGACGTTTGCGCAGAAATCGGCTCATTTAAAAGGGAAAGGAAGGCTGGATCCGTAGCTCGTGGTGGCCCGGGGGCAATGTGATTTTCTAGATGTATGTAGCCGGAGCCATAGGCGGAAGGCGCCTGTCTGAGCGCAGCACGCCTCGGGTCCCCGCACACCGCTTGTCTGATCTCGTGAACAACAATAATAATAATTGCTTTGGGGGGGCATTTAAATCATTTGGCACTTCTGGGGACTGGATACTGTTACCAAGGATTAACTCGTGCATACACACAACCTATCCCGTAAGTAGGGACTGCTTTTTAGTGCAGAGTGCACATTAATCTTTAAAAAAGATTTTAACTGCTTGGGTGGGTTAAATCACTTGAATGGTACAAGCTTATAATTAGCTGCTCTACAACACCTGATGTTTGAATAAAGAAGCCTTCAGGGCCAGGACAATGACTGGAGACGCTAGGCTGGTATTCTAGGAATACCGGCCTAGCGTCCCTTCGGAACTCCGCCAGGAGCGGCTCTGTACCTCGTTCACCTGGAGCTGACCGTGGTGGACGTTAATGACCAGAGCCCAGACAATGGAGCCCTCGCCTTTCCTGGCTGCGGTGTTACCTTCTGCCGGCCCGGGAACACGCGTGTATAAGCTACATGCTATGGATAAAGATGAAGGCATGAGCGGAGAAGTGGAGTATTTCTTATTGGAAGGTAATAATTCCAGAAACAGCATACGAAATGCACAATGTATATGATCCCGACGCGTTCCTCTCTCAGATGTGTGCCAATTCTGGTGGGTATCCCAGAACCTTTTCTGCAAGCCCCCTGTAGGGCTTTTAACTTGGCATTGGGGCAAGAGTGTTCTTGCTTGAAGGTTTGCTCTCGATGTACAGTTTTATGACATCTGTTGGCTTTCCAGGTGGAGAAGACAGATTTGTCGTTGACCGCAGCACAGGTTGGATACGGACAACTAACCAGAGTCTACAGGAAGGTCAGGGGTATCTGCTCAATCTGCAGGCCGCTGATAAGCTTGGGATGAGAGGTTCCCCGGCTGTCGTGTCTGTGATCGCCGGTGTCAGACCTCCACAATTTAAACAAGCTTCGTACACCGTACACGTTCCAGAAAGCGCTGCCCCGGGAAGCACGTAAGTCGCCATTCAACGGTCTCTTTGGTTTTGGAGCCGCTGCCCGCGATGGATTGATCTGTCCTCCGTGTTCTAGGTTGGTGACCGTATCCGCGATATCACATCAAAGTAATCCCCTGACCTACAGCATGGTCGCAGATCCCCAAAGCTTGTTCTCCGTGGACCGGATCACTGGCGAGGTGACGCTCATCAGGTGTAGATTTTGAGAGTGACCCGCACCAGTTTCTACTGGGAGTTACCGCTACCGAAAAGCCGACGGACCTGAAGAGCACCGTGCAGGTAGCCCGACAGACGGCGAACGGGGTCTAGGAGTATTTCTCTGTATATGCCACAATGTACGCTGTTGTGTTGCCCCGTATCTCATGCATTCGTAGCCAGGTAGTCATTATGTTTCAATGAAGTACGAGATCAGGAAACAGAGCTCCTATAATGTTCTTCCATAATGTTCCTATATATTTTAATTAAAATGCTGCACAGAGAGGCTCGTTAATGCCTGCACAGATGGTGGGAGACTCTTTCTAGCCCAAAAGGAGATAAAATAGTGGAATTTATGCATCAGAAAGATGTCCGCTCGTTTGCCGGGACGTGCAGCGCTTACGCACGCGTTTGGGGAGAATGCACCCCGGCAGGAGACGTTTAGTGGCTTGAGATGTCTGCGCGCGCATGGTATACATTTGGATGCGTTGCTATGTTATGCAGATTGAATATTTTTCTCATTGAATATCTTGCAGGTGGCGGTTGGAATCACAGATGTTAATGACTGCAAGCCAGAATTTCAGCAGCGAATCCATAGCAAGGATAACGTACCTGAAACAGTGCCTGCGGCAGCCGCTCTCTTACAAGGTTAATGTGATAGTCCTTGCTGGCGTGGGGGGGTCTTATAGCTCTCTACCCGTACGCCCCACGAGATAGAATGCACTTTTCAGGTGATAACTCTCACTTCTTGGTATATTAGGAAATAGCGGCTGAGAAGAGGATCTATTTGTTAATTACTGAAGAGGTAGAATTTTATTATTCGTTAAGAAACCGAGACTGACTCTTCTCCGTTCTGGGACTGGAAAACTTTCATTTTTTAAGACTTTGTCATATTTCTATAGTATAATATATAGTATAGTATATGGTATAATATATAGTATAATATAATTATATAGTATTATATATGGTATAATATATAGTATATGGTATAATATATAGTATATGGTATAATATATAGTATATAGTATTATATATGGTATAATATATAGTATAGTATATGGTATAATATATAGTATAGTATATAGTATAATATAATTATATGGTATAATATATAGTATAATATAATTATATGGTATAATATATAGTATAGTATATGGTATAATATATAGTATATAGTATTATATATGGTATAATATATAGTATTATATATGGTATAATATATAGTATAGTATATGGTATAATATATAGTATAGTATATGGTATAATATATAGTATATAGTATTATATATAGTATAATATATGGTATAATATATAGTATAATATATGGTATAATATATAGTATAGTATATGGTATAATATATAGTATAATATAATTATATATTATTATATATGGTATAATATATAGTATAGTATATGGTATAATATATAGTATAATATAATTATATAGTATTATATATGGTATAATATATAGTATAGTATATGGTATAATATATAGTATATGGTATAATATATAGTATATAGTATTATATATGGTATAATATATAGTATAGTATATGGTATAATATATAGTATAATATAGCTTCCTGCATCAGTCTGAAAGATGTCACCCATGCGGTGAGATACTCGGTGCTCTATTTCTATAATGCTCCTACTTCTAGAAGTGGAATTAGCAGAGTATGTATATGTGTGTGTGTGTGTTTATGTATGTGTGTTTATGTATGTATGTGTGTTTGTGTGTATGTGTGTATATATATTTATGTGTGTGTGTGTGTGTGTGTGTGTGTGTATGTATGTATGTGTATATATATTTATGTATGTGTGTGTATGTATATGTATGTGTGTGTATATATATATTTATGTGTGTGTGTATGTGTGTGTGTATGTATGTGTGTATATATATTTATGTATGTATGTGTGCGTGTATATGTATGAATGTGTGTGTATATATATATGGATGTATGTGTGTGTGTATGTGTGTATATGTATATGGATGTATGTGTGCGTGTGTGTATGTGTGTGTGTATAAGTGTATAAATGTATTGGGTAAAATGTCATTTTCCCTTTAAGGCTTCAAAATAATTTTCACCCAGTGATATCTGGGAATAAAGAAAGTGAACGTCGAGCGATCAGCAGCAGACTCAATTACAGCCGTAATCCCCCAAACCGTACGGCTGTCCTACTATAGGGCTGTATTGCCAGCTGTATTGATGTGTAATGATATGGTGTATCAGAGCGCCGCGCATGCTTATTGTTCTTGTGTTTGCTTCTAACCAGTGACAGCCACCGACTGCGACTCCGGTTTGAATGGCGAGGTTTCTTATTATTCTTTGAGCCCCGATTTTGGCATCTCCGAGGAGGGCGTTATCAGCCCCGTCCGGGAGTTGGATTACGAGAGGCCCAACCATCTTTACGAGTTTGTGGTTCTGGCGATAGACCACGGAGAAGACCCAAACACCGGGACAGCCACCGTCCGCATCCGTGTCTCCAACGTGAACGATGAAGCTCCGGAGTTCTCTCAAACCACGTAGGTGCAGCTCACGAGACTCTTCTTAGTTAGGGTAGGGCCGACATGTAGGTGGCAAACCTTTCCCCTTCACAGCGTGGAAGTAATGGATCCAAAACAGATTCAAACTTGAGAGTTTTGGGCAATCTTTCCCAAAGATTAATTGTTAAACTTTGGGCAATTTTCTAAGCTTCGCTTCCAAAGGGGAGGGCAATACAATGTTAGGTGATCATTTTAGAAGAGGGATAGTGTTGTCAGGTAATTAACAGCCACTCTATACTGCCCCCCGCAGGCCGGGGTGATGGTGCACGCGCTCCGCGAGGCGTATGAAATGCCGTTTCTGTTGTCCTGTATGTTGCACTCGCTCTACCCGGGGTGCCGTGTATAGCCCTGATTGTCAGAATGATTGCAGGGCCATTAGTCAGTTTAATGAGCGTGAGATGGTCGTTTAAAGAGAGGCGTCTCCAGGGGCCAAAGTTTGTTTTGTTTTGTCCATTAACGCAGCTCGGTGTATTGCCGGAATCCTTTCTTCTCTCCCTTCTTCTCCCCCATCACAAACTTGCACCTTCTGTAACTGATACATTGTTGCCCTACTTGTATTCTTTAAAGCCTCCTTTGTCTTGCAAGACCTTCCCGCGAAGTCACTTAGCTTTAAAACTGTCAAAGCTAAAATCAATTTGCTCGTTAGACCGGAGGCTATAATTGGGCTATAATTTGTTGTCGAGCGACGTTAGCGTCCCTCCAGCCCGGTGCATTAAACGAGGGATTCACAAATAATCTCCTCTCCGGTCTCCTTCAATTTGCAGCCGTGTGATCCGGACAGAGCAGACGTCTCGGCGTAATGGCCGTTGGTTACCCTTTTTTCTCATTCAGGGTTTTCTCATTTCATATTTCTTCCGCTTGCACAAATTCATGCAATTTAGTTTTTTACTTTTTTAACATATTATTAACGATGACATGTCTGTAACTGCCGCGATTCTTTGGAGCGCGATACATTTTAAAGCCGGGCGTAGAACGTCTATTACGTCTCTGCCGGGGAGAAGGTCACGGTTCGGTCTTTTTTCTAGACTTGGGCACCAGGGGGCTCTTCGTGTTCGTCTTCGTGCTCGTCTTCGGGGCGAAAAAAACCTTCGTATTCCGCGAATATTCGCCTGTTCCTGTCTTCTCTTCAGGCGAATATTCGCGGACATTCTTCGTGCTCGTTTAATCTTCGTTTCCTTCCCGGTTGCCTAGCAGGGGTTAATACGGGGTTAACAACACATCGGAGCAGCAGCAGCAGCTGCCGTGAAGGAACGTGTGTGCAACTCTATTGGTCGTTTCGGCAGGGGGCTGGTCTGGCATCAACGAGTGAATTGCAGAACCCACTTCATTCGTTGATGGCAGGCCAGCCCCCTGCCGAAACGACCAATAGAGTTGCACACACGTACTGAGGTGTACTGTACACAAAATGACCTAGAGACAAATGCTCCAAGGAACTTGGCCTCCGTTTATCATACACAGTCACACATCCATAGATGTTTAATAAAAGAATATGGATTATTTTACATTTTTAAATTGATTTTGGACCACTTGTAATACATGCCTAACATTTGCTACCTATTCACAATGGCATACTTTGCAACAAACCAACTTTTACTGGACAGGACTGGAAAAAAGCAGGACTGTCCACCAAAATCTTGGGTGTGTTGGCAGGTATGCGGATGGAAAAATGTTGGACAAGAACTAAAAAATAGCTTAGGGTTAATGTACGTTTATGTTTAAGATTAGTGCACTGGTTTGGTTAAAGATGTATTATGTCTAAATAATAATTTAATTTTAATTTTAATGGGTTTTAAAAAAAAAATTAGGGGTTTATTTAAATGTATTTTAAAGTTAGATTTATTATTTAGTACTTTATTATATTTATTTAATGTTTATACTAGTGCTACCTACCGAGCTATAACTACCTACGTGTATTTGCATACCTAGTTTAGCTAAATTAGATGGGACAGGACTGGAAAAAAGCAGGACTGTCCCTGAAAAAGTTGGGTCTCTTGGCAGGTATGTGGATGGAAAAATGTTATAGTTTGAAGTGTGAGTTATAGCGTTAATGCTAGTGAGTGTAGAAGTGAAGGCCAGGACAAATAACAAGAGGAAAGGTCCTTGTGATTTGTGCATTGTACGTGTATGTGTTATGTGCGTTATGTGTGTTATGTGTTATGTCACTGTGTTATTTGTGTTATTGTGTGTGTTATGGTTGGTTGGTTGTGTATCAGAAGGAAAATAATGAAATGGAAAAGGTGAATGAGTGGGCAATTGACGACCCACTTACCTGTTTCACCCCAGAGCAAAGCATCCAAACACTGTCAGTCCTTGGCGTTTGGGAGCGGACTTCCAGAGCTCAGACACTAGGCCCTAGCGTAAATTGGCTACATTGGCGGAGGTAGCAGGCATTGCCACACCGCAGCAAGTGCAACCAGGGGGAGAAACTACCCTCTCCATTAGGGACATTTGAGGCATGATTTCAGCCAGGAAGCGAACTGGCAAAAGATACTGGCACCACCACCAGCAGCAGCGTTGGAAACGGAAAAAGGTGAATGAGTGGGCAATTGACGACCCGCTCACCTGTTTCACCCCAGGGCAAAGCATCCGAAGACTGTCAGTCCTTGGCGTTTGGGAGCGGACTTCCAGAACTCAGACACTAGGCCCTAGCGTAAATTGGCTACACCGGCGGAGGTAGCAGGCATTGCCACACCGCATCAAGTGCAACCAGGGGGAGAAACTACCTTAAACATTACAGAGAAAAAAAATTAACTTTCCAAGCAAAGAGCTGGGTAACCCAACTTGGGCAGATTGAATTTAAGAAAGGCAATCTGCTCCATCAGATGAGGTGCCAAGCGTGAGCGCTGTGGACTCAGTATGTTTCCAGTCATAGAAAACACGCGCTCACTTTGAACAGTGGTTGGCGGACATGATAGTAGCTGCTGTGCAACCCATGAGAGTGCAGGCCACACACTCTTCTTTTCATCCCAGTAGCTAAGAGGATCAACATTAGGCACAGAAGGAACTTCACAGAGGTAAAGTTTGACCATTTCAGCAGCACTACTCTCCTTTCTGCTGCTAGCTCTGTCAGATGGTCCAACTATACTGCCAAGTGCCTCTTCCCAAAACGCAGCTGCTCCACTCAGCTGTGTTGTGCTGCTTGTGGCACTGCTGCTGATGCTGCTAGGAGTAGCAGACCACATCATCTCTTCCTCCTCCTGCACCTTTCCCTCCTCGGACAGCATTCCCATTTTACGCTGCCAGTCACGCACCTTGTTGACCAATTGCTCCCGGTAGCTACTGAGAACATTAAATTTCAAAGCTAGCTTTCCCTTAATTCTTGGATCGCAAAGGCACGCTAGCATCATTTCGGGACTCTCTTCCATTCGTTTGCGAAGGTGTACTTTTAGCAGATCCTTCAGCTTCCTGACTATGGCTGCTATGTCAGGATGTAGAGTGCCACCTTGAACAGCCTCACGGTTTCCAAGGCCCCTGGGAATCAGCGTAGCTAAATGGACAGGGAGCATGTATGTGTGTGGGTTAGTGCATGCTCAGGGCATGTCCGTGTTTTGATTGGGGTATGTTAATTGAGGGGTGGGAGACCCTAGGTGATATAAGGTGCCCTCTGGGTGACCCCGGTCACTGTCCTTTTTTACAGACACGGCCAACAGTCTTACCTGCTTCCCACCCTCCCTCCCTATTTCTTGTGTACTAACTTTCTTTCTTTTGTCACAGCTGGCGGTTTGTGTGTCCTTGCCGGTCTGGTTTTGGTACGTGATGGAGTTTTGATGCTGGTGTAATGGAAGGCTCAATCCTCCCCTAACCTCTGGTGTTTTATTGGACGTGCCCACCGAGCTTGTTGGACGGCTGGTGGTTAGCATTGGTGGTGGGGCAGCGAAAGGTAGCTGTCAATTTTGTTTGGACGAGGGGGGAGGTGAGTACCTGTGGTCTGGATTGTGCAGTGTGAGAGGCCGGCAAGGACGGGGTTAATTCGGTTCCTGTGTTGGTTATGTTTTGAATATGTTACGGTAATGTGTTATGTATATTTGTATATTTGTATTTATTATTTATCGGTTATTGTATATTATTCTTATTGGTTTATGGTGTTTTGGGCCAACACAGTGTTTTATGGTTTTATAATAAAATTGTGCTGTGGCCTGCTTTATCCAATTTCGGTCTCCGTGTCGTTATTTGGTGGGTTAAACTGGTTTTGGGTTTACAATGCACGATACACACTACCTACATACAAGGAACACATCCATCTTGCTGCCTAGATGGGAGAACACTGGGATTACCTGGGCCAGACTGGCAGTGTTTGAGCTTAAATTTTCTGTGGCATCCCTGAATGGTTTAAGGACTGCCACTAGCTGGGCGATCACTGTCCAATCCTCCCTATTCAATGGAGAGGTAATCCCAATATTGTGCTCTGAGGCAAGATTATGGATTGCCCTCTGCTGCTCCAAAATCCTCTCTAGCATGTCTAACGTGGAGTTCCACCGTGTACTGACATCCTGGCGTAGGCAGTGTACGGGAAGACCTGACCTCTCTTGCTCTTCCCTCAAAAGTTGGCTAGCCTTAACACTATGGTGAAAGTGCCCAGCGATCTTTCTGCAGCGGGACAGAACTACTGCTGCCACATTAGTTCCTTCTGACATTGCTGCCTTCACTACAAGATGGATGATGTGGGCTGCACAGCGCACACCAACAATATGACCATCTCGCAGCGCTTTCACCATATTGGCACCTCTGTCAGTTACCACAAAACCAACTTCAACATTGGTGCCAGCCGCTGCTCCCACCCAAAGGCTAAACATTTTCCTCATTGCATGCAGAATATTTTGGGAAGTGTGCTTTTCATCCATCACTTCTTCATGGAGAAGGAAAGATCGGTAGCCTGCTGCAGCAGCTTCCTTAGACACACCGGGCTGCCACCAGTGTGCTGTCAAAGAAAGAAAGGCATGCTGACCGCTAGGTGCACTCCACAAATCTGTAGTGAAATGAACAGACTGACCAGCAGCCTTGGAAAGCTCCTCTTTCACTGCTGCAACACAGGACCGATACAATGAGGGGACAATGTTCCTGCTGAAAGTGGAACGTGACGGAACTGTATATTGTGGAGCCACAGCCGCCATCAATTGTTTGAAAGGCTCCCCTTCGATCATAGAGAAGGATGCCCCTCCAACAGCAATGAACTGACCAATCAGTCGCGTTACTTTATTGGCCTGCTGTTTGGGCATTGACCTTTTGGATTGGAATGCCAGGGTGGGCTGGACATGCAGTGCTCCAACCTGCCTTGGTTTCTGGCTGCCAGCACTAGTTGCTGCTGCTGCTGCTGCTGCTGCTATTGGCTCAGAAGAAGAAGCTGTTGGGGTTTTTCCATGGCCACCAGCTATGCTGCCTGCATTAAGTTTTACTTCTGCATCTTTCCCCAATAGCACAGCGTTGTGTTGAGTGCTGAGGTGATGCTTCATGCTAGCACTGGTAAAATGGCCAGACACTTTCCCTCTGCTTATTAGCTTCCCACAATTTTTGCAGTTTCAATAGCGCCCTTCTTCAACATTTTCAAAGTGCTCCCAAATTGGGGCGCGCATAGCCTTGGAGTGTGCCTTGGGTGCTGCTCCTACTGCTCGGGGTGGATGAACAGAGGCAGAACTAGTGGTGGTGGGACTGGTGGTAACAGTACTGGCCATAGTGGGACTGCTAATTGCTTTAGCTTTAGATTTGCTAGGTTTTGCTGCTGGTGGTGGCGGTGATGGTGATGATCGTAGTGGAGAAGGTGGAGGCTCAGGGGAAAATTGTGCACTAGTCATTTGGACACTGCTCCCTGAGGAATCTGATTCCTGACCACTCATCTCCTCTATTTCCTCTGGCTCATAGTCTAGCTCTTCATTAGCCAGATCGAATGGAATTCCTGCTAGGCTGGAGCTAAGACTGATATCGTCGTGAGACTCGTGACTAGTAGTAGTGCGAGCAGGAAGAATAGACTCTGCACTTGGCCTCTCAGTCTCAGGCTCCTCTGCTACCTCGCTTGGTGGAGTTTCACTATGTGTAGCCCTCTCTCTAACTGTCTTTACAAAAATGTTGTAAGGACTTGGTGGCTTGCTAGAGGTACTAGGAGGACATGGCATGGCGGTACCAGTGGGAACAGTAGACGCAGCACTAGTGGTGGTAGAGGCGGTAGAGGTGGGGGTGGGGGTGGTGGTTGTGGTGGTTTTCCCTACAAAGGAATGAGATCGCTTTGGTTTTGGACCCCTCTGAGTCTTGCTGCTAATTTGGCTCTGCTTGGTACCTTGCATGCTGCTTGTGGATGGGGAAGATGCTGCTTGGGGCAAAAGGCACTTCTTTTTAGTCACTGGGCTGGTACTACTTGTGCTACCCTTTAACTTTGAACGTGCTTCTGGTGCTTTAGGCTTTCCGTAAAAAACCATAGAGCTCGTGGGCCTAGCCGCACTACTACTGCCTGCTTTTGGTGCCTTTCCTTTACTTGATGATCCTTCAAGCAATGCTTCCCCAAATGATAAGCGAGAGCTTGGCCTACAAAGGCTGCATCTTAGAACTGGTGGTGGTGCTGGTGGTGGTGGTGGTGGTGGTGGTAGATGGAGCTTGTCCCTCCTTAGTCCCAAAAGGAGGATCCATTTCAAATTTTGTGTTGTGTGTGTAGTGTAGTGTAGTGTTTAAAAAACTATTAAAAAAAAAAAAAAAAAAAAAAAAAAAAGGAAAAATGAATTAAAGACAAAAAAATTAGAGGAAGTTCTCTTCAGTGCTACTGCTTAAAAAGTAAAACTATGCACTACTGCACTGTGCTGTTGTGTGCAATCTGCCAAAGTGCTAAAGTTATTTAAATTATGAACTCAAGATTAACTATTTAATAACTAGCAGTATTTTATTTTTAATTTGAATTTACACGGGCCTACTACTATGCTACCCTAAAGCTATATTTCCTTACTATAAATCTACCTCTAGGCGGACGCTCTCAAACCCACTAAGCTAAAGTGAGGTTAAATCAGATTCAGTATATGATTTATTAATTAATATTACGTTATATAATATTAATAGATTAGAAATAATTTACTTATATATTATGTATTATAGATAGAAGAATATAGATTATGAATTAGAATTTAGAATTAGAATTACTTATAGATTATGAATTAGAATTGATATTGTTATATATTATTTATAATATATTATAAATTAAGATTAAAGAAGATTAGAATTATTTTAGTACTACAGCAAGTAGCTTGAAGCTTTGCTTAGTACAGCTCGTCACACAGTCAATTTTTCTTGAAAAGAATTAGAAATAAAATAAAATGTCACAGCAAAACAGTTAGCTTCACTGCTTGCTGAACAAAAACACACAGCACTTATGCGGCTGCACTCACTAGCCCAACAAGTTCACTTCACTGATGGACTGAGGTGAGCAAAGCACTAAGGGTACTTTTAATAAAATTGAAATAAAATGTAAAATAAATGAGAAAATCTTTGCAAAACAGTTAACGTCACTGCTTGCTGATCAAAAAAAAACACAGCACTTATGCGGCTGCACTCACTAGCCCAACAAGTTCACTTCACTGACGGACTGAGGTGAGCAAAACAAATGAAATAAAATGAAAGATTATTAATTAAGAAAAATTGACTTGGTCTCTTGCTGTTGCTAAAACAAAGCACAAACTATAGAGCTGCAGCACCAGTACTACCGTATTTGCTCGATTATAAGACGACCCTGATTATAAGACGACCCCCCAAAATCTGAATATTAACTTAGGAAAAAAAGAAAAAGCCTGAATATAAGACGACCCTAAAGGAAAAAAGTTTTACCAGTAAATGTTAATTCATGTAAACTATTTTTTTTAATAAAAGCTATGATTGAGAAAAATATTTTTTTTGTTTTTATTTCTTGTATTTTCCAACCTGTCCCCCAGTTACGCACATCTGCCCCCAGGCTTGCCACTCCAATATGGCACTGTGGCCCATGATATGCCTTTTTGGCATATAGGGAGGTATAAGGCATTTCAGGAGGCAGAGTGGCATTAAGGGAGTTAAAAGGCATTGTATAGAGCACTCTGCCTCCAGAAATGCCTTATACCCCTATATGCCACTCTGGCATTTAGGGGGTTAAAATGCATATTATGGGGCAGAGTGGCATATAGGTGTATAAGGCATTTCAGGAGGCAGAGTGCTCTATTAAATGCCCCCTTAACGCCACTCCAGAAATGCCCTATGCCCCCATTTAACACACACACACACACACACTCTCCCCTCCCCTCCCCTCTCAGCCCTCTCTTACCGGTGCTTCCAGCCGGGGCAGCGGGTTGACGTCGCCTTCTGCTGCAGCCGGAAGGAGGTGGAGTTGGCAGCGGGGGTTTGTATCCGTCCGTC
This sequence comes from Spea hammondii, assembly GCA_029215755.1. Lineage (NCBI taxonomy): Eukaryota > Metazoa > Chordata > Amphibia > Anura > Pelobatidae > Spea > Spea hammondii. Next base: position 43,682,749 of record JARDYJ010000009.1, read on the forward strand.
GCGTATACTTTCCCCGGCTGTCAGAGATCAGAGTTCCCCGCACCGGTGCGGGGAACTCTGATCTCTGACAGTCGGGGAAGGTTTGCGCGACGGACGCAGACAACCCCCGCTGCTAGCCACACCTCCTTCCGGCTGCAGCGGACGTTGTCTACGCGGATCGCGTAGACGTCAACCCGCTGCCCCGGCAATACAGCAGGAAGCACCGGTAAGTGTGTGTATGATGGGGGGGGGTGAGACAGGAGGATCCAGGTCCCCTGCAGCGGTGCGGGGGATCTGGATCTTAGTCTCCTAATCAGACTCTATTTGAGGTCTGATTAGAAGACGACCCCGATTAGAAGACGAGGGGTATTTTTCAGAGCATTTGCTCTGAAAAAAACCTCGTCTTATAATCGAGCAAATACGGTAATAAGATTAGCTGAACTATACGCTAGTAGTAATTAATTAATATTATTACTTTTATTTATAGTTAACTAATTTAATTAACTATTAAGATAAGAATTATAGAATTATTGATATTACTGATTTTAGATTAGACACTAGTAGATGTCTTGAATGTCTACAGTACACTCTACACTAGTATACTATTACTAACTATAACTGACAAATATATATATAATTTTATAATGAATTCAATTATTAATTATATTAATTAATATTACTGATTTTAAATTAGACACCAGTACACTCTACACTAGTATACTATAGTATATATATATATGACTGACAAATATATAATATTATAATGAACTATTAAATTATAGATTCTATTAAATTATTATTTATAAATTCTATTTAATTTATTTAAGCAGGACAGGCAGTAGGCACTAGTGCCAGCCCAGGGCAAGGGCACCCCAGTGCCACTGAGACACTGGGTGCACTGTCAACTCAACAGCACTTACACTACAGTTGATGACAAATTAAATGAAAAAAAAAATTAAATTAATCAAATTATTATTATTAATTATATTAAGTAGCACTGAAGTGAGGATGAAGTACACTGTGAGAAATGGCAGGCTAAGGCTTACCAGTCTCACACAGAACAGAACAATCTCTCTCTGTAACGCTCGGATGCAGCACAGCAGTGTTGCCAAAGCAGTCACAGCGAAAAATGAATGGATCTCTCAGGCAAGCTCTGGTCTTATAAAGGCGCCTTCAGAATTAAAAAAACAGCAGCACAGGCATTGGACGAGACCCTTAGCGTGACGTCACAAGAGTGAGCTGATTGGACAGACGAGATCAGCTCACTCCTGTTTGAAATTTTGGCGGCTGCGCGGCAAAAACGAAGATGATCTTCGTGGTTCTTCGATTCTTCGTGGTTGCGAGTCTTCGTCTTCTCCTACGTTTTGCCGGCACTGTATTCTCTTCGGCGTGTCTTCAGAACGAACAAAAAAACGGCCTCTTCGTGCTCGTTTTCATGTTCGCCCGAAGACGAATGCGCAAGTCTACTTTTTTCTTTATGGCGTAAAATATTGTAGCTTCACTCCCATAACCTAATACATTGTAATACATTGCGGTTCATCAGGTCTCTCCCAACGAAGGCTCGAGAGTTTGTCCCAATACGATCCATAAATGAAAGGCGACTGCATAGACTTCATTCTATAACTTCTTTGCCAGGGCCGGTGAGGCTGGGATGAGTTTTCGGCTCAGAAGGCCTATAGGTTTGGTGTTGGCCGAGCCTCGGGGTAGGGGGTAGCACTGAATGGGTCTCTTGGCAGCGTTTCTCTGCGGACGAACTTGATTATGTACTCAGTTTTCCAGATACAGAACGTTTGTATCGGAGGAAGCTGCTCCCAACACCCTGGTTGCCACCGTACATGCCTTTGATCCAGATGGAGATCATGTGACTTACAACATTTCGGAAGGAAATAAAGAAGGGAGCTTTATTATTGATTCCGAGAAAGGTACGTAGAGCTATATTTTGTATACATCCATAACTAACACCCCCCCCCAATGCCACCGATGCTTTTTACAGATACCTGATGATTTCTCGCATATTCTGCTACATAAAGAAATAAATTAGTCATCGAGATAAAATCGAGTTCCTCCCCAGAATTCCGTCACAGTAACTATAACTTGAAGTTCCTAAGTAGTTGAGTAGGGGGTATCACTTACCCTGGGTTAAGGATTTGTAACAATGGGACTGATTTATCCTCAAACCATTTAACAGGAATAATCCGTCTTGGTTCTAACCTGCTTCCAAAGCATCATGGAGCCGAGTATGTTCTGTATGTGACCGCCACAGATGATACCGCTTCGGGGCGTCCTCACAGCCTCACCAGCACGACTACGGTCGTCCTGAGAGTCGATGACGTCAACCAGAACAAGCCCGTCTTCCATCAGGTACCTCATACATTAAATCAAACTCCAGAAAACCGCTTAGGAGAATCATCCCTTACTGAACGCCAACGAACTAAAGCCGCGTTAGAACTGTCCTTGGCTCCAAGATGTAGCCGGATCCTAACACAAATGTGTGGATTTAACTTTATTTCCAGTGTGCCCAGTACCGTCACCACGCCGTAGTCCTGGAGAAGCAGCCCCCAGGAACGTCTGTCTGCAGGTGGATGCGAAAGACGTTGGCGTCAACGGTCAAGTGAAGTACGGGATCGTTCATCGCGAGGGCTCTCTTCCTGCATTCAGCATCCATCCGGACACAGGTGCCACCGCCTCCTATACCTTAAAGCCCTTTAAACATTGTATGGAGAGACGGGCTGCGGCACGGTGACCGAGGACACACTTTCCTCCCCAGTGTATTTGTGTTCTAGGTTTTTAATATGCTTTTTGCTGGATTGGTGTATACGGTTCTACCCTTCTACCCCAGGGTCAACAGCCAGAGGTGACATCATGGAGCTTCATTTGATTCTGTTAGAACCAGTGTGTCAGATAGGCTCGGTGATGCAGGTTTTAACCATGGTTGTAGGTCATGTTAATCAGCCAAGCTTTTTTTCTCAAAAGCTTATGAGAAAATGTTCTTCACGTGTTATAGCAGGAATTGCCAGTCACATCGCCTCCGTGCTCTCTTTAACACGTTTCCCACGCAGGAGTCCTGACAACCCTTCAGAGCTTTGATCGGGAGAAGCAGAAAGAGTTCCCCGTCGCCATCAAAGCCACAGACCAAGCGGCCGAGCCTCTCATAGGGCTGTGCCAGATCAACATACAGATCCAGGACCAAAATGACAACGACCCCAGCTTTGAGAACAACCACTACGAATGTAATTGAGTCTCCGTGGGTAGAGTATGAGATCTCTACAAGCACCAAGTCCCCATCATGTTCCTCTGTCCTCTTCTAATTATAGCGTTAAGTGGAATTCAGCGTTAAGAGTCTTCCTAGATCTGCTGGTCCACAAGAGCTTGGCCGGCTCGCCTATGGGTTATTTGGGACCCCAGTGGACAACATAGAATTCAAATGTTTTCATTCTTGTCCCAGATTTCCTGAGAGAAGATGCTGCCGTGGGAAGCAGCTTCCTCCGCGTTGCGGCCCGTGATGACGATTATGGCGTGAATGGAACGATCACGTACTCCGTGTCTGGAGAGGAACCAGTGGCCTTCAGCATTAACACCTCTACGGGGTGGCTTTACGTTCGCCAGCCAATATCTCGGGTAACGTAGCAAGCGTTTACATGCCGTGTTTAGAGATACAACTTACATTTCAACAAGTGATAGTACTCTTAAATAAAAATATTGCGGGGTCACCTTCTGACCCCAGACCCCTTTATACAATATGACTTATAGTAGGATTGTAAGCCACTATATATATATATATATATATATATATATATATATATATATAATGCAGTAATAAGATATGGCGCACTTGTATCTCTCTTTTGTTCCTAATATTAAGTAACCGGTTTAATGTACATGCGGACAAACTACAATGTATCTCTTATGACAGCGAGTAGCTTTGTGTTTGGATATTTCAACTTTATGCTTTGCAAACACAGCTGGTGGCTTTTTAAGTGGGGACGTAACGGGGCTTTTTGGATAGTTTTTAAGGCATTGTCAAGCTGTCATGTTTGCTTTTTCTGAAATCAAAAGTCTCTACGACCAGACGACGACATCTGGACACTGATTGGAAGGCCCCCGTGTGAGTCCCCGAGGTTACCGCTAAATGAGACTCTCCATTGCAGAATGCCAGCTGTTTGCTGGGAATCGTCCACTGTCTTTTTTTTTTTTTCTTGTTTTTTTTACGTGCCTCTGGTTAGCTCTGCAATTGGAAATCAGTTGGGCGATAGAATGAAAAACCCTCTAGAAAAAGTACCATACAACTAAATAACACTTTGAGTACCAGAGTATGTGAGTGGTGCATGAAACTCCTCAACCATCTGTCACTCACAGCTTTTAAATCAATTGGGAGAGCAATTTTGGGTTTGTTTTTGATGCTGAATGGAGAAGGTTTAACTGAATGTAATTAATTTTTTTGTCTTAACCTTTTTTTCCCCATCAGAAATCATTAATAGCACTAGAGGTCACGGCCACGGACGGAGGAAATAGAAGCACGCAGGTGGAAGTAGCCGTTCGAATCACAGATGCTCAGAATCAGCCTCCGGTCTGGGAAAAAGAAAGATATGACCTGGTTGTCACGGAGCTGGCTAGTCCGACCGACTACCTCCGCTGTCTTGTGCTCCCTTAGCCTGGGACAACACACTTTCCCCGGTTCCCCAGTCACTCGCCGAGACTCAGTGTAGGGTAAAACCAAACCAAGACTCCTTTATTTTAGACACACAGAGCTGGATATATCCAGCAAAACACACATTAACATAAAACAAGATATTGGGACACAAACCGCCCCCTTAATCTGCCTCTCAGAGACAACAGGGGCAGTAACGGGATTAACAATACAATAGGGGGGAGACTGATTTATACAACATTAAACATCAAAGAATGGTGGTCACTCCCTGGTGGCAGATCCTGGCTGTCTGTTGGAGATAATCCCCTCAGCCAGTGATGAGATGATACTGCTGGGGGTAGCCACAGAAGTCTTTACAAACCCAGGGCCCATCGTCAATAGGGAGGAGGCTGGCAGTCAGGCTTCTCCAGTGGCCCCAGTGATGGAGGCTTCCGTCACACTGGTGATTCCAGAAAATACCATGAGAGATACGCCTGTTGTGGTATGACGTGACCTCTGACCTGGAAGCCAGTGGAATTTTTCCACCCGTCGGTGGGAACTGTACAATGCTTCCAGCCATTGGTTGGGCACCTTACAATGCTTCCAGCCATTGGTAGGAGTCATAGAAGGATTCCGCCCATTGGTGTATGATCTCATCTGAATATGGATTTCTCCGTCATGCCTGGCTACCAGGGATCATACCCATCTAGACATCTGCTTCCCGTTAGGCCTGATATGAAACTAGTGAGAGGGAACGGGGTATGGAGACATCACCACTAAGGAGCCTTAATCACCCTTCTAATGCCTGTCATTTCCGAGTGGACTTCCTGCTGTTGAGGGCTTCTTTTTACTGTAATTTACTGTTAATTACACAATGTTCTGCCATTCCTACAGACCGTTAAAGCTTCCTCACTGCTGGGAGACCCTCGTGTGACGTACAATTTAGAGGAAGGATTGGTCCCGGAGACTAACATGCCCGTTCGTTTCTACCCGACGGTAAATCGAGAAGAAGGCTCTGCCTCCGTTCTTGTAGCTTAACCTTTATAGAATGAAACAACCAGGACTTTTATCCTGAAGATCCAAGCTCAGACCGTTGCTGCTGTGCCATTGGCTGCCTTCACTACGGTGTACATTAACGTTACAGGTAGAATCTCCGGATATCAATTCTGTGCCTGCGCTGCTAGAAGAGCAAATGTGAAGCCGGACTTGTTTATATTGCAGATGTGAATGACAATGTGCCCTTCTTTACGTCGTCCATATATGAGGCCACCGTTACAGAAGGCCTTGAATTGGGAACATTTGTGCTCCAGGTGTCTGCATCTGACCAAGATCTCGGACTGAATGGAGAGGTGAGTTCATACGTGAAACCTCATCACACGCACACTCTGACTCCTATAGCTCTGTGTTCCTAGGAATACTAAATGCGGTACCAATTTATAAAATCTGCACCCATTGACGCATGTTCTTCAGATATCCCTGGTCCTTCTAGCCATAGCATATATTCCTGTAATTTGCACATGTAAAACAATGTGCTTTATGGCCATACCAATCCGTAGGACAGGGCCATACCAATCCGTAGGACAGGGGCATACCAATCCGTAGGACAGGGGGATACCAATCTGTAAAACTGGGGCATATTAATCCGTAAAACAGGGCCATACCAATCCATAAAACAGGGCCATACCAATCCATAAAACAGGGCCATACCAATCTGTAGGACAGGGGCATATCAATCTGTAAGACAGGGCCATACCAGTCTGTAAGACAGGGCCATACCAGTCTGTAAAACAGGGCCATACCAGTCTGTAGGACAGGGCCATACCAGTCTGTAGGACAGGGGCATACCAATCTGTAAAACAGGGCCATACCAATCTGTAAAACAGGGCCATACCAATCTGTAAAACAGGGCCATACCAATCTGTAAGACAGGGCCATACCAATCAGCAGGACAGGGCCATACCAATCAGCAGGACAGCGCCATACCAATCAGCAGGACAGGGCCATACCAATCAGCAGGACAAGGCCATACCAGTTCATAGAACAGGACCATAACATTTCATAGCATAGGGCCATGCCTATCAAGAGGACAGGGGTGCATACCAGTTTATAGGGCCATAACGATTCATGGGACAGGGCAATACTGATTCATAGGATAGGGCCATACTGGTTCAAAGGACAGGGGTGTATACCAGTTCATAGTACAGGGCCATACTGATCCGTGGGACAGGGCCATACCAATATCTACACTAGACCAGGGGGTCAGCACGTTAATTAGAGTTACTGATGCCACATAGGGGGGTTTTCTCGCCTGATAACACTGTCTGGTATTAGGGCCAGATTGTTGATTGTCGAGGGGTCACGTGTCAGTTAAAGCCACAAATAAATAATAAAGAGAAATTAAATTGGTTTGCGGCAGAGCAGACAGACCTATTGCTCATCGGATCGCAGCATTTCCTCCGCACCGGCATTACTGTTACGTTAATAATATATGTAGTCCTGGCAGAACATGTTCAGTAAAAGCTTCCAGGCCTTTGCAACAAAGAGCATTTGTGATTTTCCATCAGTTCCACCTTATATCAGCAAAGTGTTTTCAGGGCAGCCTGCGCTAACTGTGGTCTGATTGTCTTGCTCCAGATCATCTATTCTATTTTAGAAGATCGCAGCGGAGACCATGCTCTGTTCCACATCGATCCCCAGACATCGATCCCCACATCGATTACACAGCTGCCGTGTTTGACCGGGAGACCAAGGGCTCGTATCTCCTAGAAGTTATGTCGTCGAATGGATCAGAGTCTGCTCGACCTGGAAAACATGGGCAACCCAATTCTGGTGAGGATAATATGGGGTTTATTTTGGCACAGTGGCCTTACTGCTCAACAGAAATGCAGCATACATCCCAAGATCTATTCCTAAATAGTTGCCCACAACCCTCCCCACCCCAAGGTCCTGCCGAGATACCCCTACCCCTAGGTCTGATCCTGCTGAGATACCCATGCCACTCCATACCCCAAGGTCTGTTCCTGCTAAGATGCCCACAAACCACCCCGATGTATCTTCACAAAGCAGTGCCCATAGCCCATAAAACCCCAATGCCTCATCCTGCTGAGGTGCCCATAGCCCTTCATACCCAATGTCTGATCCTGCTGAGATACCCATACCCTTCCATACCCCAAGGTCTGATCCTGCTGAGATACCCATACCCCTCCATACCCCAACGTCTGATCCTGCTGAGATACCCATACCCCTCCACACCCAAACATCTGATCCTGCTGAGATACCCATACCCCTCCACACCCCAACATCTGATCCTGCTAAAATACCCCAAAGTCTGATCCTGCTGCAGTGCCAGAGGGAGGGTCAATTGTTACATTGGTAACTCTCAGCCCTGTTACCTCCTCACCTTTTAAATATTTAGGGTTGGGCACACCTGTCAACATGTAAAGAAACCCAGGGATTAACTCATGCAGTTCTGTTCGTATAAAATTACTTTAAGCTGCCAGAAGCTAATGCAAATCATGTCACTTTTTGTGTATTCAAATTAAGTTATGCACAAAAAATGAAATGTATTCTTTTATGCAATGCTAATGAAAACTATTCTAGAAGCAGCTTCAGGCTTCACAAACGGCTTAATATCGTGAATTTATAATGGTGTTCAGAAGGATCTACATCCTAACGCTCCTCTGAAGAGCCAGCACGGTTTGCAAATGAGAACAAATTAACCCCAATAAAATGCGTTATTGGGGCAATTGGGCCAGAAATAAAAAATAAAAAAATGAGCCATTGACATGGGGCATCAGTTATACTCGTGTTATCCATTGAAACAAATTCCCGTCCACATTCATCTCATCTTCAAGAGCTTTGGAATAACGCGGCTGTATAAATTGTTTCCGAGCCGCAGGGTCTGTCCGCGGATTGTATGCATATTAGTTTTCCGTGAAGAGACAGATACTTACTTTCTTCTTATTGAAGTTGAAGACGGCGGAGGAATGAGTTCCAACGGTACGGCAACTATTCATGTTCTAGATATCAACGATCACGCTCCGGTGTTCACCCAGGATACGTGGCATGCTACCATCTGGGAGACAAGTGAAATCACCTCTAACGTCCTTCAGGTGGTGGCAGTAGATGAAGATGACGGAGAAAACGCTTTATTGTCATTTAGCATCGTTGGAGGAGACCCAGGCCACGCATTCACTATTGAAAGCAACCAAAAGGAGAAACACGAGATAATTAAACTTAATAAGAAGCTGGATTATGAGATCCCTGAGGAACGGAGATTTAACCTTACCATCGAGGTCCGGGACTGTGATTTTTCTTCAGTTTCCCACTGCTTGATCGAGTTACAGGACTGCAATGACCATCTGTTTTGCAAGTGCCCCCTTTCTTGGAAAATATAACCATGGACTCTACCGTTACGCATGTCACAGCTTCTGACGCCGACTCCGAATTAAATGGACAGTTTGCTTATGGCATTCACGCGGAGTCTGATGTCTTCGGTCAGTTTTATGTTGACCAAAGTGGGGCTGTCAATGTGGTGAAAGCCCTAGACCGGGAGGTGACTTCCCAATATCACCTGGTCATTGTAGCCTCAGACCGGGGTATCCCAGTTCAAACAGGAAGCGCAACTGTCATTCTAGACCTTCTGGATGTTAACGACAACGGGCCAGCATTGGCTGCTCCGTACAAAGCTTTTGTTTGGGAAAACGCAGTCTGGCCTCAGAGCGTCCATGTCAACGAGACATCGGATTTTTTGTATGCTGTGGATCTGGATACTGCAGAGAACGGAGCCCCGTTTACTTTTACTTTGCCAAATGACCATCAGAATTATATCTTTACGTTCTCTGTCCCAGATGCATTATTTTACATGTTTTGGCTCAGAAATCTAATTTTCTTCTTGTCACCAAGTCTTTAATAACCCTTCCTATCCCCCCCCCCGAACATCAGTTTGGTTATGCGTAAGTTCTCTTGATAAAGAGGCAGGAATAATGTTTGTTTTTAAATTGATTATAGAGACCCCGCGGCGAATGGTGGCTGTAAGATAAAGGTCGTTCTAGACATGTCATTTTTTGCTAGAAGATTTATAAATATGAATTTTATATATGTACATAAAATGAATGAATAATTTAAGCATACGAGAGATCGAAACAAAGGAAAAAATAATTAATCTCCTTGCCAAGGACAGACGCGCATGCCCATTCTTATTTTTTATTTATTTTTTTACATTTTTTAAGTAGGCTAATGACATGTAAAATATAACAGTTGATATTTATTAGATCCCTTTAAATCTGCACAATGAGTTTACATCCAAAAATCCCTCCTGGGAAACGCCGCCAAGTGAAAGTGAGCAGCAACAGCGAATGAATAATCTTTAGCCAACGGCTGTCAGTTATTTTCATTCCGCGCTTAACTGAGCTAAACAGGAGGGACGTTTTGGAAATTAGTCCTAGTTAATTATCCAGCAGGGCATGCTGATCGTATATTGTACAGTTCCTGACAGCAGAATGTAGGACAAATGATTAAAAATACAGATGGGCACGAATGCAGACATACTTATGAATGTCTTACCATTTTTTCTTGTTTAAAACAGCCGGGTGGTCATCAGCAGAGATCGGGAAGGTCGTTGTGCTGGATGAAGATGGGATATAAAACACTATTCCGCCGTCTCTCAAATACCCAGGTGAGTTCCATGGCTCGAATAACACACGCATTTCATGGTCATTAATGCACTTCACTATTGACACGCAATGGGTTATAGGTTGACCATGTCGGCCGGTGGCTGACCAGTTGCTTAAAGAGGTCTCAGAGAAGTTGATGGATATTTATTCATCAATCCAGAGGTAAATTGGAATACTCTGTCATGACAAGTGTTTGAGATGTCAGACTTTGATCATTCAGGTGGATCACTGCTAAGGTAGGACGATCTTTAGTGGCGGTCTATAAGGTGTATGAAGGAACTGGATGACACGTCTGGTGTATGAAGGATTGAGCAGACGTGTCTGGTGTATGAGGGAGATAGATGTGTCTGATAAATGACGGAGTGAGAGGACATGTTGTATAAGAGAGGAAGTAGACGTGTCTGGTGTATGAGGGAGAGAAAAGACGTGTCTGGTGTATGAGGGAGAGAAAAGATGTGTCTGGTGTATGAGGGAGAGAAGAGATGTGTCTAGTGTATGAGGGAGAGAAGAGATGTGTCTAGTGTATGAGGGAGCCAAAAGACATGTCTGGTGTATGAGGGAGTGAGCAGTCGTGTCTGGTGTATGAGGGAGTGAGCAGTCGTGTCTGGTGTATGAGGGAGTGAGCAGTCGTGTCTGGTGTATGAGGGAGAGAACAGATGTGTCTGGTTTATGAGGGAGATAACTGAGGTGTCTGGTGTATAAAAGAGGGAGAAGACATGTCTGGTGTATGAAGGAGAGAAGAGATGTCTGGTATATGAGGGAGCGGGATGACATGTCTGTTGTATATGAAAGGGATGGGACAACTCTGGTGTATGATTAAGCGAGCAGACGTGTCTTTTTAATGAGGGAGAGAGAAGACGTGTCTGGTATATGAGGGAGATAGGTTTGTTTGTTGTATAAGAGAGGGAGAAGGCATGTCTGGTGTATGAGGGAATGAGAAGAAATGTCTGGTGTATGAGGGAGCGTGCTGATGTCTCTCGTGTATGAGGAAGATAACTGAAGTGTCTGGTCTATAAAGGAGAGAGAAGACATGTCTGTTGTATAAGAGAGGGATAAGACGTGTCTGGTGTATGAGGGAGGAGGTGTGTCTGGTGTATGAGGGAGGAGATGTGTCTGGTGTATGAGGGAGAGAGAAGACTTGTCTGGTGTATAAGTGAGAGAACAGATGTGTCTGGTGTATGAGGGAGTGGGATGACGTGTTGTATAAGAGAGGGAGAAGGGATGTCTGGTGTATGAGGGAGCGAGATTACGTGACTGATGTATGAGGGTGCGAGATTACGAGTCTATTGTATAAGGGAGGGAGAAGACATGTCTACTGTATGAGGGAGAGAGAAGATGGGTCTGGTGTATGAAGGACTGAGAAGCCGTGTCTGGTACATGAAGGAGAGGGAAGGTGTGTCTGGTGTATGAGGGAGCGAGAAGACATGTCTGGTGTATGAAGGAGCGAGAAGAAGTGTGTCTGGTGTATCAGGCAGAGAGAAGACATGTCTAGTGTATGAGGGAGAGAGAGGATGTGTATGACGGAGAGAGAAGATGTGTTTGGTGTATGAGGGAGAGAGAAGACGTGTCTGGTGTATGAGGGAGAGAGAAGACGTGTCTGGTGTATGAGGGAGTGAGAAGACATGTCTGATGTATGAGGGAGCAAGATAAAGTCTCTGGTGTATGAGGGAGCGAAAAGACATGTATGATATATATATATTTTTTTTTTCCTTCCTCCCTCATACACAACACGTCTTCTCCCTCCCTCATAAACCAGACATGTCTTCTCGCTCCCTCATATACCAGACATGTCTTCTCTCTCCCTCATCCACCAGACACATCTGCTTGCTACCTCATATGCCAGATTGTTACAGGGTCACCGTACCCAAGGCTGGGTACCCCTGTTTGAGGGCTGAGGAATCACCAGTCAGTCCCTCATACGGATAGCACTCAGCTATCCACGGATCATCCAGACCACCATTCACAGTAAACCAAGAAGAACTCTTTATTGCACAACAAAAACAAATTTATATAGATCCTTAATTCAATGAACACAAAACCCAGCCCCCAATCCCATCAGCCACATCCCATCACAAATCCCATCAGTATACAGGGGATGTATCAGGTGAGGGGATTACAGAATACAATGGGTTCCCCCACCTGTGTTATCCCCCCTGTAGTGCGGGTGCCGTCTGGGCAGTCAGGGCTGTGCTGGCTGATTAAGAGCCCCAGCCAGATAGGATCGTCTCTTTGAAGGCTGGGGCTGAATCCACATCAGTCTCTGGGCCGGTTACACACTAAACACAATATAATATATTACCGGGTCACGGTATACAGAACCGGACACAAAAGTGCTCCGTGACCCGGCTAAACTTCATATGACACATGAGCCAGCTAGCCTGGCCCTGTCACAGATCTCCCCCTTGACCAACGGTCCGGCAGACCAGGCAGATCCACACGGGTCTGCTGCAGGCTGTCCGAGTGGACAAAGTTCAAAGGTGCAGGCCTTAGTTCATGGCCCCCTTTGTCAGAAGCATCCATTGAAGGTGGGCCAGGGCCCCGGTTGCCCAAAAAGATAGTCAGTAGTCCTCTGTGAATTGGAGGACGGTCCCAGCTCAGCCGGGGGCACATGGCTATCCCCCTCACCAGGGTAACAGGGGCACCTGGAGACTCTTGCTCCCTAGTCTTGGGAACTGAGTCTGGGGCAGCTGCCAGGCCAGGGCGGTTGCATGGAAGGAAAACCCTGCTGATCGGGCCGGGGGCACTCGGGGAACCAGGGAAACACGTAGAGGTAGTAAGCGAGGCCTCTACCGGGACACTGGAGTGACCTAGGGGACACTCTGGGACAGGAACAGGTGCCCTTACAGGGTTATTGGGCGAGCTAAGCAGCTCTGCGGGGTACTCAGGGGACCCAGGGGAATACTCCGGGGCAGGGACAGGTGCCAATACTGGACCACCGGGAGGGTTAAGCAGACCCTCGATCTTCCTCTCTGGGATAGGTGCCTCTGCCTGGGCACGGAGAGAGTCAGAGGAACACTCTGGGACAGTGACCTGGGCTCCTACCAGGACACTTGGGGAATCAGGGATCACTTCGGAAAACACAGGGATAGGAACCAGGGCCTGCGCCAGGCTACCGAGAGGACCCAGGGAACTCGGCAGCCCCTCTGGTGCCCTCGCTAGGTCGGGGAATGGTGCCTCTACCGGGTCACCGGGGACTTCATAGGGAACCTCTGGGGCAGTGACCCGGGCTTCTTCCAGGACACTCGGGAAATCAGGGGGACAATCTGGGGCCCTGGCTTCTACGGGCATAGATAAGGGTTTGGTGAGGACTTGGGTCGGAGCTTTTGGCTTCCTCCTCCGCTTCTTTTTGCTGGCGAGGACCTCGGTTCTTCTCGCCAGGGCAGGGGCCGAGGAGTAGGTGAAGAGGACCTCGGTCCCACTCCCGCAAGTTGTAGTATCATGCTCCCAGTCTCCTTGTAACTCCTGGAGCTCCACTCTCCGCAGCAATTCTTTATAGTCCCTCTCGAGCTGCCATTCCTCTTGGACCAGGCAATCCATAACAGCCTCCAGCTCAGGGGGAATAGTATAAACCAGGACTTCTGCACGGTTGTCCCAGATTGTATCCCTGCGATACTGGCAGGGGCTTCCGAAGGACGAGTCAAATTGGAAGGCATCATATATCAGTCCTGGGTCGACGGGGCTATACAGCATCAGAGGGTCGCTGTGGTCTTCACCTGCTAAGTGCTGGGAGAATCCCTGGTAGCGGCTCTGGAGGTCGAGCTCTGCATATATGAGACCTCTCAATTCTTCTTCCCACTCCGGCAACGGGTTCTCCCCCAGGAGTGGAACTCGTATATCCCACATTGTCCAGTATTGTGCCCAGTAAGTTTCAAAGTGGGGATGGGAGAAATCATCCCTCCAGTCTGCAGGCGCAGACTCTAACTGCCATTGCTGGTGTTCCAGCTCACACACCTCGGCTGTAACCCGGTCTGTCTCATCCTCTGGGTCTCGGAAGGGTTGCATATCCTGGTATGATATTTTGGCGGTCTGTTCCCCTAGTCTGGGAGATACAGACCCACTCTGGCTTAGTTCCTGGTGACACATTTTAATCACCGCCGTCACTTGATCCGATGTAGCCCCTCCTGGGTACAGGGATAAGTGCCAAAGAATGTTCTTTTGTAGAGCACTCAGTCCGAGGCTCTCCTCTGGGGCATCCTGGTGCCGGTCCATCTCTCTCCAGTCCGCAATCAGAGTAGCCTTTCCTTTGCTACAAACCTCCAGGAGCTCTCTCGGTGTCTCTCGTCTGCAATCCCAGTTGGTGGTTTGGATTTCACCCAAGTCGTGGGATTCTTCCCACCGCTGCCAACCAATGTTACAGGGTCACCGTACCCAAGGCTGGGTACCCCTGTTTGAGGGCTGAGGAATCACCAGTCAGTCCCTCATACGGATAGCACTCAGCTATCCACGGATCATCCAGACCACCATTCACAGTAAACCAAGAAGAACTCTTTATTGCACAACAAAAACAAATTTATATAGATCCTTAATTCAATGAACACAAAACCCAGCCCCCAATCCCATCAGCCACATCCCATCACAAATCCCATCAGTATACAGGGGATGTATCAGGTGAGGGGATTACAGAATACAATGGGTTCCCCCACCTGTGTTATCCCCCCTGTAGTGCGGGTGCCGTCTGGGCAGTCAGGGCTGTGCTGGCTGATTAAGAGCCCCAGCCAGATTATAGGATCGTCTCTTTGAAGGCTGGGGCTGAATCCACATCAGTCTCTGGGCCGGTTACACACTAAACACAATATAATATATTACCGGGTCACGGTATACAGAACCGGACACAAAAGTGCTCCGTGACCCGGCTAAACTTCATATGACACATGAGCCAGCTAGCCTGGCCCTGTCACACAGATATGTCTTCTCCCTTTCTTATACTACAGACACGTCTTCTCGCTCCCTCATACAACAGACACGTCTGCTCTCTCCCTCATATACGAAACATGAATTCTCCCTCTCTCATACACCAGACATGTCTTCTCTCTCCTTTATGCACCAGACATGTCTTCTCTCTCCCTCATACACCAGACACGTCTTCTCTCTCCCTCATACACCAGACACGTCTTCTCTCTCCCTCTTACACCAGACACGTCTTTTCTCTCCCTCATACACCAGTCACGTCTTCTCTCTCCCTCATACACCAGTCACGTCTTCTCTCTCCCTCATCCACCAGACATGTCTTCTATCACCCTCATACACCAGACACGTCATCTTGCTCCCTCATACACGAGACATGTCTTCTCTCTCCCTCATACACGACATGTCTTCTCTCTCCCTCATACACGAGACACGTCTTCCCTCTCCCTCATACAGCAGACACATATTCTCTCCCCCTCAAACACCAGACACATCTTCTCTCACCCTCATACACCAGACACGTCTTCTCTCTACCTCATACAGCAGACATGCCTTCTCCCTCTCTTATACAATAGGCACGTAATCTCGCACCCTCATACACCAGGCACGTAATGTCGCACCCTCATACACCAGACGTGTCTTCTCACCCCCTCATACACCAGACATGTCTTCTCTCTCTCTCATCCACCAGACACATCTGCTTGCTACCTCATACGCCAGCTATGTCTTCTCCCTTTCTCATACAACAGACATGTCATCTTGCTCCTCAAACACCAGACATGTCTTCTCACTCCCTCATAAACCAGACACGTCTTCTCGCTCCCTCGTAAACCAGACACATCTTCTCTTTCGCTCATACACCAGACACGTCTTCTCTCTCCCTCATACACCAGACACGTCTTCTCTCTCCCTCATACACCAGACACGTCTTCTCTCTCCGTCATACACGAGACACGTCTTCTCTCTCCGTCATACACGAGACACGTCTTCTCTCTCCCTCATACACGAGACACGTCTTCCCTCTCCCTCATACACGAGACACGTCTTCCCTCTCCCTCATACAGCAGACACATATTCTCTCCTACTCAAACACCAGACACGTCTTCTCTCACCCTCATACACCAGACACGTCTTCTCTCTACCTCATACAGCAGACATGCCTTCTCCCTCTCTTATACAATAGGCACTTAATCCCGCACCCTCATACACCAGGCACGTAATGTCGCACCCTCATACACCAGACATGTCTTCTCACTCCCTCATACACCAGACATGTCTTCTCTCTCTCAAATGCAACAGATACATCTGCTTGCTACCTCATACGCCAGCTATGTCTTCTCCCTTTCTTATACAACAGACATGTCATCTTGCTCCCTCATACTCCAGACATGTCTTCTCGCTCCCTCATAAACCAGACACGTCTTCTCGCTCCCTCATAAACCAGACACGTCTTCTCTTTCGCTCATACACCAGATACTTCAGCTCACTCCCTCATACATCAGACATGTCTTCTTACTCCATAAGACATGTCTGGTGTATGAGGGAGCAAGAAGACATGTCTGGTGTATGAGGGTGAGAGAAGACGTGTCTTTTGTATGATAAAGAGAGAAGATGTGTCTGGTGTATGAGAGAAGATGTGTCTGGTGTATGAGGGAACAAACAGACGTGTCTGGTGTATGAGGGAGAGAGACGACATGTCAGGTGTATGAGGGAGCGAGCAGACGTGTCTCTTGTATAAGAGAGGGAGAATACATGTCTGATATATGAGGGAGCAAGAAGACATGTCTGATATATGAGGGAGAGAGTTGAAGTATCTGGTGTATGAGGGAGAGAGAAGACGTGTCTGGTGCATGAGGGAGAAAGAAGACGTGTCTGGTGTATGAGGGAGAGAGACGAAGTGTCTGTTGTATGAGGAAGAGAGAAGATGTGTCTGGTGTATGAGGGAAGATGTGTCTGGTGTATGAGGGAAGATGTGTTCTGGTGCCCTGTGCGGACTACTCTTCTGGCGCCACCCCCATCCCCTTCTCACTGACCCCCCCCTTCCCCTTCCCCTTCTCACTGCCCCCTCCTCTGCCCCTTCCCTCTATCCTTACTTACCTCGTTGCCGGAGTCCTGCGGTGGAAGCGGGAGGCGTCCGTCTTCCCGATCTGCCGCGGTGCGCGCTTCACAGCTGAGCGCCGGAAAATTAAGAGTGAGGGGTGCCGAGCGGTCGCTCAAAACGTCACGAGCGACCGCTCGGCGCCTCTGCCGGGACTTAAATTGAAACATCATTTTTTTTTTTTGTTTGTTTTAACTTTATTTAACACCATCCATGTTAAATAAAGTTAAAAAAAAACAAAAAACAGAAAAACGATGCTTTAATTTAAGTCCCAGGCAGGCTCCCCTGTTGCCATGGCGCCCTGTGCGGCCGCACAGGTCGCACACCCCTAAGGCTGGCCCTGGGTGTATGAAGGAGAGAGAAGACGTGTCTGGTGTATGAGGGAGAGAGAAGACGTGTCTGGTGTATGAGGGAGAGAGAAGATGTGTCTGGTATATGAGGGAGAGAGAAGACGTGTCTGGTGTATGAGGGAGAGAGAAGACGTGTCTGGTGTATGAGGGAGAGAGAAGACGTGTCTGGTGTATGAGGGAGAGAGAAGACGTGTCTGGTGTATGAGGGAGAGAGAAGACGTGTCTGGTGTACGAGGGAGAGAGAAGACGTGTCTGGTGTACGAGGGAGAGAGAAGACGTGTCTGGTGTATGAGGGAGAGAGAAGACGTGTCTGGTGTATGTGGGAGAGAGAAGACGTGTATGAGGAAGATAACATTGCGTTGACAGTTTGTTTTCTGTAGGTATTTTTGGTTGAACCAAAACAACGCGACAATCCTAATGACCGAGAGACCTCCGCAGGGAACGTACGACCTCAATATTACGGTTTCTGACGGTGTGTGGCCAGATACCTTCTCTACTATCAAAATGTATGTACAAGAGATTGGAAGTGACGCCTTCCGCAGCTCGGTGTCTCTGAGACTCACAAGTAAGTAATAAGTTGTGCGGAGGGGTCTCAGGTAGAATCTTGTAGGACTCCGCTGGGACATTTGATGGGAAGACTGCCTGGTTTGACCATCATAGAGTTTGCACTAGATAAAGAAGTGATGTACAGGTCACCAGAGCTACATATATATGTAACCATTTCCCTGGACTCCTTTACATTGTACCATGAAGACATTAAAATGATGTAGTATCCCTGCATAGGGATAGAAGGAAATGGTGGGACAGGAACGCTCTTGGCATTAAGTGACCCCTGTCCTACTCAGTGCGTAACCCCAATTCCCTTCCCCGCTCCTATCTGGGTAAATATGTTACTATCTCTGCTTCTCAGTCACAACTTTTTAATCCGCATTTTAGGCATTACAGCAGAGGAATTCATAGAGAAGGATGAGTTTGGAGTCAGCAGACGTGACCAGCTCCAGGCCGTCCTGGCAGACATGGCAGCTGCCCATCCAAGCCATATCCACATCTTCAGTGTGGTGAACGCAGAGGATAACGCGACCGACGTGACATTTTCAGTATGCGGAGCCGCCTCCTGCCACAAACCCGAGATCTTACGGAGCTTATTGACAGCCCAGAGAGAGAAGGTATGGACAGAGTGTTTATGGCGTTATTACTGAGTAAGAATAACGCCGGCTGCCTCTTAAAATTAATGATATTACAAAACGCAGAATATTTATCAGTCTCATGATATCTAGATGTATCCTGTTTGTCTTTCAGAGTTTTGTGGAAATAATTCCCTTGATTTTGAATCTCTGAGGGTGCAGCCGGGGGTTTATTACTTTATAACAAAAGTAAAGATCTAAGAGCGATGCGTTTTAATCATCTTTATCTGCGTTTGTTGTGGGAGGGAGCTGGTCCTGGGGTGCCTAATGGCAACAGAACTGTGATGGTGTCTAGATAAGTTTTTGGTGCCGTCTTAACTGAGTTTTTTTGTATTCTTCTGAATGACAGATCTGATCAGTGCTGAAGGAAAGGAATTCCCAAGTATCCATTGATTTCTGTTCACGGATGGACTGTTGGCAGGATGGCGGGTGCACAATCCATAGCGCAGTCAGCAGATTCACACCTCTCGCGGATGGAGGTAGCGCATCTTTAGTCTCAATTCCCCAAGTCGGAAACGTGTCCTGCAGATGTCCGGTACAGAAACAATTTTACCAGAACTGTTATTCTCTGCCCCGAAACCCTTGCCTGAATGGTGGGACTTGCACGTCGACTCTCACCGGTTACAGGTAGGCAGATTCTCTGGACTATGTTCCCGTGTGACTTATCCCTTACATCACCAACTTCAGACAGTCTACCTCTGAAACTAAAATATTTCCGTTTATCTTTCTAGGTGCCGCTGTTTGACTTCATTCCTTGGGCCACGCTGCCAGCAGACTCAGAGAACATTTCACGGTATCGGCCACTGCTCGGACAGCCATCTATCGCTGGAGTGCGTAAGCGACAGCACAGACGGATTATTGCTACACAGCGGAGTGTCAAGAGACAGTAAGAACTTCATCGCAGTTGGTGAGTATCAGGAAAGGGCGTAGCGCGGAGAAGCAGCGTCAACAACTAGAGAGCAGAGGCAGAGCACCTTTTCTCATTTATATTATAGATGGTTATTATATACCCCCTATGTTTCCTTTTGAGCTTCTTTAGGAGGAAGATAATCTTGTATGTTTCTTTCTGTGCTTTAATAGATTCAAACTGAGAAGAAATAGAGAACTAAACCACTTTTATTGAATGTTTACACAGTACAATACAGAACGTCAAATCACAAGTAAATCACAAGGTAAAGAGTAACAAATCACAAGTAAATCACAAGGCAAAGAGTAACAAATCACAAGTAAATCACAAGGCAAAGAGTAACAAATCACAAGGCAGAGTAACAAATCACAAGTACAATACAATGAGTTACAAATCACAAGGCAAAGACTAACAAATCACAAGTAAATCACAAGGCAAAGAGTAACAAATACAATGATGAAGTCATGAGTAACATGAAGTGAAAGTAATAGTAAATCTACATTGACGATAATCACAGTTGAATTACATTCTTAGTCTGCTCCGCGTCCAGCCGCACTGCTGTTAATGGGGTTGTTTCCATTCCCAAAGAGATTACGAGCAGCCGGCTCCTTCTCATCTTCAGACAAGACCTGACCACGCTGAGACTTGGCTTTCCAGAGAAGGAGAACGGCATCGAATAGACCTGCGCCTGAGAGAAAGTAAGAATTATCACATCATGAGCCAGACATGTAATTAATGCAGCCACAGGAAAGCTTAAATATTCTCCTTTACTCACAGCAGTAGAATGAAGGTGAATCTTTAAGAGCAGACACAGAGCTGCATTATACTCAACTAACTGACCCTCAACTAACTCTATATGGAACATATAACCAAGACAAGTCATACCAAATACACAACGATTCAAGTCGCACGCAGTCAAATTTACTTAAGGAAAATGTCAACGTCGGGCAGTCAGGGAAGATGAATTACTGACTTCATTTACTTCGGTGCAGGGAGTCAGCCTGACTCTGGATCGCTGCCGCACGGCTTTGATAAATGAGACAGAGGGGATCGGAGGAAAGCTACTTACAGAGGATCGAACGAGTTGTAAAGTCCACGGAATCATCATGCAGGACAGAAGGTACGGAGCACACGGACCGCTTGGGCTGGAGATCAGGGCTGACTTTACTGCAGTCAGACGATAAACCGGGATTAATGCCTAGCGGCTGCAGCACTCTGGTTGCAATCTGCGTGGATGAAGAGAAAGGAAGTGTTGAAGAGTCATGACAATTTTTATGCATGTTTAATATTATCTGCAGTAGTAAAGCCCCACACCACGTGTTACTCTGACCCGTGTCTGATATGCATGCCATTCTCTGCAGGTTTTGGGAGCCGGATGCCGTTCTGCAGCTCGGAGGCGTTAAGCAGTCATCTCCTCGTTCCCACAATCTCCTTCCGCACAAACCCTTTAAAGGCTGTCTCCGCAACGTCGTTCTTAATAAGCAGGTAATGACTTTCTATCACGCAGAGTATCGCTTACCTCTTACTGCAGATGGCTGCTCTGTAGTGGACGTGGGAGCTGCGGATGGATCCGGTAAACTGGATCAGCTTCGGTACTTTGGGGGTCTCTGAGCAGAGGGACACGGTATAACCAGGTGGGTTAGGATAGTCGTGGCCGGTATCACGTAGGACAGAGGTTGGTGATGATTCCTATAAGACACGAATAAATTAGAAAGTTCTTTGATTAGCAACGTGTATTATTACCAATATTCAGTAACATACAACTCGCAGATATGCAGCCGGACTGCACGAGGAGCCGGATCAATAGACATTCTAAGGGTAACTAAACCGTAAGAAAGCAACCGGTAGCGGGGTCCGTATCAAAGCTTTCAGCCGAGTTATCTGAGCTACTTTGTGCTGACCTGCAGAATGATATCTAATAATTTTCTTTATGGGGTGTGTGTGTTTCCTTTAATACAGGTGTATGATCTAGCAGCCCCGCTGGAGGCCGTTAATAGCTCCCCAGGCTGTGCGAGGAAGGGTACAGCTTGCTCATCACCCGCACCCTGCGACTCTCCTTGCGTCAGTGACCCCCGGACCCCCAGCTGTGATTGCCCACCCGCTCACCAGGACTGCGGAAAAGGTACAGGCTTGGCTTTCACCGATGTGCTCACGGTTAATAACGCTACAACAACATTAAAAGGAGAGACAAACCTGAATTAATGGTTCCACCACCTCGCTGATATCACAACGTCTCCCAATATACAATGTGTTTTATATTAAGCCATTTAGAAGAAGTGCTATTTTTCATGCCAATATTTGTTATATTAAAGAGACTCACCTGAACCGGGACATCTTTGTGAATGCCCAGAGTATAGTGTAGATTATTGGAAAATGGGGAGTCGCGGTGCGAGCATCAAGGAATCCATTCGAATGTTTGGGGCCAAAGCTCCGCCAGAAAGGACTCTTCATACATCACATCTGAACGCTCTGCCACCGCCTGGTGCTCTGCTGGGCGATAATTTCTGTATCATAGTGAATAGCGTAATCCGCATTATATACTCATCCTTTTGCAGATGTCCACGAACACTTCTTCCATCCTGGAGGCCACATCCGGTACCTGCTCCCTCATGCTCTCCATCCGCAGCGGACACATTTTCAGGCAACGTTAAGAACACGCAACGCCGACAGCATCATCCTGCGTTTGTCTTCTAAGGACCGCAGCGAATAAATCCACCTGCAGGTACCAAACACAGCATGAAGTCCATACCGTGACACGCGC
Source organism: Spea hammondii (assembly GCA_029215755.1). Classification (NCBI taxonomy): domain Eukaryota; kingdom Metazoa; phylum Chordata; class Amphibia; order Anura; family Pelobatidae; genus Spea; species Spea hammondii. The sequence continues at coordinate 43,705,235 of JARDYJ010000009.1, forward strand.
CATGCTGCACGTTGGGTAGAGTCGCGTCCACATCTGAAGCTCCTGATTCAGAGCAGCCGGTAGATGGGACAGCTTTAGGGTCGTTGTATTTCAGCGTTTGCTGCGAGAGCCCAGAGCGCTCCACTGTTAGGTGGTCTGGGTCCGCAGCAATGGCGAGCAGCCTGTAGATCATAGCGGAGCTTCAGCACCCGATGGTTCAGCATGACCCGGGGATCTAACGGCACCGTTTGTTTTGTCGAGGTGAGGCATGGGCTTCTAACAGTCTCCTACAATCTCGGAGAGTGGAACAAAGCTGGCTTGGAAAGGATGCAGAACGAGTTCACGCTTCGCTTTAATGGAGGAGGGGAGCACAGAGACGACAGCAGCTCACGGGACCTACAAAGAAATTAAAGTCGTTCCGAGATGCGCGACTCTGGGAAGCATCAACCAATCGGGTTATCAAGGTAAAATAACAATAGTTACAGATAGTAAGCGTTTACGCTTTCGCAAAAATGGGCTTCAATAAAACTGTAAAAGCATTTCTAGTGAATGTAAGATTAGAATCCGTCTGTAAATCCATGGGGTATAAAGCCTCTCCCTGCCCGTCATTACCTGGAATACGCCATACGATGCTGAATTCTCACTGTCCCATCATGCGCTGATCTCCAATTCCTTCGGTGTAATCAGGATGCATAAAGAACGCGAGACTGAACGGCTGCCGCCTGCCCATGGAGAACACGACGGCCTCGCCGGTGTCCGTTATAAGCCGGGAAGGAGTGACCGAAGGCTGCGTCTCAGACGTCTGTAGCAGCAGCCCCTGCAGCCGCGGCTTTGTCTGCGTTGATCTATGGATAAACCACGAATGCAGGTATCACCCAACGCGTGCTGGGGTCACAAGACTTCAGAAGAGATTAGAGCTTTGGGGTCTTACCTTGTGCTTTCTAAGCATTCCCAGTTAAGCTGCACTCCATACACCGCATTCACTCCACTCGATTGTTAAACCACCACTCCCATGTGTCGAGGGATAATGAGAATCGTTGTCCTGTATGAAAGAGGAAGAAACATTTTGAAACACTTTACATGATTTCGTTTTACTGGCTTAAAATGTATCTGATCTTCCGCTGTTATGGTAGATTTAACCCCTTCTCTCCCTGTAACTCCACAGGTGCCCCCCAGGATACCTGCTTACAGAGAACAGCACAGAAGCTCACTGCGTCTACACGGTATGTGCCAGCCACCCCTGCAAACACGGCACGTGCCACGCTCGCCAGCCCAATCCACCTGCCTCTGCGCAGAGGGGTACATCGGGAGCGGATGTCACGTCTTCAGCCCCGGACTCTGGATCAGCACTCTTTATAGCATCTTGATTTGCCTCCTGACGATCATAGGTAAATTTAACGCACCGTCTCCCTCATTACCTCCCATGTAACCCGGGAGGGGGGCTCAGCACCACCTTTAAGGGGATCGGTCATTCATTAACCCAAGGGCGTTGGTTTATACAGCGCTGGAAGTCCTACCAAGGGTGGATCAGGGCGAGTTAAGATTGGTAGCAACCCTGTTATTCATGATGGATCAAGAAAAAGCATTAAAATATAAAAAATATTCAGTACCTTGCATGCTTCAAGAGGATAATTCTTGTGTCTCCATTCTCAGCGCTGATCGCCGGAATTCTGTTGTGGTCTCGCTGCAAGAGGAGGAAGACCATAAACCAAGGAGTTTATCACGGATCCGGGCATAGCCACGACCTTGGACACCAGAAAAAACATCTTCCATTACAACGAAGACCACGTGAGTAAAGCGTTTGTGGGATACAATGTTACATTTTATATATGTAGTTTGTAGCAAGTTTAAGACTTTGGTCCACTCACCAGCTGCTGCTGATCCTGGAATTCTGATACAATCCGTACTCCATACGCCTTAAGCCGCTTCATACACAGCTGAAAAGTTAAAGGGATAAAGGCCTTGTGTAACGAGATGGAATGTTTTAATTACCTAATCACACTCAAAATACATTTACAAAATTTCCATTTTCTGCAGTAGTAGCTCTGACTCCGGACAGAGTAGGGAAGCACAGATTTGGGGCAGGACGGGTTAAATTGGATGACTACTCGTTTGGCAACTTGCTGAGACAGACGAACGAACCAATCAGTTTTAATTCGAGTGAATGTTCTCTGCAGGACGCATTCGACGTGACAGAGCTCCAGCTGTGTGATCGGAGCAGCGCCGCGCACGCTTTCTGCAGGAAACGGTCCCTTAAGCTGCGATTCCGAGACGTCTGTCAGCCTGAAGGAGCCGTCAAAGTTCCCCGCGTCGGAGCGGAGCGGTTCTTTTACCAGCGGAGATTTCGGCCGATACTTCTACGACGCGTTCCAAGAAGCTGCCTACATCCAGCAAGCGCTTTCATGCGACAGCTTAAAGGTCTATCACGTGGAAGGAGACGGCTCCCCGGCGGGCAGCCTCAGCACGCTGGCGTCGTCCGGAGCCGAGGGGGACGTGGAGTACGAGGAGGAGATGAGACGGTGGGGGCCAAAGTTTGTGACTCTCTCTAAACTCTACTCTTACACGGCCGCCGAGGATCTGCAGTGAAAGAGCGATGATCGGGAAAGACATCCTATGCTTTTGGCAGAGACTTGCGGTGATAACATTGAGGATTGTGCACCCAAAGCAACAATGGTTTGATCTGGAGAAGCTGCAGAAATAAAGGAGAGAAAGCAGACCAAAGAGCTTACAGTCTAACCAGTGGTATCCCCTCGCTCACCTTGGGACGGAGTCCGCCAAGTCTGAAGATGTCCAGAACAGCAGCAAACAGGTCTGCAAACCTAGAGCCAGGACAAGAAGCTTGCATTAGTTCTCTAGTTACCCTTTATACCCCCGCGTGACTCCAATTAACGTCTGATCACCGCACCCCTATCAAAGCTTTAACGAGCTCCACCCGGGACTGGGATTCCATTTCCGTGCGAGGGCCCAATAAGGATACAGGATTTATTTCATTTTAACATTACGGGGCTCACTCGGCCCACCCACGTGACCCCCCCCCTGTTCATGCCTTACCGCCGGCATGCATTCACCTGTGCCAAAGCCCCAGCTCCCTCTTCTGTTTTCACCCTTTAATGTTTGAAATAAACTCAGTAAAACGATTATTCGGCTCTTTGTGCTCAGTTTGTAGTAAAACAGTGTCAGGGGCCGGCGATTAAAACAAAATATGGAGACAATTGGAGACCAGCCCAAAACTTCATGAGGCCATTTTTTCTGCACTTATCTGCACTGGTGGTTATTATTGGGGCAGGGAGGTATATACAGTGCAGCTGAACAGTGTAAAACCACCCCATCACTATATAGGGGGCTTCAGCTAAGATGGGGGGGTAAATCCCCTGACACAGAGGAGGTGGAAGATAAGTGAAACAGCCCCCCAGCAGAAGTGGTAGAGGCTAATACAGTGAAGGGATCGTAAACGTGTGGGATAGACATACGGCTCCTGAATCTAAGACGAGACTGGACGGGGGCCGAATGGGGCTGATCTACTAATTTATCTGCGTTTCAGGCCAGCAGCTGCTGTTGGTGCAGCAATTCCCATCATGCTGAGCCGCTGAGGGTGCAGCGGGTTGGGTTTAATAAGTAAAGTGTTTGCAGTCCTGGCCTGGTGCATGTAACCCCGTGGCTGCAGCATGTATGTGTTATAAGGGCTTGCTGAGTGTAACCCCGTGGCTGCAGCATGTATGTGTTATAACCCGAATGAGCTCGTCCCTAAAAAATACTTATACTCAAACTCACAAAACATAACATACACCGAGACAGATGCTCGAATGAGATTAGAACCTGTAACTTTCCGCACGGCGAGTAACACAACTTACCTGCGCGCTACACTTCCAATGAATGGATCTGCTCGTCCGTAATACAAATACTCAAATTCGCCCAATCTGAAAACATAATTTTACGTACAGGACTCAACGGGATTAGAACCAGAACCAACCTGCATGGGATGTAACAAACACTGCCGCTGCGCCACCCCTGCAACAGACAAAGGTGCTCACCCGTAATACAAATACTCAAATGCCCCCCCCCCCCCGAAACCATAATTCTACACACTAAGCAGTTAGACACACTAAGCAATAGGCAGTGCACCTTTTAGATTGTGTGCATTATGTTAGATGTTATGTGTAGTTGTGCATCACACGCAGGCGTCATATGTTCATGGCGACGAAGAGCCTTCAATCATCCGATGGTGTAATGGTTAGGTGCGCTGCCTGCCATATGTTGCGGTCCCGGTTCGATTCCCTGTAGCTCCGTGGGGAGCATCCAGCTATGCGGTGGTTTGAAGGTTCGGTGTGTTGTGTACTCGATGCTGCGGTCCCAGTCTGGTTTCGCTTGAAGGTTCGGTGTGTTGCCTACGAGATGATGCGCTGATAGCTCGCTTCCGTGTGGCTCGGTACAGCTACTGACAATGTCTCTGTGTGTACGGCGGTCTTACCCTGAAAAAAAAACGTGCGCTGCTGTATTATTATTATTTTTTTTAGCATTTATAGAAAAAAAGCATAAAAGGTGTTGCGTACTACCGACTGGCTCTTACCCCCAATCATCCTGACCCGCACATACGCACTTTCACACACCACCGAACATACTCATACGCCTTACACACCGCACCGAACATACCCATACGCCTTACACACCGCACCGACCATACCGCACCGCAACCACTCGCCAGGCCTCACGGGGATTAGAACCAGAAACCAAACCGCTTGGTAAGTAAGTACACTTGACACCTGCGCCACCCTTGTGGCAGACCGAATTTGCTCGTCCGTAATACTTATACTCAAATTCACAGAGTCTAAAAACATAACTTAATGTTTCTAGTCGCAGGACTTAATGGGACTCGAACCCGGAACTCACGGCACAGTGTGCGATACACGCATCACACGCGCCACCTTTGAGATGGAAAAGAGCTGCTCATCCCTAATACAAATACACAAATTCACCCACTGGAAAAACATAATGTTACAAATATCCACCCTAACACGCAGGCCGCACAGGGATTAGAACCAGGAGCCTCACGCATGGTGAGCGATACACCTAACACACGTGCCACACACACGGCTGGATGGCTGCCCTCGTCCCATCCACATATACTCAAATTTACCTACTCCAAAAAACATAAAATCATACGTTATACAGGAATCACAGAGATTAGAACCAGGGGCCAGGAGCACGGTGATGAACACAGCTAAGACATGCGCCACCAGTACCATGGTGCAAAAGTGCCTTGTCTGTTATACAAATACTCAGATTCACCGACTCTGAAAACATAACATTAGTTTATATACAGGATACATGGAGAATAGAACCTGCATCCAATTGTAGGGATGGGGGGGGGGGGGGTAACGCACCAAACACCTAGACCACCATCTCAACTGGGTCAGGAGGTTTGCCAGTTCCACAAATACTCTGATGTACCCGCTCTAAAAGATTAAGAATAAGATCATACAGTAGACCGGCGGGTGAGAACCAGCAGCCAACCACACGTTAGGCAATGCACTTAACCATCACGCCATTCCACCACACGAGATAGGGGCCCACCGGCTCCACATATAATAATATCTCCCGACTCTAAAAACATTAGAAATAAATCGGCCATGAAGCAAAGTGGGATAGAAGCACTATATAGTTACCTACGGGAGCGAAGCGGGTTTGAACCATAAACCAGTCGCAGTTTAGGCGATACACCTAACCGTTACGCCACACCACGACATGGCGTCGGCCGCCCACCTGCTCTACATTTACTCATACGGACCCCCTCTAAAAACATAAGAAGAACATGCAGACGCGCTACACACGTAGATCCAGCTTTCATGGAGATTAGAACCAAAATACTTTTATATTGTTAGTAATGCATACGATGTCTGCCTGCTCCACATATAATCATATGCACCAAGTATAAAATGATACAAATACACAGATCCACTATAACAATCAACACAACCGCACCACACATTCACAGGGACTAAAATTATCATTCACAACATGAATAACGCACCCAACCTTTACGCCACCGCATGAACGGGAGCTCGCCGGCTGCCTGATACACATACATGCACCAAATATAAAATAAGTCACACACGCACGCACTATAACACTCACTATAACACAGCCACACTATACACAGCGAGTTCACCTGTTGTATTACAGGTAATACACGCAGCCACTACACCACACCACACCATGGCATGATAAACATATACTTAGATTCACACGCTCTAAAAACATTTTAAAAAAAACACATTCACCAGACGTTTCTTTACTGAGATCACGGGGTTGGAACCAACAAAGCGCTGCATGGTAGATAATGCACCAAACACCTAACCTACCACTGCGGCTGGTTATGACTTGACTGATTGTCCCCCAAATACTCTTATGTACCCTGCTCTAAACACTTAAGAAAAAAAACATTCAAGCCAACATCAAGTTACTGACAGGAGTTAAGGGGGTTAGAACCAACAACAAAGGAAACAGTAGGTGACGCACCTAACCGTTACACCACGCTGCAGCATGGCTCCTGATCTTCCCCTGCCCCACATATACTCATATATACCCCTCTAAACACATTAAAAGAAAACACACGGACATGTTGCACACATCAACACGGGTTTCACGGAGACTAGAACCAGTAGCGTTTTGGGTGGTGGGTAACGCACCTAACATCTACACCACCGGCGCAAATCGATCTTTGCTGGCTGCTGTTTCCACAGCACAATACTCTGATGTACCCGCTCTAAAAGATTAGAAATCAGCTCATACAGCAGACCGACGGGTGAGAACCAGCAGCCAGCCACACGTTACACAATTCACTTAACTATCATGCCATTCCATTACAGGAGATGGGCGCCCGCCGGCTCCACATATACTAATATCTCCCGACTCTAAAAACATTAGAAATAAATTATCCATGAAGCGAAGGGGGTTAGAAGCACTATACAGTTACCTATGGGAGCAAAGCGGGTTTGAACCAGAAACCAGTCACAGTTTAGGCGATACACCTAACCGTTACGCCACACCACAACATGGCGTTGCCCGGCCACCTGCTCTACATTTACTCATACGGACCCCCTCTAAAAACATAAGAAGAACATGCAGACGCGCTACACACGTAGATCCAGCTTTCATGGAGTTTAGAACCAAAATACTTTTATATGGTTAGCAATGCATACGATGTCTGCCTGCTCCACATATAATCATATGCACTAAGTATAAAATGATACAAATACACAGATCCACTATAACGATTAGACTTGGGCACCAGGGAGCCCTTCGTGTTCGTCTTCAGGGGGGAAAAAATCTTCGTAAGGCTAGGTTTCCACTTGGGTTTTTGTCCTGCGGTTTTTTCTTGATGAAAAACGCCAGGAAAAACGCCAAGAAAACTGCCACTGCATTTACCTGCGTTTTGGCGTTTTTTCTGGAGTTTTTTCTGGCGTTTTAGCCTTTCTGTGGAAATTGCTTTTTTTGACCTTAGGCAGTTTTTCCAGCCTTTACAAGTTAGAAGTTTCACCCAGCTAAAAGGGATTAGGATAAATGGCAAGTATCTGCCCTCTCCTGATGTCATTTACTTGGTAGACCCTTTTGTCTCTTTTCTGTGGTTTGTAAGGCATGCTTTATTCCGAATGTCTGCTCCTCTGGGAAGATTGGCCCCAAATGATGGTGCAAATTGTTTGCTGTTGCTTTTGGCACGCAGGATCCAGTTGATGCGTCGCGTATGTTTGTTTGTAATGGCATGTTTGTTCCAAATGGTGTAAAATTCAATATGAACCAGTCCAGGACTTTGTTTTGTGTGAAACTGTTTGTTTTCAGCCTATTTCTCGTAGGACACACAGATACTGGGTCCATCCTCTGCATTGTAACTGTGGAAAAAACGCCATAAAAAACGCCAAGGCAATAAACCCACATGGCTTTTTCATGGCGTTTTTTCTCTCCCATAGACTTCTATTGGAGAAAAACGCCAAGATTTCCTTGAAAAAACGCCAGAGTGTGAACATGCTGCGATTTTGAAAAACTGCCACAGAGCCCAAAAAAGCAGAAAAACGCCAAAGAGGACTGAAAAAACTCCAGACAGAAAAACGCCAAGTGGAAATGGCATTTTGCGATTTCCTATTGAAGAACAGCCTAACATCTGGCTGCAGCGTTTTTTCACTAAAAAAACGCCAGGTGGCGCTATTGGCGTTTTTATGGGCGTTTTTAGAGAAAAAAAAACAAGTGGAAACCTAGCCTAACCCCTGCTACGCAGCCGGGAGAAAACAAAGATGAAACGAGCACGAAGAATGTCCACGAATATTCGCCCGAAAAGAAGACAGGAACGGGCGAATATTCGCGGACATTCTTCGTGCTCGTTTCATCTTCGTTTTCTCCCGGCTGCGTAGCAGGGGTTAATACGGGGTTAAGAACACATCGGAGCCGCAGCAGCAGATGCGTTTGCGCCGTGAAGGTACGTGTGTGCGACTCTATTGGTCGCCGGAAGGGGGCTGGTCTGGCATCAACAAATGAATTATTTAATTTTATTTTAAAGTTATATTTATTGTTTACTTTATTATATTTATTTAACGTTGTAGTGCTACCCTACCCAGCTATACCTACCTACGTGCACTAGTATACCTAGTTTAGCTAAATTTGATGGGACAGAACTGGAAAAAAGCAGGACTGTCCACAAAAATGTTGGGTGTGTTGGCAGGTATGCGAATGGAAAAATGTGGGACAAGAACTAAAAAATAGCTTAGGGTTAATGTACGGTTATGTTTAAGATTATTAGCAGTGCACTGTTTTGGTTAAAGATGTATTACGTCTAAATAAGAAGCTTGCATTAGTTCTCTAGTTACCCTTTATACCCCCGCGTGACTCCAATTAACGTCTAATCACCGCACCCCTATCAAAGCTTTAACGACTCCATTTAACGAATTGAATGACAGCTGACCCCAATCAAAGTTGGGTTCCGCCCCCTGTTTGAAGGTTAAGCTTAGAATGTTCAGGCTCGCCGTGCAGACGATTACTCTGGCTCTGCCGCCCCACACAAGCGTAAGGAAAACATCTTGTAACAAACAACTACCGATAGTGTAATTAGAGACTGTTTATGTGCAAGCGCAAACAAATACAGTAATATATTAAACGCCGGTAACAGAGCAATGTTTGTAACAAAACTTGGGCCTTCCACACCCCCTAGCATGCAATCACTCCCTCTGCTCCCACAACTCAAAATAAAATATTTGCCACACTGGCTGAGTGAAGACTGTGAGAGTTAATGCCGTCTTCCATCGTTCTGACCATACTGTAACCTTGGGAGGTCCCCATAATCATCCCCAGAGTCCCTTTGTCTCCTCATTCACTAAGCTGCACCTCTCTCCTTTTTCCTCCCTCCTTACAGTACAGGGATAGCTCAAATAAACATTGCGGTGTTGGTGTGTGTGTATGTGTTTGAGTGGCTGTGTAAGTCAGGAATCATGGAAAGTATAAAACAGTCGATATGACGCCTGACTTTTATGCCCCTATGTAAAAATATTTGCTCTAAAAATATAAGACAAAATACTTTTGTGAGCTGTGTATAAGTTAGAGTGGCTGTGTTCGTATTTACACAACCACACGGTACAAGAACCCTTAGGTGTGGAGCCAGAAACCTCGTCCTTTGTAGGCGTCCCACCTAACCACTACGCCACAACGCTGTTATGTGCTTTGTCTCCCCATTTGGCGTATAAAGCCTTCCTGTTCCTGAGGAGATGTGCGTAGGGGCCGCAGGCGAGTGTAATATATCTGTGGGGTGTAGAAGCTTCCAACTACCTGGTGGTGCAAAGGTTAGGTGTATATCCTCCGATACAGAAGGTTACTGGTTCGTTCCCCCAGCTTGACTTATGTAAATATATATAAGTTTTAGAACGAGTGCATGTGAGTATAAGAGGACTACGGAAAGCTAAAATTCTCGGCCACGTGGGTGGCACAATGGTCAGGTGTCTTATGCACCATACAAAAGGTTGCTGGTTCAATTCCCATGAGCCCTAACAGTAGCGGTGTCCGTGGTGGGGGGGTCGGCCTTAGGTTGAGCGCATGAGTTGGTGTGGTTGTGTATGAGTATGTTTGTGTGTGACGGCGTGTTTGTGTAAGTCAGGACTCATGGGAATTGAATCACGAGATAAGGCACCTGTTTTTATGCCGTTATCTAAAGATATTTTGTGCTGAAAAAAAAAATAATTGGTGCGTGCAGCTAATTATATATTTACACAGCAGCTTTTTTTTTTTTTTTTTCAAACACAACCAGGAGGAATCAAACCAACAACCTTGAGCATCAAAGGCAGCCCACTTAACCATCACGCCACAAGGTACTTACAGAGAATCACCCTCCCCGTGGATATATAATGCCTGCCTGTGTCTGGATCACGGAGCCGGTATATAAATGTGAAACAGAATCGCTTGTGTGACTGCCGCGTGGCGTAATGGGGAGCAATTAGCCTTCCATCCAAAGGCTTGCTGGTTCTAATCCCAGCGCGTCGAAAAGCTTTATTAGTAAGAAATACGTCCTTTTTTAATTTATATTCCAAAAAAAACTTGCATTTAATAAATGGATTGCAAAAAGCCGGGTGAATTTGTGATTAGGAAGTGAAGTTCATATTCTGGAAATATAATGGATGGTGGACGTTGCTTACAGTCAGGATGGGCGCAAGGGTCCCTTCTGGCTGCCTGTGTTTAACATAGAAAGTGACGGCAGATAAGAAGCATTCGGCCATCCAGTCTGCCCAACCTCTGAATCCTTTCCTTAGTATCTGGCCTCATCCTATATCTAGCTTAGCCCTATGCCTATCCCATGCTTGCTTAAATGTCTTCACTGTATTAACATCTACCACTTCTGCTGTATGGTGATTGCATGCATCCACTACCCTTTCTGTAAAGTAGTATTTCCTGATGGGCCCGTTGATGTATGGTGAATAGTACACGATGGCAGGATGCTCATGCTATTGGAACAGCACAAAATATATACGTAGAGAAGCATGTTTCCTTGTATAACATTTTGGATGATTTATAATTTACAATACAAGGCAGAAACTCTTCCTGCTACCAACGCCTCTTGTTATACAACCCAGCACCCTGCTTGCTTTTTCCAACGCTTTACGGCATTGTCTGCTTACCTTTAAGTCATCAGTCATTATTACTCTAAATCCCTCTCGTCTGCTGTCACTGGCAGAACAGCATTCCCAATGCTATAGTTTGCCTCGCTATTTCTACATCCCAAGTGCATTCGTCCATAATAGATAAACTCAAATTCACCTACTCTGAAGACTTAGATATACGCGCAACCGCTATAATAATATATATTTACCAGGAATAGAATCACCATTACACCACAAGACAACTAGACTTTTTGCTGTTTTGCCATGAAACAAGCTATATCTACATATATTTTGATCTATTTACCTCTCCATGGACATAAGATGTCTGCCTGCTCCTGACTCACACCTGTACCTCATTTCCTCAATCAAAAGTCTATTTAACCCGGGCGTTTCTCCAGCCTTCCAGCCAGAACTTTGTGTTGGTCCTGTGGAGCAGATGCTCTGGTCTTGAGCTTGGAGATTGACTGGCAAAGGTTTGTGAATTCTGTGATTTTGAAATGAATGCAGCGCTCTAGATCTACCCCCCAGAAGCAGAGATCGTTTCTTTCAGTCACAGAGTGTCTCGCATGGTCGGGGTATGCATAGTTTGTTGTGGAATTTATTTGCCTGTTTGTTACCTAATGCTGTGAAAGTAATTTCTTTGTTTTATGTAAGTTTTTCAGTAGTTTGGTTACTTAAATGGTTAACTTCATACTTTTAGATGCTCTTTCGCAGTATACAGGAGCTCTCAGGGGCCATAATCCGGTTAGAAGCGGTTTTCTATATATATTTTTTATTTGAAATAATGTTTGTCAAATATACTTTGAAAATGCAGGGTTTGCCCCCTATTAACACAAGCGGGCCCTCCTCACCTGTGTTTTAAGTCAAATTATGTTACATACTGCTTATACCCTGTCTAGCCATTGTACAGCGCTACTAAATATGATGGCGCTATATAAAACAAATACTGGGGCTGGAACTTACCACGTGCAGCATAAATGGCCTCATGAAGTTTTGGGCTGGTCTCCAATTGTCTCCATGGTTTGTTTTAATCGCCGGCCCCTGACACTGTTTTACTACAAATTGAGGACAAAGAGCCAAATAATCGTTTTACTGAGTTTATTTCAATCTTTAAAGGGTGAAAACAGATGAGGGAGCTGGGGCTTTGGCACAGGTGAATGCATGCCGGCGGTAAGGCATGAACAGGGGGTCACGTGGGTGGGCTGAGTGAGCCCCGTAATGTTAAAACGAAATAAATCCTGTATCCTTATTGGGCCCTCGTAAGGAAATGGAATCCCAGTCCCGGGTGGAGCTCGTTAAATGGAGTCGTTAAAGCTTTGATAGGGGTGCGGTGATCAGATGTTAATTGGAGTCACGCGGGGGTATAAAGGGTAACTAGAGAACTAATGCAAGCTTCTTGTCCCGGCTCTAGGTTTGCAGACCTGTTTGCTGCTGTTCTGGACATCTTCAGACTCGGCGGACTCTGTCCCAAGGTGAGCGAGGGGATACCACTGGTTAGACTGTAAGCTCTTTGGTCTGCTTTCTCTCCTTTATTTCTGCAGCTTCTCCAGATCAAACCATTGTTGCTTTGGGTGCGCAATCCTCAATGTTATCACCGCAAGTCTCTGCCAAAAGCATAGGATGTCTTTCCCGATCATCGCTCTTTCACTGCAGATCCTCGGCGGCCGTGTAAGAGTAGAGTTTAGAGAGAGTCGCAAACTTTGGCCACCACCGTCTCATCTCCTCCTCGTACTCCGCGTCCCCCTCGGCTCCGGACGACGCCAGCGTGCTGAGGCTGCCCGCCGGGGAGCCGTCTCCTTCCACGTGATAGACCTTTAAGCTGTCGCATGAAAGCGCTTGCTGGATGTAGGCAGCTTCTTGGAACGCGTCGTAGAAGTATCGGCCGAAATCTCCGCTGGTAAAAGAACAGCTCCGCTCCGACGCGGGGAACTTTGACGGCTCCTTCAGGCTGACAGACGTCTCGGAATCGCAGCTTAAGGGACCGTTTCCTGCAGAAAGCGTGCGCGGCGCTGCTCCGATCACACAGCTGGAGCTCTGTCGCATTGAATGCGTCCTGCAGAGAACATTCACTCGAATTAAAACTGATTGGTTCGTTCGTCTCAGCAAGTTGCCAAATGAGCATTCATCCAATTTAACCCGTCCTGCACCAAATCTGTGCTTGCCTACTATACCCCCCCCCCATAAATGTATTTTGAGTGTGATTAGGTAATTAAAACATTCCATCTCGTTACACAAGGCAATTATCCCTTTAACTGTTCAGCTGTGTATGAAGCGGCTTAAGGCGTATGGAGTACGGATTGTATCAGAATTCCAGGATCAGCAGCAGCTCCCACCCGTTATCGGCCTGTAATTGTCCATGGTTGGTATTAGTTGGTGAGTGGACCAAAGTCTTAAACTTGCTACAAACTACATATAAAAAATGTAACATTGTATCCCACAAACGCTTTACTCACGTGGTCTTCGTTGTAATGGAAGATGTTTTTTTCTGGTGTCCAAGGTCGTGGCTATGCCCAGATCCGTGATAAACTCCTTGGTTTATGGTCTTCCTCCTCTTGCAGCGAGACCACAACAGAATTCCGGCGATCAGCGCTGCGAGTGGAGACACAAGAATTATCCTCTTGAAGCATGCAAGGTACTGAATATTTTTTATATTTTAATGCTTTTTCTTGATCCATCATGAATAACAGGGTTGCTACCAATCTTAACTCGCCCTGATCCACCCTTGGTAGGACTTCCAGCGCTGTGTAAACCAACGCCCTTGGGTTAATGAATGACCGATCCGGTGAGCCCAATCCCCCCACACCCCCCCACCCCGGCTTACATGGGAGGTAATGAGGGAGACGGTGTGTAAAAGTTTACTTATGACAGTCAGGAGGCAAATCAAGATGATAAAGGATTGCGGAACCAGAGTCAGGGGCTGAAAACGTGACATCCGCTCCCGATGTACCCCTCTGCGCAGAGGTGGGTGAATTCGGCTGGCGAGCGTGGCACGTGGCGTGTTTGCAGGGGTGGCTGGCACATACCGTGTAGACAGTGAGCTTCTGTGCTGTTCTCTGTAAGCAGGTATGCTGGGGGGCACCTGTGGAGTTACAGGGAGAGAAGGGGTTAAATCTACCATAACAGCGGAAGATCAGATACATTTTAAGCCAGTAAAACGAAATCATGTAAAGTGTTTCAAAATATTTCTTCCTCTTTCATACAGGACAACGATTCTCATTATCCCTCGACACATGGGAGTGGTGGTTTAACAATCTAGTGGAGTGAATGCGTTGTATGGAGTGCAGCTTAACTGGGAATACTTAGAGCTTTGGGGTCTTACCTTGTGCTTTCTGTCTTCTGAAGTCTTGTGACCCCAGCACGCGTTGGGTGATACCTGCATTCGTGGTTCATCCATAGATCAACGCAGACAAAGCCGCGGCTCCAGGGGCTGCTGCTACAGACGTCTGAGACGCAGCCTTCGCTCACTCCTTCCCGGCTTATAACTGACACCGGCGAGGCCGTCGTGTTCTCCATGGGCAGGCGGTAGCCGTTCAGTCTCGCGTTCTTTATGCATCCTGATTACACCGAAGGAATTGGAGATCAGCGCATGATGGGACAGTGAGAATTCAGCATCGTATGGTGTATTCCAGGGAATGACGGGCAGGGAGAGGCTTTATACCCCATGGATTTACAGACGGATTCTAATCTTACATTCACTAGAAATGCTTTTACAGTTTTATTGAAGCCCATTGTTGTGAAAGCGTAAACGCTTACTATCTGAACTATTGTTTTTTTACCTTGATAACCCGATTGGTTGATGCTTCCCAGAGTCGCGCATCTCGGAACGACTTTAATTTCTTTGTAGGTCCCGTGAGCTTCTGTCGTCTCTGTGCTCCCCTCCTCCATTAAAGCGAAGCGTGAACTCGTTCTGCATCCTTTCCAAGCCAGCTTTGTTCCACTCTGAGATTGTAGGAGACTGTTAGAAGCCCATGCCTCACCTCGACAAAACAAACGGTGCCGTTAGATCCCCGGGTCATGCTGAACCATCGGGTGCTGAAGCTCCGCTATGATCTACAGGCTGCTCGCCATTGCTGCGGACCCGGACCACCTAACAGTGGAGCGCTCTGGGCTCTCGCAGCGAACGCTGAAATACAATGACCCTAAAGCTGTCCCATCTACCGGCTGCTCTGAATCGGGAGCTTCAGATGTGGATGCGACTCTACCCAACGTGCAGCATGGCGCGTGTCACGGTATGGACTTCATGCTGTGTTTGGTACCTGCAGGTGGATGGATTCGCTCCGGTCCTTAGAAGACAAACGCAGGATGAGTATAGAATGCGGATTACGCTATTCACTAAGATACAGAAATGATCTTCCAGCAGAGCACAGGCGGTGGCAGAGCGTTCAGATGTGATGTATGAAGAGTCCTTTCTGGCGGAGCTTTGGGCACCAAAACTCGAATGGATTCCTTGATGATCGCGACTCCCCATTTTCCAATAATCTACACTATACTCTGGGCATTCACAAAGATGTTCAGGTGAGTCTCTTTAATATAACAAATATTGGCATGAGAATGTTTAATATAAAACCCATCTGTATATTGGGAGACGTTGTGATATCAGCGCGGTGGTGGAACCATTAATTCAGGTTTGGATCTCCTTTTAATGTTCTTGTTGTGTTATTACCCCTGAGTGCATCGGTGAAAGCCAAGCCTGTACCTTTTCCGGAGTCCTGGTGAGCAGGTGGGCAATCACAGCTGGGGGTCCGGGGGTCACTGACGCAAGGAGAGTCGCAGGGTGCGGGTGATGAGCGAGCTGTACCCTTCCTCGCACAGCCTGGGGAGCTATTAACGGCCTCCAGCGGGGCTGCTAGATCATACACCTGTGTTAAAGGAAACACACACCCCATAAAGAAAATGATTAGATATTCTGCAGGATCAGTTTGGATAACTCGGTGGAAAGCTTGGATACGAACCCCGCTACCGGTTACGTTCTTACGGTTCAGTTACCCTTAGAATGTCTATTGAGCTGGGTCTTGGTGCAGTCTGGCTGCATATCTGCGAGTTGTATTTTATTGCTCTTCATCTCATTTGTCGATGTTCGTTGAATTAAAGTTGCCAAATTCTACCGTGTTCCACCAGAAGGAGCCCCCGTCTGCTACTGAATATTGGTAGTAATACACGTTACTAATCAAAGAACTTTCTAATTTATTCGTGTCTTATAGGAATCATTACCAACCTCTGTCCTACGCGATACCGGCCGGGACTGTCCTGCTAACCCACCTGGTTATACCGCGTCCCTCTGCTCAGAGACCCCCAAAGTACCGATGCTGATCCAGTTTACCAGATGCATCCGCAGCTCCCACGTCCACTACAGAGCGGCCGTCTGCAGTAAGAGGTAAGCGATACTCTGCGTGATAGAAAGTCATTACCTGCTTGTTAAGAACGACGTTGCGGAGACAGCCTTTAAAGGGTTTGTGCGGAAGGAGATTGTGGGAACGAGGAGACGACTGCTTAACGCCTCCGAGCTGCAGAGAATGGCATGCATATCAGACACGGGGTCACAGTAACACGTGGTGTGGGGCTTTACTACTGCAGATAATATTAAACATGCATAAAAATTGTCATGACTCTACAACACTTCCTTTCTCTTCATCCACGCAGATTGCAAACCCAGTGGAGCAGCCGCTAGGCATTAATCCCGGTTTATCGTCTGTGACTGCAGTAAAGTCAGCCCTGATCTCCAGCCCAAGCCGTCCGTGTGCTTCATACCTTCTGTCCTGCATGATGACTCCGTGGACTTCACAACTCGTTCGATCCTCTGTAAGTAGCTTTCCTCCGATCCCCTCTGTCTCATTTATCAAAGCCGTGCGGCAGCGATCCAGAGTCAGGCTGACTCCCTGCACCGAAGTAAATGAAGTCAGTAATTCATCTTCCCTGACTGCCCGACGTTGACATCTTTTCCTTTACATAATTGTGACTGCGTGCGACGCGAATCGTTGTGTATTTGGTGTGACTTGTCTTGGTTATATGTTCCATGTAGAGTTAGCTGAGGGTCAGTTAGTTGAGGATAATGCAGCTCTGTGTCTGCTCTTAAAGATTCGCCTTCATTCTACTTCTGTGAGTAAAGGAGAATATTTAAGCTTTCCTGTGGCTGCATTAATTACATGTCTGGCTTACAATGTGTTAGTTAACTAACTATCTTTTATGCGCAGGTCTATCCGATGCCATTCTCCATCTGTAACGTTCTCCTTCTCTGGAAAGCCAAGTCTCAGCGTGGTCAGGTCTTGTCTGAAGATGAGAAGGAGCCGACCGCTCGTAACCTCTTTGGGAATGGAAACAAAACCACATTAACAGCAGTGCGGCTGGACCCGGAGCAGACTAAGAATGTAATTAAACTGTGATTATTGCCAATGTAGACTTACTATTACTTTCACTTCATGTTACTCATAACTTCATCATTGTATTTGTTACTCTATGCCTTGTAATTTGTAACTCATTGCATTGTAATTGTGATTCTTTGCCTTGTGATTTGTAACTCATTGTATTGTGATTTACTTGTGATTTGTTACTGACTTGTGATTTATTACTCTTTGCATTGTACTTGTGATTTGACGTTCTGTATTGTACTGTGTAGACATTCAATAAAAATAGTTTAGTTCTCTATTTCTTCTCAGTTTGAATCTATTAAGGCATAGAAAGAAATATACAAGATTAACTTCCTCCTACAGAAGCTCAAAAGGAAACAGGGGGGTATATAATAACTATACACTATAAAGGAGAGAAGGTACTCTGCCTCTGCTCTCCAGTGGACGCTGCTGCTGCTCCTCCTCGCTACGTCCTTTCCTGATACTCACCCACTGCAATGAAGTTCTTACTGTCTCTTGACGCTCCGCTGTGTAGTAATCCGTCTGTGCTGTCGCTTACGCACTCCAGCGATAGATGGCTGTCCGAGCAGTAGCCGATACCGTGAAATGTTCTCTGAGTCTGCTGGCAGCGTGGCCCAAGGAATGAAGTCAAACAGCGGCACCTAGAAAGACAAACGGAAATATTTTAGTTTCAGAGGTAGACTGTCTGAAGTTGGTGATGTAAGGGATAAGTCACACGGGAACATAGTCCAGAGAATCTGCCTACCTGTAACCGGTGAGAGTCGACGTGCAAGTCCCACCATTCAGGCAAGGGTTTTGGGGCAGAGAATAACAGTTCTGGTAAAATTGTTTCTGTACCGGACATCTGCAGGACACGTTTCCGACTTGGGGAATTGAGACTAAAGATGCGCTACCTCCATCCGCGAGAGGCGGGGATCTGCTGACTGCGCCATGGATTGTGCACCCGCCATCCTGTGAACAGAAATCAATGGATACTTGGGAATTCCTCTCCTTCAGAACTGATCGGATCTGTCACTGAGAAGAATACAAAAAACCTCAGTTAAAAAGGCACCAAAAACATATCTAGAAACCATCCCAGTTCTGTAGCCATTAGGGGCCCCGGACCAGCTCCCTCCCACAACAAACGCAGATAAAGACGATTAAAACGCATCGCTCTTAGATGTTTATAACTAAAGTAAAGTAATAAACCCCCGGCTGTACCCTCAAAGATTCAAAATCAAGGGAATTATTTCCACAAAACTCTGAAAGACAAACAGGATACATCTAGATATCATGAGACTGATAAATATTCTGCGTTTTGTAATATCATTAATTTTAAGAGGCAGCCGGCGTTATTCTTACTCAGTAATAACGCCATAAACACTCTGTCCATACCTTCTCTCTCTGGGCTGTCAATAAGCTCCGTAAGATCTCGGGTTTGTGGCAGGAGGCGGCTCCGCATACTGAAAATGTCACGTCGGTCGCGTTATCCTCTGCGTTCACCACACTGAAGATGTGGATATGGCTGGGATGGGCAGCTGCCATGTCTGCCAGGACGGCCTGGAGCTGGTCACGTCTGCTGACTCCAAACTCATCCTTCTCTATGAATTCCTCTGCTGTAATGCCTAAAATGCGGGTTAAAAAGTTGAGATAACGTATTTACCCAGATAGGAGCGGGGAAGGGAATTGGGGTTACGCACTGAGTAGGACAAGGGTCACTTAATGCCAAGAGCGTTCCTGTCCCAAGGGCCACCATTTCCTTTTATCCCTATGCAGGGATACCACATCATTTTAATGTCTTCATGGTACAATGTAAAGGAGTCCAGGGAAATGGTTGCATATATATGTAGCTCTGGTGACCAGCACATCACTTCTTTATCTAGGGCAAACTCTATGATGGTCAAACCAGGCAGTCTTCCCATCAAATGTCCCAGCGGAGTCCTACAAGAATCTACCTGAGACCCCTCCGCACAACTTATTACTTACTTGTGAGTCTCAGAGACACCGAGCTGTGGAAGGCGTCACTTCCAATCTCTTGTACATACATTTTGATAGTAGAGAAGGTATCTGGCCACACACCGTCAGAAACCGTAATATTGAGGTTGTACGTTCCCTGCGGAGGTCTCTCGGTCATTAGGATTGTCGCGTTGTTTTGGTTCAACCAAAAATACCTACAGAAAACAAACTGTCAAGGCAATGTTATCTTCCTCAGACACGTCTTCTCTCTCCCACATACACCAGACACGTCTTCTCTCTCCCTCATACACCAGACACGTCTTCTCTCTCCCTCATACACCAGACACGTCTTCTCTCATACACCAGACACGTCTTCTCTCTCCCTCATACACCAGACACGTCTTCTCTCATACACCAGACACGTCTTCTCACTCCCACATACACCAGACACATCTTTTCTCTCCCTCATACACCAGACACGTCTTCTCTCTCCCTCATACACCAGACACATCTTCTCTCTCCCTCATACACCAAACATGTCTTCTTTCTCCCTCATACACCAGACACTTCAACTCTCTCCCCTCATACACCAGACACGTCTTCTTCCTCTTTAATACAACAGACACACCATCCTTTAATACACCAGACACATCTTCTCTCATACACCAGACACATCTTCTCTCATACACCAGACACATCTTCTCTCATACACCACAAACGTCTTCTCTCTTCCTCATACACCAGACACGTCTTCTCTCTCCCTCATACACCACACACTTCTTCTCTCTCCCTCATACACCAGACACGTCTTCTCTCTCCCTCATACACCACACACGTCTTCTCTCTCCCTCATACACCACACACGTCTTCTCTCTCCCTCATACACCAGACATGTCTTCTCTCTCCCTCATACACCAGACATGTCTCCTCACTCACTCATACACGTCTTCTTTCTCCCTCATCCACAAGACACGTCATCTCGCTCCCGCATACACCAGACATGTAATCCTGCTCCCTCCTACGCCAGACACGTCTTCTCTCTCCCTCATACACCAGACATGTCTTCTTGCTCTCTCATACACCAGAGATGTCTCCTTGTAAACTTATACAACAGACAAGTCATCCAGCTTCCACATACCCGAGACACGTCTCATCACTCCTTCACACACCAGACACATCATCTCGCTTCATCATACACGTCTGCTCACTCCCTCATACACCAGACACGTCTTCTCTCTCCCTCATACACCAGACACGTCTTCTCTCTCCCTCATACATCAGACACGTCTTCTCTCTCCCTCATACACCAGACACGTCTTCTCTCTCCCTCATACACCAGACACGTCTCCTTACTCCCTCATACAACAGACACTTCGTCTCTCTCCCTCATACACCAGACACGTCCTCTCTCTCTCTCATACACCCAGGGCCGGCCTTAGGGGTGTGCGACCTGTGCGGCCGCACAGGGCACCATGGCAACAGGGGAGTCTGCCCGGGACTTAAATTTAAGCATCGTTTTACTGTTTTGTTTTGTTTTTTACTTTATTTAACACCCTCCATGTTAAATAAAGTATTTTTACCTTTATTTAACATGGAAAAAAAACGATGTTGCAATTTACGTCCCGGGCTCGGCGCCCCTCACTCTTATTATTCCAGGGCTCAGCTGTGAAGGGCGCACCGCGGCAGATCGGGAAGACGGACGCCTCCCGCTTCCACCACAGGACTCCGGCAACGAGGGAAGTAAGGATAGGGAGAAGGGGCAGAGGAGGGGGAGGGGCAGTGAGAAGGGGATGGGGGTGGCGCCAGAAGAGTAGTCCGCACAGGGCGCCAGAATACTTAAGGCCGGCTCTGCATACACCAGACACTTCAGCTCTCTCCCTCATATATCAGACATGTATTCTCTCTCCCTCATACACCAGACACGTCTTCTCTCTCCCTCCTACACCAGACACTACAACTCTCTCCCTCATATATCAGACATGTCTTCTTGCTCCCTCATATATCAGACATGTATTCTCCCTCTCTTATACAAGAGACACGTCTGCTCACTCCCTCATACACCTGACATGTCGTCTCTCTCCCTCATACACCAGACACGTCTGTTTGTTCCCTCATACACCAGACACATCTTCTCTCTTCATCATACAAAAGACACGTCTTCTCTCACCCTCATACACCAGACATGTCTTCTTGCTCCCTCATACACCAGACATGTCTTATCTCTCCCTCATACACCAGAGATGTCTCCTCGGAAACATATAACCCAGACAAGTCATCCAGCTCCCACATACCCAAGACATGTCTCATCACTCCCTCACACACCAGACATGTCTTCTCTCTCCCTCATCCACAAGACACGTCATCTCGCTCCCTCATACACCAGACATGTCTTTTCTCTCCCTCATACAGCAGACACGTCTTCTTGCTCCGTCATACACCAGACACGTCTTCTCTCTCCCTCATATACCAGACACATCTTTTCTCTCCCTCATACACCAGACACGTCTTCTCTCTCCCTCATATTCCAGACACATCTTTTCTCTCCCTCATACACCAGACACGTCTTCTCCCTCTCTTATACACCAGACACGTCTTCTCTCTCCCTCATACACCAGACACATCTTTTCTCTCCCTCATACACCAGACACGTCTTCTCCCTCTCTTATACACCAGACATGTCTACTTCCTCTCTTATACAACATGTCCTCTCACTCCGTCATTTATCAGACACATCTATCTCCCTCATACACCAGACATGTCTTCTCAATCCTTCATACACCAGACGTGTCATCCAGTTCCTTCATACACCTTATAGACCGGCAGTAAAGATCGTCCTACCTTAGCAGTGATCCACCTGAATGATCAAAGTCTGACAATCTCAAACACTTGTCGTGACATAGAGTATTCCAATTTACCTCTGGATTGATGAATAAATATCCATCAACTTCTCTGAGACCTCTTTAAGCAACTGGTCAGCCACCGGCCGACATGGTCAACCTATAACCCATTGCGTGTCAATAGTGAAGTGCATTAATGACCATGTAATGCGTGTGTTATTCGAGCCATGGAACTCACCTGGGTATTTGAGAGATGGCGGAATAGTGTTTTGTATTCCATTCATCTTCATCCAGCACAACGACCTTCCCGATCTCTGCTGATGACCACCCGGCTGTTTTAAACAAGAGAAAATGGTAAGACATTCATAAGTACGTCTGCATTCGTGCCCATCTGTATTTTTAATCATTTGTCCTACATTCTGCTGTCAGGAACTGTACAAGATACGATGAGCATGCGCTGCCGGAGAAATAACTAGGACTAATTTCCAATACGTCCCTCCTGTTTAGCTCAGTGAAGCGCAGAATGAAAATAACTGACAGCCGTTGGCTAAAGATTATTCATTCGCTGCTGCTGCTCACTTTCACTTGGCGGCGTTTGCCAGGAGGGATTTTCGGATGTAAACTCATTGTGCAGATTTAAAGCGATCTAATAAATATCAACTCTTATATTTTACATGTCATTAGCCTACTTAAAAAATGTAAAAAAATAAATAAAAAATAAGAGTGTGCATGTGCGTCTGTCCTTGGCAAGGAGATTAATTATTTTTTCCTTTGTTTCGATCTCTCGTATGCTTAAATTATTCATTCATTTTATGTACAAATATAAAATTCATATTTATAAATCTTCTAGCAAAAAATGGCGTGTCTAGAACGACCTTTATCTTACAGCCACCATTCGCCACCGGTCTCTATAATCAGTTTAAAAACAAACATTATTCCTGCCTCTTTATGAAGAGAACATACGTATAACCAAACTGATGTCCGGGGGGGGGGGTAGGAAGGGTTATTAAAGACTTGGTGACAAGAAGAAAATTAGATTTCTGAGCCAAAACATGTAAAATAATGCATCTGGGACAGAGAACGTAAAGATATAATTAATAGCTACAACATTGGTCACAACAGCAGAGAAAGAGACTATTGAGGCTACTCACTTACAGGATGCAAACTCCGATGTCTTTGTGAGCTCCTCGGTGCGGGTTATCATTTTGATCAACAATGGTTATGGTTAACGTGCTTGTGGTGGCCCTAGGCGGGTCCCCGCTGTCTGTAATTATCACTGGAAGATAAAAAGCCCTCTCTATCTCTCGATCGAAGGACCTCGGAGTCTCAATAGAGGCCGTGCCGTTTCCGTGGTCAATTAGCATGAATGTTGAAGAATTCTGATGGTCATTTGGCAAAGTAAAAGTAAATGGGGCTCCGTTCTCTGCAGTATCTCCGATGTCTTGTTGACATGGACCGTCTGAGGCCAGACTGCGTTTTCCCAAACAATAGGTTTGTATGGAGCAGCCAATGCTGGCCCGTTGTCGTTAACATCCAGAAAGGTCTAGAATGACAGTTGCGCTTCCTGTTTGAACTGGGATACCCCGGTCTGAGGCTACAATCACCAGGTGGTATTGGGAAGTCACCTCCCGGTCTAGGGCTTTCACCACATTGACAGCCCCACTTTGGTCAACATAAAACTGACCGATGACATCAGACTCCATGTGAACGCCATAAACAAACTGTCCATTCCATGCGGAGTCGGCGTCAGAAGCTGTGACATGCGGAAGGGTAGAGCCCACGGTTATATTTTCCAAGAAAGGGGGCACTTGCAAAACGGATGGAATGAAAACCGGAGCGTGGTCATTGCAGTCCTGTAACTCGATCAGGCCGTGGGAAACTGAAGAAAAGTCCTGGACCTCGATGGGAAGGTTAAATCTCCGTTCCTGAGGGATCTCATATTATCGCGTGTTTCTCCTTTTGGTTGCTTTCAATAGTGAATGCGTGGCCTGGGTCTCCTCCAACGATGCTAAATGACAATAAAGCGTTTTCTCCGTCATCTTCATCTACTGCCACCACCTGAAGGACGTTAGAGGTGATTTCACTTGTCTCCCAGACGGTAGCATGCCACGTGTCCTGGGTGCACACCGGAGCGTGATCGTTGATATCTAGAACATGAATAGTTGCCGTACCGGTGGAACTCATTCCTCCGCCATCTTCTACTTCTATAAGAAGAAAGTAAGTATCTGTCTCTTCACGGTCTAGGCTCCCGAGGGCTGTATAAATAACACCGGTGGTGGAGTCTATGCCGAAGATGCCTCGGTTAAGCAAATCCAGGGGATTGTTAACGATGGAGTAAGTCAGAATAGCATTGGAACCCTTGGTTTTATGATCTCGATCACCTGCACTCATCTCCATGCCGGACGCGTTGGCAGGAGCGTTTTCCAGCACATCTCCACTGCAGGTGTTTCTCTCGCAGATGAAATGAGGCACGTGGTCATTCACATCATCTACATAAATGATCACACCGGCAAACCATGAGAGGCCATCTCCTCCTTCATCTGTGGGAAGAACCACAAGCCTCCAGAGAATGTGTTCCTCGCGATCCAGAGGCTTTTGGGCAAATATTCCTCCTCTCCTTTCATCTATGGTAAAAACATTACCGGCTCCGCTTCCATGTAGAGAACACTTCATGGTTCCTTGTTCTCGGTCATCTGGGTCTACAGCAGAAACCTTGACATACATCAAAGAGTAAACACAGTAGTATTGTTATTATTGGCCAAGAACATTTGAAGAATACTGTAACGGGTTCACCAAGAGAGCTGTAGTAACTCCCAGAGATCACCCAGTATCCTCCTGTTGTCCCCGGAATCACTTCCAGCACCAGCCAGCATGCGCACCTTGGAACCCAGCTATGTGTACCCAATAAGTAGACACAACTACCTTGAACTGAGTACAGCAGGAATGAACAGTTTACTCTTATAAAACATAGACTGATATAGCCACAGAACTTAATTAACATAAATCAACATTGATAAACTGGTAGACAACCCAACCTTGAATCCCCTTTAGCTACTGAATATCCCCCTGGCAGCCATCCTATTAATGGGATTAGTTTAACAATGGAGTCCCTGCCTGTTTGGCAGCCAGGCTGGAGCCATCTCTGAGTACCTTGGGCCCCTGTATGACAGCTCGTTCTGTCACAAATACCCCTAACCCCCTTGTTCTGAGAGTTATAAGGAAGATGAAGTCAAACAAATTCTGAAAACATGTTCAAAGTACAAGATACAAGTGGTGTAGACAGGGATACCTGCAGTACCAAAACCAGTAAGTGTGACAGCTCTTCCATTATGTGACCTTGGTACTCGTTCTGCGAGAAAACCGGAGCCTCATCATTTTTGTTCAACACGTTGATCATGACCGTGGCATAATCTTCCCACTTCCCGTCCGACGCCAGCGCAGTGAGTTCATAGACCGGCACCTCCTCGTAATTCAGTGGCTGGACAATGAAGACAGCGCCGGTTTCTGGGTCTACATCCAGGGCTCCCCCGTTATTCCCAGCTGTGATCTGATAGCAGATCTTTGCATTCATCCCTGTAACATAAACAAACATTCCGAGAGCTTCTTCCAAACCAAAGAGCTTCCCTTTAAACGGAACGACTTGTATGTCGAGTCAAATGAATGATCCGCATTACTGATAAGCACAGGAATGAGATATTACTAGTAGTTACTGACAATTCCTTTGCTCACCATTCTTCCGTTACGTGGACTTTATGTAGATTAGCAATTCTTTACTCTTTTGAGAACTAGGGGTGAAAACCCCTGGTCTAGGGGTATCAGTTGAACTATCCTTGGTCACATTCCTAGACCCAGTTGAACTATCCTTGGTCACATTCCTAGACCCAGCTGAACTATCCTTGGTCAAATTCCTAGAACCAGTTGAACTATCCTTGGTCACATTCCTAGACCCAGCTGAACTATCCTTGGTCACATTCCTACATTTATAACTCTTTGGGGGCAGAGCTCTGTAACTCTCTTACAACTCGGTCACACTTATTTCACCTTCATCTGGATCGGTGGCACTGACGAGGGCAGCAATGGATCCCACGTCCTGGTCTTCCTGCACGTTAACGTGGTAAGCGCGCTGAGCGAAGGCCGGCTGGTTATCATTAGCATCGCTGATGAAAACGCGCACGTACGCCGAGTCTGCAGAGACGAGAGGCAGGAGATTAAAATACTTCACAGAGGCACTTCTGTCAGCCGCAATTCCTTAAACTGTCCGCCCGCACGTTAAATGAAAGCTAATCTGCAGACAATCCGCGGACAGACCCTGCGGCTCGGAAACAATTTATACAGCCGCGTTATTCCAAAGCTCTTGAAGATGAGATGAATGTGGACGGGAATTTGGTTCAATGGATAACACGAGTATAACTGATGCCCCATGTCAATGGCTCATTTTTTAATTTTTTTATTTCTGGCCCAATCGCCCCAATAACGCATTTTATTGGGGTTAATTTGTTCTCATTTGCAAACCGTGCTGCTCTTCAGAGGAGCGTTAGGATGTAGATCCTTCTGAACACCATTATAAATTCACGATATTAAGCCGTTTGTGAAGCCTGAAGCTGCTTCTAGAATAGTTTTCATTAGCATTGCATAAAAGAATACATTTCATTTTTTGTGCATAACTTAGTTTAAATACACAAAAAGTGACATGATTTGCATAAACTTCTGGCAGCTTAAAGTAATTTTATACGAACAGATCTGCATGAGTTAATCCCTGGGTTTCTTTACATGTTGACAGGTGTGCCCAACCCTAAATATTTAAAAGGTGAGGAGGTAACAGGGCTGAGAGTTACCAACGTAACAATTGACCCTCCCTCTGGCACTGCAGCAGGATCAGACTTTGGGGTATTTTAGCAGGATCAGATGTTGGGGTGTGGAGGGGTATGGGTATCACAGCAGATCAGATGTTGGGGTAAAGAGGGGCATGGGTATCTCAGCAGGATCAGATGTTGGGGTATGGAGGGGTATGGGCATCTGAGCAGGATCAGACCTTGGGGTATAGAGGGGTATAGGTATCTCAGCAGGATCAGACGTTGGGGTATGGAGGGGTATGGGCATCTCAGCAGGATCAGACGTTGGGGTATGGAGGGGTATGGGTATCTCAGCAGGATCAGATGTTGGGGTATGAAAGGCTATGGGCATCTCAGCAGGATCAGACCTTGGGGTATGAAGGGCTATGGGCAACTCAGCAGGATGAGGCATTGGGGTTTTATGGGCTATGGGCTATGGGCACTGCTTTGTGAACATACATTGGGGTGGTTTGTGGGCAACTTAGCAGGAACAGACCTTGGGGTATGGCGTGGCATGGGTATTTCAGCAGGATCAGACCTTCGGGTAGGGAGGGCTATGGGTATCTCAGCAGGATCAGACCGTGGGGTAGGGGAGAGTAGGGAGGGCTATGAGTATCTCGGCAGGACCTTGGGGTGGGGAGGGTTGTGGGAAACTATTTAGTAATAGATCTTGGGATGTATGCTGCATTTTGGTTGAGCAGTAAGGCCACTGTGCCAAAATAAACCCCATATTATCCTCACCAGAATTGGGTTGCCCATGTTTTCCAGGTCGAGCAGACTCTGATCCATCTGACGACATAACTTCTAGGAGATACGAGCCCTTGGTCTCCCGGTCAAACACGGCAGCTGTGTAAATGACTCCCGTCTGGGGATCAATGTGGAAAAGAGCATGGTCTCCGCTGCGATCTTCTAAAATAGAATAGGTGATCTGGAGCAAGACAATCAGACCACAGTTAGCGCAGGCTGGCCTGAAAACACTTTGCTGATATAAGGTGGAGCTGATGGAAAATCACTAATGCTCTTTGTTGCAAAGGCCTGGAAGCTTTTACTGAACATGTTCTGCCAGGACTACATATATTATTAACATAACAGTAATGCCGGTGCGCAGGAAATGCTGCGATCCGATGAGCAGATTGGTATGGCCCTGTCCTACAGATTGGTATGGCCCTGTCCTACAGACTGGTATGGCCCTGTCCTACAGACTGGTATGGCCCTGTCTTACAGACTGGTATGGCCCTGTCTTACAGACTGGTATGGCCCTGTTTTACGGATTGGTATGGCCCTGTTTTACGGATTAATATGCCCCTGTTTTACAGATTGGTATGCCCCTGTCCTACGGATTGATATGCTCCTGTCCTACGGATTGATATGCCCCTGTCCTACGGATTGGTATGCCCCTGTCCTACGGATTGGTATGCCCCTGTCCTACGGATTGGTATGGCCCTGTCCTACGGATTGGTATGGCCCTGTCCTACGGATTGGTATGGCCCTGTCCTACGGATTGGTATGGCCCTGTCCTACGGATTGGTATGGCCCTGTCCTACGGGTTGGTATGGCCCTGTCCTACGGGTTGGTATGGCCCTGTCCTACGGGTTGGTATGGCCCTGTCCTACGGGTTGGTATGGCCCTGTCGTACGGGTTGGTATGGCCCTGTCCTACGGGTTGGTATGGCCCTGTCCTACGGGTTGGTATGGCCCTGTCCTACGGGTTGGTATGGCCCTGTCCTACGGGTTGGTATGGCCCTGTCCTACGGGTTGGTATGGTCATAAAGCACATTGTTTTACATGTGCAAATTACAGGAATATATGCTATGGCTAGAAGGACCAGGGATATCTGAAGAACATGCGTCAATGGGTGCAGATTTTATAAATTGGTACCGCATTTAGTATACCAAGGAACACAGAGCTATAGGAGTCAGAGTGTGCATGTGATGAGGTTTCACGTATGAACTCACCTCTCCATTCAGTCCTCTTGGTCAGATGCAGACACCTGGAGCACAAATGTTCCCAATTCAAGGACTTCTGCAACGGTGGCCTCATATATGGACGACGTAAAGAAGGGCACATTGTCATTCACATCTGCAATATAAACAAGTCCGGCTTCACATTTGCTCTTCTAGCAGCACAGGCACAGAATTGATATCCGGAGATTCTACCTGTAATGTTAATGTACACCGTAGTGAAGGCAGCCAATGGCACAGCAGCAACGGTCTGAGCTCGGATCTTCAGGATAAAAGTCCTGGTTGTTTCCTAATCTAAAGGTTCAGCTACAAGAACGGAGGCAGAGCCTTCTTCTCGATTTACCGTCGGGTAGAAACGAACGGGCATGATAGTCTCCGGGACCAATCCTTCCTCTAAATTGTACGTCACACGAGGGTCTCCCAGCAGTGAGGAAGCTTTAACGGTCTGTAGGAATGGCAGAACATTGTGTAATTAACAGTGAATTACAGTAAAAAGAAGCCCTCAACAGCAGGAAGTCCACTCGGAAATGACAGACATTAGAAGGGTGATTAAGGCTCCTTAGAGGTGATGTCTCCATACCCCGTTCCCTCTCACTAGTTTCATATCAGGCCTAACGGGAAGCAGATGTCTAGATGGGTATGATCCCTGGTAGCCAGGCATGAGGGAGAAATCCATATTCAGATGAGATCATACACCAATGGGCGGAATCCTTCTATGACTCAATGGCTGGAAGCATTGTACAGTTCCCACCGACGGGTGGAAAAATTCCACTGGTTTCCAGGTCAGAGGTCACGTCATACCACAACAGGCGTATCTCTCATGGTATTTTCTGGAATCACCAGGTCATATCTTTCTTTTCCCAGACCGGAGGCTGATTCTGAGCATCTGTGATTCGAACGGCTACTTCCACCTGCGTGCTTCTATTTTCTCCGTCCGCGGCCGTGACCTCTAGTGTTATTAATGATTTCTGATGGGGGGAAAAAAGGACAAAAAAATTACACGAACGTGAGAAATGAATTACATTCACTTAAACCTTCTGCATTCAGCAACCTGCCCGACCGTATGTTTATAGAGGCCAGTCACAGTCTGAAGGTCTCGCACAAAGAAAAGACAAAAAACAACCAAAAAATGCTCTCCCAATTGATTTAAAAGCTTTAAGCGACAGATGGTTGAGGAGTTTCATGCACCACTCACATACTCTGGTACTCAAAGTGTTAATTAGTTGTATGGTACTTGTCCTAGAGGGTTTTTCATTCTATCGCCCAACCAATTTCCAATTGCAGAGCTACCCAGAGGCACGTATCAAAAAAAACAAGAGAAAAAGACAGTGGACCATTCCCAGCAATCATATTGTATAAAGGGGCCTGGGGTCAGAAGGCGACCCCGTGATATTTTAATTTCACTTGTTGAAATGTAAGTTGGTTCTCTAAACACGGCATGTAAACGCTTGCTACGTTACCTGAGGTATTGGCTGGCGAACATAAAGCCACCCCGTAGAGGTGTTAATGCTGAAGGCCACTGGTTCCTCTCCAGACACGGAGTACGTGATCGTTCACGCCATAATCGTCATCACGGGCCGCAACGTGGAGGAAGCCGGCCAAGCTCTTGTGGACCAACAGATCTAGGAAGACTCTTAACTCCACTTAACGCTATAACTAGAAGAGGACAGAGGAACATGATGGGGACTTGGTGCTTGTAGAGATCTCATACTCTACCCACGGAGACTCAATTACATTCGTAGTGGTTGTTCTCAAAGCTGGGGTCGTTGTCATTTTGGTCCTGGATCTGTATGTTGATCTGGCACAGCCCTATGAGAGGCTCGGCCGCCTGGTCTGTGGCTTTGATGGCGACGGGGAACTCTTTCTGCTTCTCCCGATCAAAGCTCTGAAGGGTTGTCAGGACTCCTGCGTGGGAAACGTGTTAAAGAAAGCACGGAGGCAATGTGACTGGCAATTCCTGCTAGAACACGTAAAAAACATTTTCTCATAAGCTTTTGGCTGATTAACATGACCTACAACCATGGTTAAAACCTGCATCGCCGAGCCTGACGCACTGGTTTTAACAGAATCAAATGAAGCTCCACGATGTCACCTCTGGCTGCTGACCCTGGGGTAGAAGGGTAGAAGCGTATCCACCAATCCAGCAAAAAGCATATTAAAAACCTGGGAGGAAAGTGTGTCCTCGGTCACCGTGCCGCAGCCCTTCTCTCCATACAATGTTTAAAGGGCTTTAAGGTATAGGAGGCGGTGGCACCTGTGTCCGGATGGATGCTGAATGCAGGAAGAGAGCCCTCGCGATGAACGATCCCGGGCTTCACTTGACGCCAACGTCTGCGTCTTTTGCCTCCGCCTGCAGCACAGACGTTCCTGGGGGCTGCTTCTCCAGGAGTACGGCGCGGTGACGGTACTGGGCACACCGGAAATAACGTTACATCCACACATTTGTGTTAGGATCCGGCTACATCTTGGAGCCAAAGACAGTTCTAACGCGGCTTCAGTTCGTTGGCGTTCAGTAAGGGATTATTCTCCTAAGCGGTTTTCTGGAGTTAATGTATGAGGTATCTGATGGAAGACGGGCTTGTTCCAGTTGACATCATCGACTCTCACGGCGACCGAAGTCGTGCTGGTGAGACTGTGAGGACCCCCGAAGCGTTGTCATCTGTGGCGGTCACGTATAGAACATACTCGGCTCCATGATGCTTTGGAAGCAGGTTAGAACCCAGACGGATTATTCCTGTTAAATGGTTTGAGGATAAATCAGTCCCATTGTTACAAATCCTTAACCCAGGGTAAGCGATACCCCCTACTCAACTACATAGGAATGTCAAGTTATAGTTCTAGGGAGGAACTTGATTTTATCTGAATTTTCTTCTTAAGGTAGCAGAATATGCTAGAAATCGTCCGGTATCTGTAAAAAGCATCGGTGGTATTTTACAAAAGAAAGCTCCACGTACCTTTCTCGGGGTCAATAATAATGTTTCCTTCTGGATTTCCTTCCGAAATGCTGTAAGTAACATGATCTCCATCTGGATCAAAGGCATGTACGGCGGCAACCAGGGTGTTGGGAGCCGCTTCCTCTGATACAAACTTTCTGTGTCTGGAAAACAATCCCCGGAGTCCATAATCAAGTCCCTCCGCAGAGAAACGCTGCCATAGAACCATTCAGTGCTACCTCCTATCTTGAGGCTCGTGCAACACCAAACCTATAGGTCTTCTGAGCCGAAAACTCATCCCAGTCCGACCGGCCCCGGCAAACCACTTGTGAGACGTTATAGAATGAAGTCTATGCAGTCGCCTTTCATTTATGGATCGTATCGGGGGAAACTCTCGAGCCTTCGTTGGGAGAGACCTGATTAGGTTATGGGAGTGAAGCTGATACGCCGGCTACAATATCTTACGCCATAAAGAAAAAAGGCCGAACCGCGACCTTCTCCCCGGCAGAGACGTAATAGACCTTCTATGCCCGGCTTTAAAACGTATCGCGCTCTCGTCTCCAGAGAATCGCGGGAATTACAGACATGTCATCGATGATAATAGGTTAAAAAAGAAAAAAATGAATTGCATGACTTTATGATAAATGAATTTGGGCAAGCGGAAGAAATATGAAATGAGAAAACCCTGAATGAGAAAAAAGGGTAACCAGCGGCCATTACGCCGAGACGCCTGCTCTGTCCGGATCACACGGCTGCAATTCCAAGGAGACCAGAGAGGAGATTATTGGGGAATCCCTCGTTTCTCCAATAAGCCGGACCCTCACTCACGAGTTTCTCCAATACGCAGGCCCCTCACTCACGAGTTTCTCCAATAAGCCGGCCTGTGGGAACTCCTTAAGTCCAGACGGTTTCCTATGATGTTGTTCGGATCACAGAATTCACAGATTCACAGAGCTTACAGAGAGAGAGAGCATGGCTATACATATCCGTGGGCTCTGATCACCGCAGGTTATAACAGGGATCGCTCCATAGACTCCCACAGATTTCTCTATTAATTGTTTAAAAGCAGAACACACAGCAAGATTTTACATGTGGGGCAGTCACCATGGAGACCAGTGGGGTGTTAAATGTAGTACAGTCACCATGGAGACCAGTGTGATGTTTGCCATGTAGCACTGGTTCCGAATGGACCCCTTACCGGTGCCATCCAGCACTCTGAAGAGACAGCGGTGTTTGGCAGTGGACTCCCTGTCCAGGGTCCTGAAGAGGGTCATGGCGCCGGTCTCCCAGTTGGGAGACTGGCTGGAATGAGGAGACATTGAGTTCTCCAGGTTCCAGGGCGCTCACAGCAGAGCACAGGGCGGCGTTTTCTGCTATGGAGATGGCATAGAACGCCTGGGATGCCCTCTTCCGCCTGAAGAAGCACAGAGAAGCCTCCTCTTTACTGGGCACCGAAAACGTCTTGGCCCTGGGGCAAATCCGCAGCTGTAGGGGGGGGCGCTGCGCAACGGGGGCTGGCCGTGGTCCTGGGCATACATAGTCAGGTTAAGGGGCTTCTTGACGTTCAGAAAGGACCCCACCAGGACCACCTGGCCGGTCTTCGGGACGATGAAGAAGAAGTAGTCGCTGGTGGGCTCGGCGAAGTACACCAGCTCGGCGTTGGTCCCTTGATCCAGATCGTGGCCAAAGACTCTGAACACCAAGGACCTCAGCCCCGCCGTCTCATCCAGGCTGATTGTGGCGTAGTTCGCGGGGGCAATCCGGGGGGCATTATCATTCTAATGCAACACGTGCACGGTGAGCACGGCCAGCTCGCTGACGGTATGCCCCGGAGAGGAGCACCGCTGGCAGCACAGTCCCAGCCTGAACACATACCGGGAGCTCTCCTCCCTGTCCAGCACCTGGGTGGTCTTCAGAGACAGCTGGGCATACCTGTGGTGGAAATAGACCTCAAACAGAGACCCCCTGTCCCCGAGCAGCTCCAGATGCAGCGGGCAACCTGTTACCCCGGAGCACCAAGGCTGGGGGCTGATCCTGTTCAGGGGGATGTTTAACCCATTCACTTTAGTCCCTATGGGCCAGTTCTCCTGCACCGACCCAGAGAAGACTTTTAGGTCTTTTAGGTCCTTCATCAGTCCAGGTGGCCAGAGACACCAGAGCGCACCTGGAAAGGAGGATGCAGAGCAGGCAGCCCCTGAGCCGGGTCCTCATCACCCCCAGCAGGCTAGGAAAAGGGGATTAAATGGAAACGAGAAGATACAATGTATCAAAAACCCAGCAACATCTGCGATCCTCCTGGAGCTGACGACAGCTTGATGCAGAATACCCCGGGGAGTTATTCTCAAGTGCTATTGAGATTGGGTGCCAGCTTTTAGACCACAAATCAGGCTTTAGATAACCCTCATCTTTCCTCTGCGTGCAAATAGATCCGATGATATCTACGGCAACGAAATCTACAATCCCACTCGGCGAGGTCAACGTGGGGTATCCATAAAGACCTCAGAGCTCATGCAAACTCAAGCATAACTGTCCCTCATCAACCATCCTCTTTGTAAAGCTCATAACTGCTGCAGATCCTGAGAAACCCAACTTGTAGTCCACCGCCGCCATCAACATCTTAGCTTCCAAAGAAGATCAGTAGCAGCTGTAGGGTTTGTCTGGTACATCATTACAAACTCAACAGCCAGCAGGATAAATGCTTTAGAACCCAGCATGTATGCGGTAGAACAATAAGAACCCTTAAGAACCCAAACTTGTAGCCCACTGCTGCCATCAACCTCTTAGCTTCCAAAGCATATCTGCAGCAGCTGTAGGCTCCGCGGACCACCGGGTATATGGAAGTTCCACGGCACTGAGTACGCGCCCGGGCAGCAGGTCCCCGCGCGGGCCCGGGCAGCAGGTCTGCAGATATAAAGTTATAATATAAAGACGCAGATCTGCAGATATAAAGATGCAGATCTGCAGATATAAAGTTATAATATAAAGACACAGATCTGCAGATATAAAGACGCAGATCTGCAGATATAAAGTTATAATATAAAGACACAGATCTGCAGATATAAAGTTATAATATAAAGACACAGATCTGCAGATATAAAGTTATAATATAAAGACGCAGATCAGCAGATACAAAGTTATAATATAAAGACGCGGATCTGCAGATACAAAGTTATAATATAAAGACGCAGATCTGCAGATATAAAGTTACGATATAAAGACGCAGACCTACAGATATAAAGTTATAATATAAAGACGCAGATCTGCAGATATAAAGTTACGATATAAAGACACAGATCTGCAGATATAAAGACGCAGATCTGCAGATATAAAGACGCAGATCTGCAGATATAAAGACGCAGATCTGCAGATATAAAGACGCAGATCTGCAGATATAAAGACGCAGATCTGCAGATATAAAGACGCAGATCTGCAGATATAAAGACGCAGATCTGCAGATATAAAGACGCAGATCTGCAGATACAAAGTTATAATAT
The DNA here is from genome assembly GCA_029215755.1 of Spea hammondii. Taxonomy (NCBI): domain Eukaryota; kingdom Metazoa; phylum Chordata; class Amphibia; order Anura; family Pelobatidae; genus Spea; species Spea hammondii. Next base: position 43,740,699 of record JARDYJ010000009.1, read on the forward strand.
AAAGACGCGGATCTGCAGATATAAAGTTATGATATAAAGACGCAGATCTGCAGATATAAGGTTACGATATAAAGACGCAGATCTGCAGATATAAAGTTATAATATAAAGACGCAGATATGCAGATACAAAGTTATAATATAAAGACACAGATCTGCAGATACAAAGTTATAATATAAAGACGCAGATCTGCAGATATAAAGACGCAGATCTGCAGATACAAAGTTATAATATAAAGACGCAGATCTGCAGATATAAGGTTACGATATAAAGACGCAGATCTGCAGATATAAAGTTATAATATAAAGACGCAGATCTGCAGATACAAAGTTATAATATAAAGACGCGGATCTGCAGATATAAAGTTATAATATAAAGACGCGGATCTGCAGATATAAAGTTATAATATAAAGACGCGGATCTGCAGATACAAAGTTATAATATAAAGACGCAGATCTGCAGATACAAAGTTATAATATAAAGACGCAGATCTGCAGATATAAGGTTACGATATAAAGACGCAGATCTGCAGATATAATGTTACGATATAAAGACGCAGATCTGCAGATATAATGTTATAATATAAAGATGCAGATGTGCAGATATAAAGTTATAATATAAAGACGCGGATCTGCAGATATAAAGTTATAATATAAAGACGCAGATCTGCAGATATAAAGTTACGATATAAAGACGCAGATCTGCAGATACAAAGTTATAATATAAAGACGCGGATCTGCAGATATAAAGTTATAATATAAAGACGCAGATATGCAGATACAAAGTTATAATATAAAGACGCGGATCTGCAGATATAAAGTTACGATATAAAGACGCAGATCTGCAGATATAAAGTTACGATATAAAGACGCAGATCTGCAGATACAAAGTTATAATATAAAGACGCGGATCTGCAGATATAAAGTTATAATATAAAGACGCGGATCTGCAGATACAAAGTTATAATATAAAGACGCAGATCTGCAGATACAAAGTTATAATATAAAGACGCAGATCTGCAGATATAAGGTTACGATATAAAGACGCAGATCTGCAGATATAATGTTACGATATAAAGACGCAGATCTGCAGATATAATGTTATAATATAAAGATGCAGATGTGCAGATATAAAGTTATAATATAAAGACGCAGATCTGCAGATATAAGGTTACGATATAAAGACGCAGATCTGCAGATATAAAGTTACGATATAAAGACGCAGATCTGCAGATACAAAGTTATAATATAAAGACGCGGATCTGCAGATATAAAGTTATAATATAAAGACGCAGATATGCAGATACAAAGTTATAATATAAAGACGCGGATCTGCAGATATAAAGTTACGATATAAAGACGCAGATCTGCAGATATAAAGTTACGATATAAAGACACAGATCTGCAGATATAATGTTATAATATAAAGATGCAGATCTGCAGATATAATGTTATAATATAAAGATGCAGATCTGCAGATATAAAGTTATAATATAAAGACGCAGATCTGCAGATACAAAGTTATAATATAATGATGTAGATCTGCAGATATAAGGCTACGATATAAGGAGCCAAATCCAGTGAAAGTAATGCGTGGCCGAGCCAACTAACCACAGCCATTAATATCACATTTGTTGCACAAAGTCAGAATTATCCGGGCAATTAAACACGGAACGTCCAGAACACGGCAGAGAACCGAGGGGCATCTAGGGGCGTGCGGGAGGCTTTAAATAACACATAGCAAACAAAAATGGCAGACAGCATTATTACTATTATTATTATTACTTATATACACAATATATACAACGTATCAGCACCAAGAACTTGGAAGGATCAGCTTTACACACACATGAGAAGGTAACCGGCACGCCGCGGCCCAGCGAGCGAATCAAACCCCAGAACATGGACATAAAGTCTGCACAAAGAGTCAACAGCGCTACAATATTAACCCTCTGTGTGCCACAGCGGCGTGCGGCCCAGCGCCAGGCAAACACAATCGTATCGTTAAAGACATATAAGCGAGCGGCAAACATCTCAGATGCTGCATCACAACAGCATAAAACACAGGGTTTAACCTTTTCGGCCCAGTTTGTATTTTTAAAAAAAAAACTATTTATTGATTAATAAAACCACATGCTTGTCTTGTAAACAAGCCACTCACCGGCCCTCCGTGTCCGTACTGTAATAGTTCAAACAATCCCTCCATGGGGTAGATTTTGGTGTAATAATCCAGACCCCAGAGCTCCGCCGATCTGCAACCAATATTATATTCCAGGGCCTTGGCCTGCTGCTTGATTGAGCAGATAATTCCCCAATTCACCCCAAACAGATTTTTCGGGGGGCAGAAAGTTGACAGCAGCCCCCCACGCAAACTTGTGGGGTCTTTTGGTTTTCCATTTCCTAATAGAAAGAGTGGATTAAGCGGCAACATCAAAACAGCTCTTTGGAAATCACTGAACAGCCCAGCAGTCCTGACCCAGGTGGATCAATCAGGGCCGCCCTCTACCTGCAAGATCCACCTCCATTCCTACCAGGAGATCCTGACAGCCTGCGGGGGGCAGACCTCGCAGTAACAATACGTGAATAAACTGTGATATTCATCGGAGGACAGCTACCGCATGGAGAGGGGCAATAATAATCATTATTATGTGAACGATGTATAACGGGGCAATATCTGCACTTTATGCTATAAGATTGGACTATAGCATGTGCTATACAAAGTTTCAGACATGGCGTCTGTTCATCCTCACCCCAGCCTCAGGGGGCACCGGAAAATGAATGCGGTTCATTGTCAACCAAAATATTCAATGATGCAACATTTTTTAAAAATAAATGATTGTATCGATAACAATAATAATAATATTATTAATAACAATAATAGCAATACTAATAATAATAATCATAAAATATAACAATACTAATAGTAATAATATTATTAATAGTAGTAATAATATTATTAATAACAATAATAATAACAGTACCGTATTTGCTCAATTATAAGACAAGGTTTTTCCCAGAGCAAATGCTATGAAAAATACCCCTCGTCTTATAATCAGACCTCAAATAGGTCTGACTATGAGACTAAGATCCAGATCCCCTGCAGCGATGCAGGGGACCTGGATCCTCCTGTGTTATGCCCCCCCCCAACTTACCGGTGCATCTGAGTCCCCGGTGCTTAGTCTGGGCAGCGTGTAGAGCTCTACCCGATTCGCGTAGACAACTTCCGCTGCAGCCGAACTTGTGTACGCGAATCACGTAGAGCTCTACACGCTGCCCGGACTAAGCACCGGGGACTCCCCCGATAAGTTTGGAGGAGGGAGGGGGAGGGAGTGTTAAACGGGGGGCATAAGGCATTTCTGGAGGCAGAGTGCTCTGTGAAATGCCTTTTTACCCCCTTAATGCCACTCTGCCTCCAGAAATGCCTTTTAACCCTCTATACGCCACTCTGCCTCCTGAAATGCCTTATACCTCCCTATATGCCACTCTGCCCCATAATATGCCTTTTAACCCCCTAAATGCCAGAGTGGCATATAGGGGTATAAGGCATTTCTGGAGGCAGAGTGGCACATATGGGGTCAAAAGGCATATCATGGGGCACAGTGGCATATAGACGGTTAAAAGGCGTATCATGGGGCACAGTGGCATTTAGGGGGATAGCATGAGAGGATAAATGAGTGTGAGTAAAGGCACAATGGGGGGCTGAGCGTGAGACTGTGAGTAATAGAAAAGAAGTACAATGTCTTATATGTTGCTAACAAAACAAGTTACGTCCCCATGAAGGCAGAAAACCTTACGGAGTGGAGCAGCAGCTGGTGGGAAATGCCTTCTTGCCCCGGCTCAGAGCAGCAGACCCGTGCAGAGCATTGTACATCCCTAAAAGAGAAAGCGTTTAAGGCATCAATAAGACAAAGACCAATGTGGGGAAGGCAGAGCATTTCACCACCTTATAGTGCGCTATGTACCCACCTTTAAGCAAGCCCATGTATCATGCCGTCACTCACACTCATTTGCTCCCTAATGCTGTCACTCACGTCCGTCATACTGTTATTCACACTGACGCCCTTTCTCATGCTGTCACTCACTCTGAGATCCTCCCTCATGTTGTGACAATGATTTTGTTACTCAAACTCAGCATCTTCCAATCCTAAGGGTGCCATTCACTGCCCTTCACTCACTCCACATGATGACGCCAAATGATAAATCACAGAGTCACACCATTAAAGCTGACATGTAATTACATAGTATGTCCACAAGACGGCGCCAAAGTATAACAAATTCCAATTTAATATTGTTAATGGAACTGTCATGCGCACCAGTGACCAGCAGGGGTCAGCATTTTCATGACATACAGTTATATAAGATATATTTTGGCCTTGCTGCCCTCTGGTGGGGATGGATGATCATTGCGCCGAGAGAAGCTGCTGGTAAATTAAATAAATAGTGAGTGTTCTTCATGCAGCATACAGATTATGGAAATAATGACGTCACGGGGTAAATTAGACCCCAATAAATATATATGTATTCATAGGTTATCATGCAGTATATGGTGTAATATTATATCTGACATGTACTTCACTCACGCTCAGTTCACATGATGATCCCAAAGGATAACAAATCCTAACTTCACACCATTTAACCTGACATGCAATTACATAGTATGTCCACAAGACGGCGCCAAAGTATAACAAAATCCAATTTAATATTGTTAATGGAACCGTCATGCACACCAGTGACCACCAGGGGTCCTAACTTCGCACCATTTAACCTGACATGTAATTACATAGTATGTCCACAGGACGGCGCCAAAGTATAACAAAATCCAATTTAATATTGTTAATGGAACTGTCATGCGCACCAGTGACCAGCAGGGGTCAGCATTTTCATGACGTACAGTTATATAAGATATATTTTGGCCTTGCTGCCCTCTGGTGGGGATGGATGATCATTGCACCGAGAGAAGCTGCTGGTAAATTAAATAAATAGTGAGTGTTCTTCATGCAGCATACAGATTATGGAAATAATGACATCACGGGGTAAATTAGACCCCAATAAATATATATGTATTCATAGGTTATCATGCAGTATATGGTGTAATATTATATCTGACATGTACTTCACTCACGCTCAGTTCACATGATGATCCCAAAGCATAACAAATCCTAACTTCACACCATTTAACCTGACATGCAATTACATAGTATGTCTACAAGACGGCGCCAAAGTATAACAAAATCCAATTTAATATTGTTAATGAAACCGTCATGCACACCAGTGACCACCAGGGGTCCTAACTTCGCACCATTTAACCTGACATGTAATTACATAGTATGTCCACAGGACGGCACCAAAGTATAACAAATTCCAATTTAATATTGTTAATGGAACTGTCATGCGCACCAGTGACCAGCAGGGGTCAGCATTTTCATGACATACAGTTATATAAGATATATTTTGGCCTTGCTGCCCTCTGGTGGGGATGGATGATCATTGCACCGAGAGAAGCTGCTGGTAAATTAAATAAATAGTGAGTGTTCTTCATGCAGCATACAGATTATGGAAATAATGACATCACGGGGTAAATTAGACCCCAATAAATATATATGTATTCATAGGTTATCATGCAGTATATGGTGTAATATTATATCTGACATGTACTTCACTCACGCTCAGTTCACATGATGATCCCAAAGGATAACAAATCCTAACTTCACACCATTTAACCTGACATGCAATTACATAGTATGTCTACAAGACGGCGCCAAAGTATAACAAAATCCAATTTAATATTGTTAATGAAACCGTCATGCACACCAGTGACCAGCAGGGGTCCTAACTTCGCACCATTTAACCTGACATGTAATTACATAGTATGTCCACAGGACGGTGCCAAAGTATAACAAATTCCAATTTAATATTGTTAATGGAACTGTCATGCGCACCAGTGACCAGCAGGGGTCAGCATTTTCATGACGTACAGTTATATAAGATATATTTTGGCCTTGCTGCCCTCTGGTGGGGATGGATGATCATTGCACCGAGAGAAGCTGCTGGTAAATTAAATAAATAGTGAGTGTTCTTCATGCAGCATACAGATTATGGAAATAATGACATCACGGGGTAAATTAGACCCCAATAAATATATATGTATTCATAGGTTATCATGCAGTATATGGTGTAATATTATATCTGACATGTACTTCACTCACGCTCAGTTCACATGATGATCCCAAAGCATAACAAATCCTAACTTCACACCATTTAACCTGACATGCAATTACATAGTATGTCTACAAGACGGCGCCAAAGTATAACAAAATCCAATTTAATATTGTTAATGAAACCGTCATGCACACCAGTGACCAGCAGGGGTCCTAACTTCGCACCATTTAACCTGACATGTAATTACATAGTATGTCCACAGGACGGCGCCAAAGTATAACAAATTCCAATTTAATATTGTTAATGGAACTGTCATGCGCACCAGTGACCAGCAGGGGTCAGCATTTTCATGACATACAGTTATATAAGATATATTTTGGCCTTGCTGCCCTCTGGTGGGGATGGATGATCATTGCACCGAGAGAAGCTGCTGGTAAATTAAATAAATAGTGAGTGTTCTTCATGCAGCATACAGATTATGGAAATAATGACATCACGGGGTAAATTAGACCCCAATAAATATATATGTATTCATAGGTTATCATGCAGTATACGGTGTAATATTATATCTGACATGTACTTCACTCACGCTCAGTTCACATGATGATCCCAAAGGATAACAAATCCTAACTTCACACCATTTAACCTGACATGCAATTTCATAGTATGGTCACAAGACGGCGCCAAAGTATAACAAAATCCAACTTAATATTGTTAATGGAAGCGTCATGCACACCAGTGACCAGCAGGGGTCAGCATTTTCATGACATGCAATTATATATGATATAATTGGGCCTTGCTGCCCTCTGGTGGGGATGGATGATCATTGCACCAAGAGAAGCTGCTGGTAAATTAAATAAATAGTGAGTGTTCTTCAAAGCTGAGTGCGAGTGATAACTCGAGAGACAAGCTCACAGTGAGCGACAAAAAGAGCAGGGTGCCGAGGGGTGTCAGGTCCCAGGGCAATAACATCTTGGTTTGAGCTCTACTGCATTAAACGGGCTAACTAACAATACGAGATTCACCATCTTTAGAAGCCCATAATCGGCCATATTGTTACAGCCATATCAGGTCCAACACTCCATTCGGGTCTGCCATCTTGGAACACTCCATTTCCGGTCCGCCGGAACTCTCACCTTACAGACCCAAAGTGTAAAGAAAAAGAATAAAACACATATGCTCTGGAGACTTAAGCCATTTTACACGAGGGGCAGAGCTCAAGCACAACGGGGAAGGCAGAGCACGAGCGAGAGGGGATTCAGTGTCCCAACACAAGCTCTTGCACATGCTCTGTGTCGCTTCTCACTCAATCTATGTCCATCCCTCTCTTATGCTCTTGCTCTGCATCCCTCATACGCACACTTTCTGCTCCTCCTTGTGCACCCGCTCACGCTCTGGGTGCCTCTATCACACTGGCCCCCTACCTGTGCATTCAACCACACTCTTCATCCTCTCTCATTCATGCTCTGCCTACCCTTATGCTCTGCATCCCTTCTCATGCTCTGTTCCCCCCTCACTCATACTGTTACCCTGTGAGAACATGGTTTCCAATTTACCAGCAGCTTCTCTCGGTGCAGTGATCATCCATCCCCACCAGAGGGCATCAGTCCAAATATATCATATAACTGTCATTAAAATGCTGACCCCTGCTGGTCACTGGTGTGCATGACAGTTCCATTAATATTAAATTGGAGTTTGTTATACTTTGGCGCCATCGTGTGGACATACTATGTAAATACATGTCAGCTTAAATGGTGTGACGTTAGGACCCCTGCTGGTCACTGGTGTGCATGACGGTTCCATTAATAATATTAAATTGGAATTTGTTATACTTGGGCGCCATCGTGCACGTCAGATATAATATTTGTTTAATGGAGTCTGATTTGCCCAGTGCCATCATTATTTCCATAATCTGTATGCTTCAAGAAGAACACACTCACTATTTAATTTACCAGCAGCTTCTCTCGGTGCAATAATCATCCATCCCCACCAGAGGGCAGCAAGGCAGTGGAAACCAATGGAAGGTTTCTTCTACGGGTTCCAAATGAAGACGTTGCCGCTCTAGTCTGAGACACTGCCTTCTTTCCAGGACAGACCCACTGAAATCCCAACTCTTTCTCATGAGGAACGCAATGAGAACAGCACATGCTAAATAAAGGTTTTATTTCAAAGCAAAGACAATGACAAGATCTACCGGACACAGTGAGTGAAAGGTTAAGACCGCGACGTGCTTCGCACGGCATGCAGAGGAATTTCCACAGACCAACAAACACCCTGGCAGCAAAATCTGTGACCTTCTTATCTTGAGTTTCTCGCGAGGACCTGTGCATGACATTTTTGAGCAACGTTGTGTTAAAATGCAAAAAAAAAAAAAAAAAAGGCAATTTTCGGGCCCTCGGTGTGGGAACAGGTCCAAAATGAATCACACAACAGCCACGAACGATCTCTTGCACACTTGCCAGCTGTCAACGCTCTGGCAAGTCCTTCACATTATAGGTTCCACGAGCAAAGCCCCTCCATCCGGCTCCTTTGCACATGCACTGCGTGCCGCTTCCACACGCTACGTGTCCTGGAGCTGTGTGGGCTTCAGAAGCACCTTCTCACCGGGCTGAAACGCTGGCATCCCGAGATACGGACAGCTGGCACAGCGGAACGCGTCTCCTAAATAACACTGGCAAACGGCATGAAAAATAGTTAAACACATCCATTTAACCCCAAACGCAGTAGATCATGCAAAAAGGACCCATAAGCCATCCCCAATGCCAGTCTTGTCTCTCACCCCCACTATGCGCCTCTCCATCTTGAACAAGTATTGGAGTGCGTTTGTGTGTCTGCAGAGTAACTGTATGTTAAACAGAACGAGGTCCCGAGGGAAACGGAATCCGATGACAGCCAAAGCAGACACGGTACCGGCGTGGAATCCGGGAATATTAGCGCACATCCAATACGGACGCGTTCACCAGGAATTAGAGATCTAGTGCTGCAAACGCAGTAACACAGTGTCAAACACACGCCAAGTGAGAAGAGGAATACCGGCCCTGTGAGAAGTCACCGTGGACTCTTCACATGACACGGGCCCTGCGCTATGTACCGTGCTACCAATATCCTATGTGTGCCACCACTCACCGCATTACAAGTATTCCTCTTAAACACGCGCAGGACTTGGCTTTGGCCATATCTGGATGCTGGAACAGTGCGAGTGGGCGGGCGTGCGAGTGGGCGGGCGTGCGAGTGGGCGGGCGTGCGAGTGGGCGGGCGTGCGAGTGGGCGGGCGTGCGAGTGGGCGGGCGTGCGAGTGGGCGGGCGTGCGAGTGGGCGGGCGTGCGAGTGGGCGGGCGTGCGAGTGGGCGGGCGTGCGAGTGGGCGGGCGTGCGAGTGGGCGGGCGTGCGAGTGGGCGGGCGTGCGAGTGGGCGGGCGTGCGAGTGGGCGGGCGTGCGAGTGGGCGGGCGTGCGAGTGGGCGGGCGTGCGGGTGGGCGGGCGTGCGGGTGGGCGGGCGAGTGGGCGGGCGTGCGAGTGGGCGGGCGGGCGAGTGGGCGGGCGAGTGGGCGGGCGAGTGGGCGGGCGAGTGGGCGGGCGAGTGGGCGGGCGAGTGGGCGGGCGTGCACCAGGGTACAGAACAGCCCATAAAACAATCAAGATGGTGTCATTGAATGGGAGAGAGGACACAGATCATCGTACTCATACTCACACTGCCACAGGCAGAAGGGGCATTCTTGGGGGAAATCTGCTGCGTCTTTTCCTCCTCCAGCTCCTCAGCTAATCCACAAGTGCTGCGTGTTAGAGAAAGACACGTTACATGCTACACGCATCAGCTTACCGGCAAACTCCCCCAAACTTCATTGACCAGGACCGGGCTGTGAACGGAAGGCCTTCCCTTTTCTTAAATCGGATCGTTTTTATTCCGACTCTTCATCTGCAGAAGGTTCTTGTATCTCGAGATGTGCAGAAGCGTTTAACCCCTTCAGGACAACGGGTCAAAACCATTAAGGGCAATGCCCTGAAGGGGTTAAGGTGAGAAGGAACATGTTCTCCAGCGCCGGCTACGACACGCAGCGCCGGCTACGACACGCAGCGCCGGCTACGACACGCAGCGCCGGCTACGACACGCAGCGCCGGCTACGACACGCAGCGCCGGCTACGACACGCAGCGCCGGCTACGACACGCAGCGCCGGCTACGACACGCAGCGCCGGCTACGACACGCAGCGCCGGCTACGACACGCAGCGCCGGCTACGACACGCAGCGCCGGCTACGACACGCAGCGCCGGCTACGACACGCAGCGCCGGCTACGACACGCAGCGCCGGCTACGACACCCTTACCAGTTTTTACAAGCTTTTCGTTTTTCACCTCCTTCCCCACATCCACCGGAGCTCAAGGAGGACGGAAGAGGCTTCTGCAGGTCTTCCTGATCCAGTAACTCATCAGAGTCCAGAAGGTCCTTGGGGAGAAAAGAACAAAACGCTAAATATCCGCTACTCATTCACGCTGTATCCGAAGCTGTTACACGGCAACAATCGCGAGGCAGGACAATATACAACCGCATATAATATTAATTATTATTATTATTATTATAATAATATAGGAGATCACGGCACTCACCACATTCTCATCATTCATGTCACTCGCTGAAAGAGTCCAGAGCTTCACGGCTGCGGGATCCACCGAAGGTTTCACTACGAAAAAGAAGAAAGTGACAACTTCCAATACTAATTCTTAATAAACCCTGCACTACTCGGCAGACTCCCCCCCCCCCAACCGGCAGCTTCTTAACCGGCAGGCCCCCCCATAAAAAAATGTCAGCTTCTTAACTGGCAGGCTACCCATCAACGTCAAGAAACCAGTCCCCTGTGTATTACCCGGTACGGGGGGCTTGGAGAGAGACAGCTGTCGCGAGGATCCAACCTCAAAGCTGGGTTTCTTCCCGATTACTTGGGCTGCGGACTTGCCATCGGAGGAGACCGTCAGCTTCTCGGCGAGCGCCTGCGATTGTTGGGGGGAAAGGGGCTCTTGGCGTAGCTGGATGGGAAGCAGAGAGAAACGCGTCACGCCGGCAGGAAGGGAATATCCGCCGCACCCCACCAGCGCTCCATACAGGAAGAACACAACACACGCTCCGCAGACACGCACCTGCGCCACTCCCGTCAGTCCCGACAGCGTGAGAGCAGAGGACAGGCGCTCTGGGGTCCGAAGCCCCCCCTCATTACCTAGGAGAGACGGCGGGTTAAAGGTTTACACTGTACAGCCCGTGCGGGGGAATTCCAGCACATTGCCGGTGGGCGACTTCCAGCAGGTCGCCGGTGCCGCCCGAGCAAAGACTAAAAGGGCGAACGCATGAGCCGGAGGAATGGGAAGGACGGTTACGCTGCCGGCGGCATCAGCACCAGTAACGCAGGACACGTGTCGGTAACACCCGACAGGTAATAGCCCCCCCGCAGAGGACCGGGGCATCAGGCTCCTACCCGCTCCGGTGGACACAGGCTCCCGAATCACCACAACCCCTCCTGGCTTCAAGATGCGAGCCGCTTCGGCCAGCACGTCGTAGCTGTGAACGCACACGCTGTCAGGGAGCAGACCCAGGAGGACGGCATCGAAGCTGGACGCCGGGTGGGCGGCTGCAGAGAGACAGGAAAACCCACTGTAACTACAATACAGGCCCCCGGGGGCCGCTTCCAAGTCCCAAAAACCACAGCGTTCTGTTATTTCACACAAACGGCTGGAATTTGTTCGATGTTAATGACGAGCCGCCTGAGGCGTTGGCCACAAAGATGTGTCGGCGAGGTTAGTCACACGGCCCGGTAGCGTGCCCCCCCCCCGTGTCGGCGAGGTTAGTCACACGGCCCGGTAGCGTGCCCCCCCCCGTGTCGGCGAGGTTAGTCACACGGCCCGGTAGCGTGCCCCCCCCGTGTCGGCGAGGTTAGTCACACGGCCCGGTAGCGTGTCCCCCCCCGTGTCGGCGAGGTTAGTCACACGGCCCGGTAGCGTGCCCCCCCCCCCGTGTCGGCGAGGTTAGTCACACGGCCCGGTAGCGTGCCCCCCCCCGTGTCGGCGAGGTTAGTCACACGGCCCGGTAGCGTGCCCCCCCCCCCGTGTCGGTGAGGTTAGTCAAACGGCCCGGTAGCGTGCCCCCCCCCCCGTGTCGGTGAGGTTAGTCACACGGCCCGGTAGCGTGCCCCCCGTGCCGGTTACTTACACAGCACCAGGCGCTGCACGTTCTCCACAGAAACGGTCCCTCCGGGTGAGATCGTCTCCCGTACCTGCGACACCAAACGCTCCAGATCCTCCAAGGAGCCTCCATCCCACGTGAGAGCCACGCGCTGTCCGGGCGACAGAGAGACCCCCAAGTCCTTCATCCTACAACGGGGGGAGACTCCGTTACACACAGCCTGGCCCCCCACCAGCCAACCATTACGTCTAACACGCCGGGTATACGGACAACCGTCTAGAGGTTAACACGGCGGCCGCTACCCTTAGAGTGCGTACCTTTTATATAGAATAATAAAACACCCGTCCCGCCCGTCTCCAATAGACTGGGGTCGTTTTAAGCCTTGCCCCGGAACACGCAGATTCTTCTCTCTGGTTCGTCTCTATGATTCCCACGCCGCAAGGTGAACGCCCACTGGGCGCGCCTCATGTCGGCAGCCACTCTCATACCACGCCCTCCAAGGAAGACTCGTCCCTGATCTTAAGCTTCTATCGTTTAAGTCCCGCTTCAGTGCCACGCCCCTCTCCTGGCATTCGTAACGCTAATCCTCCCCCGGTGGTGCCAGCTTCCAAGATGGCTTCCTCAGCAGCAAGGGCACTGAGAGCAGCGGGCGGGCGGCAGCTTCTGCTTCTGTGGGGGAGGCGGCAGCCTGGTGAGCAGCGGGGAGTGCGGCTGGCACTCGGAGGGTTAATAATCTGTGGGCTGCCCAATTGCCCCTTAAATAATTAGAAAGCGAAAGGCAGTATAGGGCGAATTGTGTTTAAAAGGGTTGGTGTGGCCAAAGTGCCCAATGATGTGATTGTAATGTGACCTGGAACAAACTGTGGCTGTTGGCATGACCTGGAACAAACTGTGGCTGTTGGCCTGACCTAGAACAAACTGTGGCTGTTGGCCTGACCTAGAACGAACTGTGACTGTTACGTGACCTAGAACAAACCGTGGATGTTGGCCTGACCTAGAACAAACCGTGACTGTTACGTGACCTAGAACAAACCGTGGCTGTTGGCGTGACCTAGAACCAACCATGGCTGTTGGTGTGACCTAGAATAAACTGTGACTGTTGCGTGACCCAGAACAAATCTGTATTCTCTGTCCCCAGTGCCTGTTTGCCATGATGGTTACTTGTGGCTTTTAAAACCACGTCACTTCCCCATGACCTAGAAAAGCCAGTCCCAATACTCTTCAACCTAAAATATACAATGCCTTATCTCCATGATTTACAACAATCCATGCCTAATCCCCGTGACCTAGAACACCCTGTGGGTCTCCAGTGAACTGCATGCGTTGTTCTAGACTATATATGGACCTTCAGGAACGTAGAGTTGTGTTATTTCCATGCTGTATTGGTTGAGGGAAGGTTCTTGGGTGATATTAGGGTAGTCGATCAGGAATATTTCTGGAAGAAGATCATTTGCAGGTCTGCGGGATCAATACCCGGTTATCTCACGACCAATACCTTTGCTTGCAGTTACCCCCAGAACAGTATGCTCCTCGTCCGCATTGAGGAGGTTCGATGATCAGAAACGTGATCCCGCTTCATTCACATCCACAAGCGAGGAACCCCAAGGGGAAGCCGGGAGAAGCCAGCCCGTGCCTCCCCCCAGGTCTGCTCAGTGGCTTTGCTCTGATGAGTGCCGTTGGGATGTTCCGATGAGTGCCGTTGAGAATGTTCTTGGTTATGAATTGGGAAATACACAGAAGAGATGGGCTTTTAGTACGGTCCATGTCCTACTTCCCTGTGATGATCACCTGTATTGGCCTGCAGGTACACGGATCAGGGAGGAGAGGAATCAGAAGGATATGAGAGCGAAGAGGAACTTCAGAGGCGAATACTGAATGCAGCTCTGCAGTATGTTCCAGACTATGGCTGGTCCTCGGAGGCCATTGCCGAAGGAGCCAAGGTAAGCCCTACGAAGGGCATCATCCTCTGGTGAAGATACTGATATGACTGTGTCCGTGTCTACTTGCACAGAGTCACGCTATATGCTGATAAAGAGATCTCGCTGTCCTCTGTCTCTGCAGTCCCTGGAGCTGTCGGCGGCAGCGGCTGGACTGTTTGATGACGGCGGCAGTGAGCTGGTTCTGCACTTTGTGTCTCAGTGTAACAAGCACCTGGCAGAGATCTTAGCAGAGGAGCACAAGCTGATGCAGCTTGGCAATGCTGAGTAAGTCTCGACACGCGTGTTATTACCCTGTGTTATGTGTTACGCTGTTATTACCCTGTGGCATGTGTTACGCGTGTTATTACCCTGTGGCATGTGTTACGCGTGTTATTACCCTGTGGCATGTGTTACGCGTGTTATTACCCTGTGGCATGTGTTACGTGTGTTATTACCCTGTGGCATGTGTTACGCGTGTTATTACCCTGTGGCATGTGTTACGCGTGTTATTACCCTGTGGCATGTGTTACACATGTTATTACCCTGTGGCATGTGTTACACATGTTACGACCCTGTGGTACGCGTGTTATGACCCTGTGGTACGTGTTACGTGTGTTATGACTGGGTCACCATCGTCATACTGTCTCCTTTGCGGTAGGAAGAAGCCAGTAGCCCAGTTCCTGAGGGATGCAGTGGAAACCCGGCTCAGGATGCATATCCCGTACATCGCGCAGTGGCCCCAGGTACAGTGTGAGGGTGTTACGCCCGGGGCCCGGGACTCAGGCTGAGTAATACGTTCTCTCCTTTGCTCTGTGTTCACCCTGCGCTTCACTTGCTGTACTTGCAGGCACTTGGGCTTTTGCTGCTTCCCAATAATATCCCTTCCAGCCTAAAGCTGCTCACGGCTATGGTGGATGACATGTGGCATTATGCCGGAGACGAGTCCACCGATGTGAGTATTCATGCTCTAAACTCGTGCCGGATCAGGGGTGTCGAGTGCCGAAGGGAGACGTGATGTCAGTTGCCCGCGCTGCCTGCTTCTCTCACTCGCGTCTCCATCCGCAGGTCAGCTGGTACACCCGCCGGGCGGTGCTGGCGGGAATATATAACACTACTGAGCTTGTGATGCTTCAGGATTCCTCCCCTGATTTTAAGGACACTTGGGCGTTTCTGGAGAACCGCATCTCTGAGGCTATGATGATGGGGAACTCGGTAAAGCAGGTAGAGACAGAGCCATTGGCGTTGCGCCCCTAGCAGAGCCTTTGCGCCCCTAGCAGAGCCGTTGGCGTTGGGCACCTAGCAGAGCCGGGTAGAGGCAGAGCCGCTGCGCCCCTAGCTGAGCCGGGTAGAGGCAGAGCTGCTGCGCCCCTAGCTGAGCCGGGTAGAGGCAGAGCCGCTGCTCCCCTAGCTGAGCCGGGTAGAGGCAGAGCCGCTGCTCCCCTAGCTGAGCCGGGTAGAGGCAGAGCCGCTGCTCCCCTAGCTGAGCCGGGTAGAGGCAGAGCCGCTGCGCCCCTAGCTGAGCCGGGTAGAGGCAGAGCCGCTGCGCCCCTAGCTGAGCCGGGTAGAGGCAGAGCTGCTGCGCCCCTAGCTGAGCCGGGTAGAGGCAGAGCCGCTGCTCCCCTAGCTGAGCCGGGTAGAGGCAGAGCCGCTGCTCCCCTAGCTGAGCCGGGTAGAGGCAGAGCCGCTGCTCCCCTAGCTGAGCCGGGCAGAGGCAGAGCCGCTGCTCCCCTAGCTGAGCCGGGCAGAGGCAGAGCCGCTGCGCCCCTAGCTGAGCCGGGTAGAGGCAGAGCCGCTGCCCCCGAGGTTTGTGAGATGCTGAGTCTGTGTAAATGGCATGCTGTATGATGGCTGTGATTGTTGGTGTTGGAGCGTGCGCGCCCGCGGACACTCAACTGCTGCCCTGAAATAATTTCTTCTCCTTCGCCTCGTCTCTTGTGTTTAGGTGACGTCCACGGGGGAGGCCGTCGTACAAGGACTAATGGGAGCAGCTGTTACTGTAAGTGCCACGGACAGGTTCGGGTTAGCGTTGCTCAGAGCCGTCGTTGTTTCGGCTTTTGTTGTTTTGATCCACGGATATTCCCCACTAGAGCGCCCGTGGCCACGGATAATGGTGGATTGTGTCCCCTTGGCTTGCCTGTGGGTGACTGTTTTATATTTTGTCTTTCAGTTAAAGAACCTTGCGGGACTGAATCAGCGGCGCTGAACGTGTGAGCCGACCTCCCGTGTGCTGTCACGCTCCTCCGCCGTGTTGTTGGCGGAAGGAATGTGCGTCTTCCAGTGTGTAATAAAGTTCTGTGGATATTGACATGGTGTGTGCGCTGACTGTCTGGATGGAGCCCACTGCGCTGTTCTGTCCTTCCACTGTTTGGGGGTGCTAGCGTGGGGTGACAGCTCGGCCGCCGCTCGATCCGGAGCCCCGATAAGATCCACCACGGGGGGAGACGTAGCCTGTCGGGCTCACAGTGTAGCCTCAACCCAGTGTGATTGATGAAAGAAAATCCAACTGCCCCCTCCATGCTTTAGCAGTGTGTGAGCGTGCAGACCACGTCCTGTGCGCGCGCCTGTTTGTTACATTGGTTTACACGGGAAGGGAGCGGAGCCGTTAGTTGTTACCGCCGGGCCGCGGTGGTTGCTGTGGGCAGTGGTGAGGCGCACGTGCCCCGCTCTCATGAAAGCTGCCGTGGCAGGACCCCTGACCATTGGTTGTGAGTGCGCGGTGTACACGCAGTGAGCGCGTGGAGACACTTCTCTTACGCCGGCTTATGATTGGTGAGCTCGAGGAGACGCAGCCCTGTCTCTCGTGCTTGACGCTCTAATTGTAGTGCGCTTTGTGCGCCGAACTCCCGCTCTATGGTACTTTGGGCGTCGCTCTATCCTGCGTTCTCATCTCGTTGCTTCTCGCTTCCGGTCGCTGTGTTCTGGTTGCAAGATGCCGTACGCGAATCAGCCAACGGTACGGATCACGGAGCTTTCGGACGAAAACGTTAAGTTTATCGTGGAGAATACGGACCTGGCGTAAGATACCTTCCTTTGAATACCCTCTGACCCCCCCCCCCCCCGGTACCCAGTAGTTCCGGAGTCCCGTATGCAGTGTCTAAACTGTATAGCACCATCATATTGCGTAGCGCTGTACGATGGCTTATCCCCGACCGGCCTGCTCACTAAGCCCTCTGTCTCTCGTAGGATTGCCAACTCCATCCGCAGGGTGTTTATAGCAGAGGTCCCGACCATCGGTAAGTTCCTGTGGGCTCCTGGCCGTCGGTCCCGTGCGCGGTATGTACCCCCCGTGCATATGTACCTCGCCCGGTGGGTGTGACAGGCTTCCGCACTGACCCCGCTGTAGGTTCCGTACTACCAGCGCGCACATAACTTGCCCCATGAGCGAGACAGGTTCCTGCGCTATCCCCGCAGTAAGTTCCTGTCAGCCGTCGGTCCCGTGCATGGTATGTACCCCCTGATGCCCGTGACAGGTTCCTGCGCTATCCCTGCGGTAAATACTCGGTATGTTGTTTGTCTTCCAGCTATTGACTGGGTGCAGATAGACGCCAATTCCTCCGTCCTCCATGATGAGTTCATCGCGCACCGAGTAGGTAAGTAGCGTGACGCACATAGGAGCGTGTGACACCGCGCAGGAGCGTGTGACACCGCGCAGGAGCGTGTGCCGGCGCCCGATGCTTCCGTCTCACCGCTGCATTCTGTCACCTCCAGGGCTCATTCCTCTGACCAGCGATGACATTGTGGATAAGCTGCAGTACTCCAGGGTAGGTACCCGATCGCCTGTGTGTGTCGCTCTGCGATTGGCTCCCGTTCATTCACGCTAACGCCGGCACTTTTTCCCAGGACTGCACCTGTGACGAGTTCTGTCCCGAGTGCTCCGTCGAGTTCACGTTGGATGTGAGATGCAACGAGGACCAGACTCGCCACGTCACCTCTCGGGACCTCATCTCGAACAACATGCGCGTGATTCCGGTTAGACACTGCCAGAGGGGGCCGGGGGGGGGGTGACCCATATAAGACGAAGCTCGTAGTCTGCAGCTAGGCACACGCCGCAGTTTAAGAAATCTCTCGCATTACGTATGCATGGAGCAGGGCCCACGCAGAAGATGCTCACAGGGACGTACCGTTAATGCACTTTGATATCGGGGAATTTAAATGCTTAACAAACAGAAATTACCTTGCGCGATATGACTCTGAACGCTGGTGATTGTTGCAGGTGACATCACGCAGCAGAGACAATGACCCCAATGACTACGTGGAGCAGGATGGTAAGTGCGAGGGGTCCGCGTACAGCAGGTTCTGGGGGTGTATATAGGGAGGTGGCAGGCCGTGCGCACCGCACGAGTCCCCCAACTCTGCCCCGTACAATATTTCACCAAAGCAACACGGCATCAACCGGCGGTCAGCGGCAGCTGCCACTCCATCCCGCTTCTGGAAATAAGACTTATAATACGGACCCCCGACCCGTCTGACTTTACCCCACAGACATCCTACTCGTAAAACTCAGGAAGGGACAGGAGCTTCGACTCAGAGCGTACGCTAAAAAGGGCTTCGGAAAAGAACACGCCAAGTGGAACCCCACCGCCGGGGTGGCCTTTGAGTATGACCCAGACAATGCCCTGAGGCACACAGTGTACCCCAAACCCGAGGAATGGTAAGATATCCAGACGTGGCGGGCAGGATCACCGAGCAGGCGGGCGCAGCTTGCCCTTTCACGTATATGTGTGACCCACTTTCTTTTTTATAGGCCAAAGAGCGAATACTCGGAAATCGATGAAGAAGAAGCCCAAGCTCCTTACGACCCCAACGGGAAGCCTGAAAGGTGAGTGTGAGCGGCGATGCTTTGAAACCCCTCGCGATTAGTCCTGCTGAAAGACTCATGAAAGATGGAGGAATTGGACTCTGCGTTAGGTGCAACATCCAGCCATATCTAATGCACAGGTTCAGGGGCCATCAACAGGCTTTATTCATGTGAATTACAAGTGTCTTTCAGCTATTTGCACTTGGTGCAGAAAGAGCCCCAGAGCTGGCTCTTTATAATACATGGACGTGAGTAGTGAATTCATGGAACAGCGCACCAGCTAAGGCAGACCGATACTTAGGTCGCGCTTGGTAACAGACGCCTCCTCGTGGTGCTGTCATACGTCTTATATCTGTGGGTTAAACGTTTGCACCGACACCGACACAGCGACGTCTTCCACAAACCCCAAATCTGCCGCCGGTTCTTAGCAAGTAATAAATGGCCGCCTGGCGGAGCGGGCTGCGGCCATAGTCTGGCTCTTCGGAATAGTGCGTAATTGCGGGTCTCTGCAGCAGGCGGGGGCCGGTTTGGTAAAATCTGCCCCGCACCCCCGCGTGGTTAATGTGGCCATCGGCACTCTGCCGTATCGCAAGTAACCCTCTCGTCCCCAGGTTTTATTACAACGTGGAGTCCTGCGGCTCGCTGCGGCCCGAGACCATCGTCTTGTCTGCCCTCTCGGGTCTGAAGAAGAAGTTGAGCGACCTTCAGACCCAGCTCAGCCATGAGATCCAGAGCGACGTGCTCACCATTAACTGAGCGCTTTCTCTTTTTTGTGTTTAATTGAACTGCTTTCCCTGCCCCGGATGCTGTATATATCTAATAAACAACAGTGAACGTTTACACGTCTTCAGTGCAAAATGAGCTTTGTACAGAAATGCTCCCTTCCGGTTTGCTCGTGGAGCCTGGAAGTGGCTGCCGTTCTGGTTGTTTATGGTTTGTGGCCATGTTATGACCCGGACTAGCAAAGTTCTGGGCTTCGCACATCTGCCACTTGCAGCGAGGTGGAAGGTTCCCGTGTCCAGGCCCCGCTCTATCTCCTCTCTTCCCTTTGTGAGAACGGCCCGCTGTCCCCAGTCACTGAGAGGCTGACGTGGGTAGCTTTCGCACGGCCATGCGCCTAGTGATGGGATCAGAGTCCCTGCCGCCGTGGGAACCTGCAGAAGGAACACGCTTCATTTAACAGACAGGCATGTGCCGCAACACAGGACGGGTATGGAATGTCGCAAGGCAGCGTCGGCCCCCTCTACCGCAACGCCGCTCAAAAGTCTTAGGATTAAGTGATTGATGCATGTTACGGCTCAACAGTGTATGATCCCGCTCCCCACACGCGACCCCCGTTATGGAGGACAGGCACTCACGGCTGCTGATGGCAGGCTCTGCGCCGGGCTGGCTGCTTGTGATATGATGCCAGTATGCACTGCGGGGCAGCATGGAGGGGTTGTGGCACGGTGGATTCTCGCCCTCCTTGTTTAAACGCTAAGGAAAGAAGCAGAAAAGCACACTGTCAGCCCGGCCAGTGTCACCCAAGCTCCGCGCGGGGCACATAGCGCGGCCAGCGTACGAGCCCAATAAACGGAGGGCTCCGGCCCAGCGCGGGCAGTCAATGCATTCAAAACGCGTCTGACAACAGGCTGGCCGAGCACGAATATCTCAGCTTACTTTGGGCTGCGTGAGGACGGCGGGTGGGGGTCGGCGGGCGTCCGCGGCGCGTTGGCTTTCACAAAGTCTTACCCGGGAGTTCTTGTCCATCTCCAGCAGAAGATTCTTGTGCTGCTCCGCCAGGGCTAGGACGGCTCTGTGCACTCGCTCGTAGATCTGCTGGCCCTCCGCCGTCTGGAATGTGTACATCCCCTCGCCGATGCCACAAACCCTGGGGACAGAGCGCTGCGTCACACGAGACATCACCCCGCCAGCAGGATGCACGTTGTTTAACCCCTTAAGGAAAGTGAGTTGTCCTTAAATCCATTAAGGGCAATGCATTGTCCTGAAGGGGTTAAATCTCACCAGTCCCAAGCCTTACAGCCTGAGGCTCTTCCTATTGGCTGCTGGGTCATTATGAGGTCTCTGCATCCAATAGGAAGGCTGAGTCGCGGTACCAGATACTGGTGCACGGAGACGCCCCAAGACCACGTCATACGCCCCAGTAAATGATGTTCCGCAACGATAACATGTATGTAAACACGAGCGAGCTGCATTTTACAGGCATTTCTACCAGCCCTGTATCACCGAGCACCCCCGTCCTGCCCGGTAGCGACACCGAGCACCCCCGTCCTGCCCGGTAGCGACACCGAGCACCCCCGTCCTGCCCGGTAGCGACACCGAGCACCCCCGTGCTGCCCGGTAGCGACACCGAGCACCCCACTTCTTCCCCCTCACACGGTAAATGTATTCTCACCGTTCTGCCTCAAACGTGAAGCGAGACGCGTCGTTCCCGTATCGGCGCAGGGCGCTCAGAGGCCAGGACAGCAGCTTGTTGCGAGGGTTGTGAGGGTCCCAGAGGTAGAGGTTTTCCTGGGTAATTTGCATCTTGCACTCTCCATACACATCCAAGTTAGAGGAGGGCAACAAGAACACACCGTAGCGCTCTGAGGAGAAAGTACACATACCCTGAAATTAGCCTGAGCGAGCCCCCGTCACCCTAAACTGATGCCACGAACCTCAAATGACGAACCCCCCGTACGCCTGCCGCCAGCTTCCCTGCACAACCCCCCCATACACCTGCCGCCAGCTTCCCTGCACGACCCCCCCCATACACCTGCCGCCAGCTTCCCTGCACAACCCCCCCGTACGCCTGCCGCCAGCTTCCCTGCACAACCCCCCCGTACGCCTGCCGCCAGCTTCCCTGCACAATCCCCCCATACACCTGCCGCCAGCTTCCCTGCACAGCCCCCCCGTACGCCTGCCGCCAGCTTCCCTGCACAATACCCCCTGTACACCTGCCGCCGGCTTCCCTGCACGACCCCCCCGTACGCCTGCCGCCAGCTTCCCTGCACGACCCCCCCCATACACCTGCCGCCAGCTTCCCTGCACAACCCCCCCGTACGCCTGCCGCCAGCTTCCCTGCACGACCCCCCCGTACACCTGCCGCCGGCTTCCCTGCACAATCCCCCCCGTACACCTGCCGCCGGCTTCCCTGCACGACCCCCCCGTACGCCTGCCGCCAGCTTCCCTGCACGACCCCCCCCATACACCTGCCGCCAGCTTCCCTGCACAACCCCCCCGTACGCCTGCCGCCAGCTTCCCTGCACAATCCCCCCATACACCTGCCGCCAGCTTCCCTGCACGACCCCCCCGTACGCCTGCCGCCAGCTTCCCTGCACGACCCCCCCATACACCTGCCGCCAGCTTCCCTGCACAACCCCCCCGTACGCCTGCCGCCAGCTTCCCTGCACAATCCCCCCATACACCTGCCGCCAGCTTCCCTGCACAGCCCCCCCATACGCCTGCCGCCAGCTTCCCTGCACAACCCCACCGTACGCCTGCCGCCAGCTTCCCTGCACAACCCCCCGTACGCCTGCCGCCAGCTTCCCTGCACAATCCCCCCATACACCTGCCGCCAGCTTCCCTGCACGACCCCCCCGTACGCCTGCCGCCAGCTTCCCTGCACGACCCCCCCATACACCTGCCGCCAGCTTCCGTGCACAACCCCCCCGTACGCCTGCCGCCAGCTTCCCTGCACAATCCCCCCATACACCTGCCGCCAGCTTCCCTGCACAGCCCCCCCGTACGCCTGCCGCCAGCTTCCCTGCACGACCCCCCCGTACACCTGCCGCCGGCTTCCCTGCACAATTCTGATTCCCCAGTGCGTAGTCCGGGCAGCGTGCATCGCTGCGGGGGATCTGGATCTTAGTCTCATAGTCAGACCTAGTTGAGGTCTGATTAGAAGACAAGCAAATACGGTATATACTCCCTGCTGTCACTGGCTTGTGGGTGCTGTGTATATGAGGCTGCACTGGACTCCTGCCCCAGCTACCATTACCTGTCTGTTCACTCTGAACTCCCGGTGTTAGCAGGTCAGGCTCTCCAAGGCTGTAGTCAGTGGCTCGGGCCCCCGGGCACTCCATAGACAAGACTTTATACCATTCCTCAGCCTCCAGTTCTGTGGAACACAAAGACAGTTACAGCAGGATGCACCGTGGACACGACGGAGCCTAGCGAGTCTCTGGCGCCGCGGCAGGGGACTCACCCAATGTTCAGGGCACCGCGGCAGGGGACTCACACAATGTTCAGGGCACCGCGGCAGGGGACTCACACAATGTTCAGGGCACCGCGGCAGGGGACTCACACAATGTTCAGGGCACCGCGGCAGGGGACTCACACAATGTTCAGGGCACCGCGGCAGGGGACTCACACAATGTTCAGGGCACCGCGGCACAGCAACTTACACAATGTTCAGGGCACCGTGGCAGGGGACTCACACAATGTTCAGGACACCGCGGCACGGGACTCACACAATGTTCAGGGCACCGCGGCACGGGACTCACACAATGTTCAGGGCACCGCGGCACAGCAACTTACACAATGTTCAGGGCACCGCGGCAGGGGACTCACACAATGTTCAGGGCACCACGGCAGGGGACTCACAATGTTCAGGGCACCGCGGCAGGGGACTCACACAATGTTCAGGGCACCGCGGCTGGGGAGTCATATAACGTTCAGGGCACCGCGGCACGGGACTCACACAATGTTCAGGGCACCGCGGCACGGGGACTCCCAGAACGTTCAGGGCACCGCAGCACGGGGATCACACAATGTTCAGAGCACCAAGGCACGGGACTCATATAACGTTCAGGGCACCGCGGCACAGGACTCACACAATGTTCAGGGCACCGCAGCACGGGACTAGCACGGGACTCATATAACGTTCAGGGCACCGCGGCAGGGGACTCACACAATGTTCAGGGCACCGTGGCAGGGGACTCACAGAACGTTCAGGGCACCGCGGCACGGGGATCACACAATGTTCAGGGCACCGCGGCATGGGATTCACCAAAGTGACGCAATTAGCGAGACTCACCCGAATCACACGTGAACGTACGGGCCAGGTCGTCACAGAATATGATGGCCACCGCCTGTCGTTTGGTCTCCTTGGGAAGCCGCATGATACACTTAACATTACTGATCTCTGTCACCTGCAAGACAACGACTAAAGCGATAAAAACACAGAAAGTGCAGAGAAACGACAGCACTGACTTTTCTGCGGTCCCCAATGTACGCTTCTTGTCTTTTTTACCCCTAAATGAACCTCCGAAACTCCCTGATCCCACCTTATCTCCCCCTGCACTGCCCTTGCTGTCACAGGCTGCATTGTCCCCACCGGACACCCTGCACTGCCCACATTGTACACCCAGCACTGCCCACCCTGTACCCCCTGCCCAAACTGTACCCCCTACACTGCCCACCCTGTACCCCCTACACTGCCCTTACTGTTGCCTCTGTCATGTTGCCCCTCTCACCTTGGGGGAGGTTCGCAGAAGCACAGACCTCTCATCTGGATACTTCTCCAGCCTCCAGGGCCCTTTGCTGGAAGACTTCCTCAGTACGAGCCAGCAGCGCCGGTAGATCTGGAACAGGGAAACACAATAATGCCATTCAATGGCCATGTGGGAACACTGCATCCACAGCCTATCCCACCGCTACATGGTACAGGCGCACTGCATCCACTGCTCTAACATCCCACCGCTACATGGTACAGGTGCACTGCATCCACAGCCCATCCCACCGCTACATGGTACAGGCGCACTGCATCCACTGCTCTAACATCCCACCGCTACATGGTACAGGCGCACTGCATCCACTGCTCTAACATCCCACCGCTACATGGTACAGGCGCACTGCATCCACAGCCTATCCCACCGCTACATGGTACAGGCGCACTGCATCCACAGCCTATCCCACCGCTACATGGTACAGGCGCACTGCATCCACTGCTCTAACATCCCACCGCTACATGGTACAGGCGCACTGCATCCACTGCTCTAACATCCCACCGCTACATGGTACAGACGCACTACATCCACAGCCCATCCCACCGCTACATGGTACAGGTGCACTGCATTGAGTGCTCTAATATCCCACCGCTACATGGTACAGGCGCACTGCATCCACTGCTCTAACATCCCACCGCTACATGGTACAGACGCACTACATCCACAGCCCATCCCACCGCTACATGGTACAGGCGCACTGCATTGAGTGCTCTAATATCCCACTGCTACATGGTACAGGCGCACTGCATCCACTGCTCTAACACCCCACCACTACATGATACAGACGCACTGCATCCACTGCTCTAACATCCCACCGCTACATGGTACAGGTGCACTGCATCCACAGCCCATCCCACCGCTACATGGTACAGGTGCACTGCATCCACAGCCTATCCCACCGCTACATGGTACAGGCGCACTGCATCCACAGCCTATCCCACCGCTACATGGTACAGGCGCACTGCATCCACTGCTCTAACATCCCACCGCTACATGGTACAGGCGCACTGCATCCACTGCTCTAACATCCCACCGCTACATGGTACAGACGCACTACATCCACAGCCCATCCCACCGCTACATGGTACAGGCGCACTGCATTGAGTGCTCTAATATCCCACCGCTACATGGTACAGGCGCACTGCATTGAGTGCTCTAATATCCCACCGCTACATGGTACAGGCGCACTGCATCCACTGCTCTAACACCCCACCACTACATGATACAGACGCACTGCATTCACTGCGCTGATCCCACCACTACATGGCACACGTGCACTGTATCCAAGACACCATCATTGAACATATTGTAAAGACACACTGACAGCCTCCAGAGGAAACCTGCTGGGGTTGCATGCAGTGGTGGGGGATGGGTACCATTAGCAGGGGGGCAGAAAGTGGTTAAGTGGTTCCTGTCTTAGGGAGCACGCAGCCATTGGGGGAGTCCCTGTCTAAGGGGGCACACAGCCATTGGGGGGTCCCTGTCTGAGGGGACACAGCCATTGGGGGGTCCCTGTCTGAGGGGACACAGCCATTGGGGGGGTCCCTGTCCGAGGGGACACACAGCCATTGGGGGGTCCCTGTCTTTGGGGGCATGCAGTCATTGGGGGGGGCCCCCGTCTGTGGGTGCAGGCAGTCGCTGGGGGGGCCCGTCTGTGGGTGCAGGCAGTCGCTGGGGGGGCCCGTCTGTGGGTGCAGGCAGTCGCTGGGGGGGGCCCGTCTGTGGGTGCAGGCAGTCGCTGGGGGGGGCCCGTCTGAGGGTGAACGCAGTGGTTGGGAGGGGTCCCCGTCTGAGGGTGAACGCAGTGGTTAAGGGGGGGACTCCGTCAGAGTGCACACAGTCGTTGGGGGGAGCCCATCTGGGGTACACGCAGTCATGGGGGACCCTGTATGTGGGTGCACACAGTCGTGGGGGGATCCTGTATGTGGGTGCACACAGTTGTTGGGGGTCCCTGTATGTGGGTGCATGCAGTTGTTGGGGGTCCCTGTATGTGGGTGCACGCAGTCGTTGGGGGAACCAGTCAGAGGGTGCACGCAGTCGTTGGGGGAACATGTCAGAGGGTGCACGCAGTCGTTGGGGAACCTGTCAGAGGGTGCACGCAGTCGTTGGGGGAACATGTCAGAGGGTGCACGCAGTCGTTGGGGAACCTGTCAGAGAGTGCACGCAGTCGTTGGGGAACCTGTCAGAGGGTGCACATAGTCGTTGGGGGGGCCTTATGTGGCTGCATGCAGTTGTTTGGGGGACCCTGTCTGAGGGTGCAAGTAGTCGTTTGGGGGACCCTGTCTGAGGGTGCACGCAGTCTTTGGGGGGAGACTC